>JAYESA010000008.1:149944508-150074508 GCA_036927795.1 Iris macrosiphon
CTGTATCCTCCTGCCACTGATCATCTTCTTGGATGAAGAGGAAGATCGCCGATGCCAGAACCTGTCAGAACAGATTTCCGAGGGCGGCGTCCGGACGACGAGGGGGTATCTCCTTTGTAGACGGAGTTTCCCTCAGATGTAATCATGAGAAATAGAGAAAAACTCTTGTAGATTGGATTTCCCTCATATGTAATCATGATTTTAATCTTTAATAAAATCGTCTTCTTCTCTATATGATCGTCTTGCCATACGTTGCTTGTGAAGTCTGAATATGTGCAGCTTCGACACGTCTGAATCTTTACGCTGACTCTGATAGAAAGAGTATTAGGCCCTGTCCTTTATGCATAGCGGATAGTCCATAGAACGCTGCTGAGCACTTTGAACATTTAGAACTGTCCTGTTGCTAGGACTGCGTAGAATTTCTGAACTGTTGCCTCTCTGATGAGCGGAATTTCGTTTTGTTCAGAATTCGTCTTCAAGAATGATCTCTCGAAACTCTCTTGGAATAGGGTCGAGGTTTTTGGCTGTCAAACTGAGTTGCCACTTTGATAGACGAGATGTTCAGACTGGAATCTGGATGAACCTCCAGTTTTCTGGACCCGTGAGGAGTAATTTCTCAATGTTTGAACTCTGCATACTTCGGGTACTTGGGGATGCTTTGGGTCAAGAACGAGTATCTTCTGTGTGAACTCTTTGCTCTTGACCGCCTTGGGGACTGTTTGGATATACGGAAAGTCGTGGAGCGGGAAATCATGTCTGTAGCCTCTTGAGCGTAAAACACCATCGAGCGTGAAATCGTAGACTTGTGGTTCCTGAGCGTGAAGTCGTAGGTTTGTTGCCTCTCGAGCATAGAATGCTACCGAGCACAAAGGCATCCGGGCAAGAAAAACCATAGACTTGTAGCTGTCGAACGTAAAGTCGTTAGATTCGTAGCTGTCGAGCGTAGAAAAGCTCCTTTTAGCATAGGACTGTAGATCTGTAGCCTGTGAGCGTAGAACACCATCGAGCGTAAAATCATAGACCTGTGGTTCCTGAGCGTGAAGTCGTAGGTTTGTTGCCTCTCGAGCATAGAATGCTACCGAGCACAAAGGCATCCGGGCAAGAAAAACCATAGACTTGTAGCTGTCGAACGTAAAGCCGTTAGATTCGTAGCTGTCGAGCGTAGGAAAGCTCCTTTAGCGTAGAACTGTTTGATTTGTAGCTCCTGAAAAAAAAATTTCTTCGAGCGTGCGATTTGCGGATCTGTTGCTGCTGAGCGTAAACTGAGCGCCACCGAGCGTGAGATCGTCGATTTGGTATCTGCTGAGCGTAAAGTCGTGGGTTTGTGGCCTCTCGAGCATAAAAGCTACCGAGCACAAAGGCATCCGAGCGTAAAACCATAGACTTGTAGCTTGCGAGCGTAAAACCGTAGATCCGTTGCTGTCGAGCGTAGAAAGCTCATTTAGCGTAGAACCCGCTGAACCGTCTTGCACGAAAAAACCTTTCGAATTCGCTGACTGTCCGTCTTCCAAGGGTAGTGGGATGACGTAGCATCCAATCATGATCAACTATTAATTGCGAGATTTGGTTAGGGTCTCGAGGGGTTCGTCCGAGGATTCGAGGAGTCGACCCGGACTGTATATATATCCCCAGCTTCTGGAAAGAAAAAACTTTTTATCTGTCTTCTGCGAGAGAGAGCTTTCGACTGTTCGAGTTTTTCTTCGTTCCTTCTCCGAGCACTTCGAGTCTTCAGAAATGGCGTCGAAACAAACCCCCTCTGCTAAGGGAAAGAGCATAGGTTTTTCTTCTCATTCTTCTGTCCCGGCGAGGGAATCTCCGGTCGGGCAAGGTAAACTTCCCTCTGAGGGGAGCATCCCGCCGACGACTAGCGCTCCCGGCTTTAGAGGTAGAACTTTTTGGGATGACACAAACGACGAAAAATCCTTCGCACACGTTGAACGTGACTGCGCTAGGTCGTCTTCTATGCTGATAGCCTCTTTTGAGGAAGATGACGCACGGAGGCGTTTTCATCTTTTATGCCCACATTTCTAATGTGTCAGCGTAAAGACTCCGTATTTTCGTAGCTCTGGGCGTAAATAGCTCGGGCCACCGAAAATCGGCGTATTTCGTAAAATTTGAATTTTACGTTTGTGGAGGAGACTTCCGGCGTAAGGTGACCAAATTTGTACAATCTTGGCGTAAAGCACAGACTGTCGTTTCCTTGGTCCGTGTGTTTGTGCCAGACTTGTAATGACCTATCTTCTTTGCATTATCTTGCAGTTGATCTGGGTGAGTCCCCATTGGCTGAGGTGATGGGCTCCGCTGCGGGAATGCTGCACTCGAACTATCTGGAGGATCTGTCCCACGTGGCATTTCCCATCACTGGACCCCAGTATCCTGAGGGAAGGGAGCTCCTGATATCGGCCCAGGGTGAGCGAATGCTGTTGAGTATGATCAACGGCGAACCCTTGGTACGTGTAGATGGGGAGCGGTACATAAAGCCGGCTTTCCTCTTTGGGGACATAATTGATAAACAGTCCCAGACGAAGCCCAAGAGGGAGCCTTGGGTTTTCCCTGTCGGGGATTTGGTCTTGTACATGCCGACGATGCAGAGGGATTATCCCATCTCGGCTTTCTCCCATGCGACGCATCCCAGGAAGATGTCTTGGAAGCTGACTCCTGATCTTCACGGGAAGCCGGGAAAGATCTTTCATCTGAAAGGCGCTGACCAGGGGTCGTTTGTTAGTCGCCCTTCTGGCGTTGTGACGCTGTTCCGAGGACTGTACCCGGGCAGTGTTCCAAGTGAAGATAGCTCGGTGATCCAGCCGGTCCAATTGTCGACCTTCTGCAACGACTTCATGGGTCGAGGTGGGGTATATCCCAAAGAGAATCCTCGGTGCAATGGGTGGATTGCCCCAACGAACTCCCGATGGAGATGCCTAGTTGACTGGGCCTTAAAGCACTTCCAGAGAGAGTTGGAGGGCATCGGACTATATGCCGCTGTGAGTGCGACGAGCGTCGGGCTGCCTCCGAACCCTAATTTGTTCCTGGCACTGATGGAGCGGTACATTCCGCTCACCGGGACCTTCGCCACTCCACTAGGGGAGTTGGGGTTGGCCCTTCATGAGATGGCAGTTGTCTCGAGACTGCCGATGGGGGATACCCCATATGAAGAGTACGTTCCCACCAACCGGGAGTTGGGGGATTTGGACCCTCGGGTGGCGAAAGTATATCAGGAGCTGATGTGTCAGTACTTCGCGTGCACCACTTTTTATAACGAACCTTCTGATTTGGCTCACACCACCAAGTGGATGTCTTACCTCTTCTTCCACCGAGCCAGGGCCGCCAGGTCAGAGAAAGCCTCGGGTGGTAAGAAAGAGCCCGTGAACTGCTTGGGCGTCCTCAGTGTCCAGGTTGTGGAGACTCTTATGGAGGAGGCTGAAGCTCCGGATCAGATTCTTGTGGAGGGGGTAGGAAAGTACCCGGAAGGCACTAAGGCCTGTAGTTACTTGAGGCATTGCCGCAGGCCTTTGTCTAAGGAGGCCCAGCTGGCTGGTTTCCTCTCCATATGGCTGCGTCAAGTAGTTGTGTCGGGCACCGCGTCCGCGGACCGCATTCACCGCAACATCCTGTGGCCGGCAGTGCGCCTGGTGTTTGGGGCAAGACTGGGCTTGCTTCCTGCCATGGTGTGGCGTATACAGGCTGGCCTGAGGGCCATGACAGATAGGTTGCTCGTTGATGAAGCTCGGCGGGAGAGCTTCCCTAGGGTGGAATTACCATACTTGTACTTGATGGGATGGTTAATTCTCCACAATTCCCGGGTTATGTCACCCGGTTCCGGTAGCAGCTCAGGGGGTATATTCCTATTGAATTACAGGGATTCCTCCTGGAATGTGAATACAGTTTTAGACTGTCGGCTGGTTTTGAACCTCAGCCATGGCTGGAAGATCCTTTGTACTCCCCCTCCTGTGCATCGCAACCAGTCAGGGCTGTGGCTCGAGGATTCAGGTCGAGGGAAGACCGTTCTTTCTCCGGAGGCATTTAATTGGTTGGTCTGTATTAGACCTTCCCATCTGCTGTATAGGAGCGAAGACCATTGCTTCTTCGAGCCCTACCTGCCTAGTCGGTTTGCCAGGCAGTTCGGGTACGACCAGTTGCATGTGGGCAACGCCGTCACCAGCTTCAGGTCCAGGGGTGGACTTATTGATGGAGCTAGAGGGTGGCAATATTTTATCATGGGTTGTACGGGGGCAATTTTTATCGTGCCGGTCGTTACAACTTCCACGGAGCTGCGCATCCTTCACTCCTACGCCCAGTTTTATGTGGCGGTTAACACTTTCCACCGCGATTTCGACAGGCGTGGGAGCTTCAGGGTGCCTTCTGCCAAGCCTGGGGGAAGGGTCGAAGTCCCCTCGGTTTCTTCTGATGAGGGGGAGGAATCTGGTACTCCGGATGAGCCTCTGGTGTCGTTGCCGAGGTGTGTAGTGCCTCTGCCGGCGGGGGCCCTGGTAGTCTCTTCCGGGAAGCGACGGGCTTCTGCTCCGAAGGAAGCTTCCCTTCGTAAGAGGAGGAGGGAGACGGTTGCTCGTCCTCTCCGTATTCCTGGTGTTGAGGTTCCCGGGAATGAGCCTGCATCTCCCTGTATCAGGGATGATTCTTTGGCCGGAGGTTCCTCGCCTTTCAGAGGGGGACCTTCTACAGTTTTGGCTGGCGGCGCCGGAGAGTCCTCGCTAGAGGCTGCTGTTGCTGCGGCTGCTCCAAGTAGCGGAGCGGGATTGCCTGCGTGGCCCCAACAGATGGGAGAATCTTCCCTGAGGTCAGTAGCGGGCGGAGTTACTCCTGCGTTAGCGAGCGCGCCTAGCGAGACTCCGGCTGATGAACCTCGACCGCGTCTCGGGGAAGGCTTGACCGAACTCTTGGCGATGTCGGTCGGCCCACCTCCTTCTCCAGGTATGACAGTTCGTATCGCGTCATTAAGGCGTGGCTTAGCTACATCTGCTGCAGATGCGTCGTATATGCCATTGGTTCCGGGTAAATGTCGTTTCGATGTCTCCTCCTAGGAGGATTACCACTGTGTTTGACATTTTGCTTTCTTGTCCTTTTTTTTCAGGGGATGACGTCCACGGGGAGCATGGCGTTGAAGCGCCTTCCGGCTTTGTTCTGGCTCCTGGCGGTGACGTGGAGGCGCCGGATTTTGAGGCAGGAGTGTCTTCGGGGGCTAGCTCGCCCTGGGAGGTTTTGTCGTCTCAAGGGGAGGACGAACCTGTCATCGTGACCTCGCCTGTTGCGAGTATGCCGATGACTTCGATTGTCGCCATCGCACCTTCTTCGGGCGTGCCACCTGTTGAGGCGGCGGTGGCTACCTCGTCTGCAATTGTGGCCGCTCCGGGCGCTCAGTCGGATTTAGTCGCGTTGATCGAGCAACATTCCAGCCTCGTCTACACTGGCTTAAAAACGATGATACCGATGGTGTTGACGAAGAACCTTGACTTCGAGCTCCTGAAGAAGACTTCTCAGCTTTCGATCAAGGTTGTCAGGGGGCTTGGCAATCCTGGAGTGGCTGACGCTCTGGAGGCGGTGGTTAATGGTTTAGAGCAACCCATTAACGAATACTTACAGCGGACTGAGGGCAGCCTTGATGCTGATGTCCAGGCTCGGTACGATCTCATGTCTGAGCGGTTTGCTACAAAGCTTGAAAGCCTAGACAACTCTATCCAGACGCATAAGCTGGAGATGGATAGGAGAAGAGCTGTTGTGGAAGAAGCCCTTGCCGTTGAGATGCAGTGTCGATCCGAGCATGAAGGGAATGCGGCGAGGGTCTCCAAGCTGCGGGAAAAACTTGCTCGGGCAGAGGAGTGGGCTTCCCAGTCGTTGGCAGGTTTGGAGGTAGCGACTGGTCGACTGAGCGAAGCGCGACGGGACCTGGATCGTGCGGAAGCTGCCCGTACGGGCTGTCTTCGGGCAAGGGCTAATCTGACCCTTACGCATACTCCGGAGGCACGGCTGGAGCAGGCTCGCGCCGATGCTTTGGCCCTTAGGAATGAGAGGATAGCTGCACTGGAGCGGCAGATTCATGGCCTGATTACTCCGCCATCTTGATGTACCCCTTCCTATGTAATTCTGCCTTCTTCGAGAATGAATAATAGCGACTCTTTTCTGACTGTTGTGGACCCATCATTTCGGAATGTAAATGACAGGTTAGGTGAGAGTGATATCAGAGGTAGTATGGACGTGATAAACTCTCGATAAACTTCTTAGCGGGACATATCTATTCAGAGGTCATGCGGACATGATAGAGTGTAATCCAACTAATTATGTTTTTTGGAAGTAGTTTTGTCAGAATCGAGGTCTTTGCTATTTTCCTCTTTGAGCAGGAGAGATTAGGCATAGTACCTTTTCAGAAATTTGCCGTTGATAGGAGCCATTAACAGATCTCCGTTGGGCTGGGCTATCCTGTAGGCGCCGTTTGAGAACGTTGTCTCGATCACATAAGGGCCTTCCCATTTGGGCTGGAATTTGTCTTTACTTCTGTGAGTTAGAATCATCGGCCTTCTCACGGCTAGAACTAGCTCGCCGACTTTGAACACTCTTTCCTTTACTTTATGATTGAAAGCTTTGGAAATGCGTGCTTGGTAGAGCGCGATGCGCTGCTGAGCTTGGAGGCGTTTCTCGTCTAATCCTTCCAGCTCTTGGAGCCTCAACAGGTCATTCTTTTCTCGAGTCAGCTCACTAGTCACGGCTATTCGGAGCGACGGGATCTGGATTTCGATAGGAAGGACCGCCTCGCTTCCGTAGACTAGTGAAAAGGGGGTACAACCTGTTGGTGTCCGTACCGTTGTGCGGTATGTCCAGAGATATTCGCCCAGCTTCTCGTTCCAGTCTCTTTTGTTTGAAGAAACGAACTTCTTCAGGAGCTTGATAATGGTTTTGTTGAAGGCTTCCGCCAAACCATTAGCAGCTGGATATGTCACTACCACATTCCGAAAATAGGGATATTTTCGAATTTTTACAATATTTAATATTATGTTATTTACAATTAATTAATCGCATGATAGTGTATTTGATTTAAATAATTTTGTGCGATGTGTAAATTAAATATATAATTATATGCAGTGTTTATTTATTTATTTTTTTAGCTAGCAGACTAGACCTAGAAGCCCAGTAGACGAACACCTGTCGGAATTATAGGGTTCTGGATTTTATTATTTTTCTAGAATTTAATATTTGGAGATTGTAATTAATTACTGTATTTTATTTAATATTTTTTTGCGCTTTGCCTTTGCTTCGATATTTGGAGCGCTACCCTGACTTTTGTCTCCCAACAAATTTTACCATCTTGCCCTAGACATGCCCGCCTTCAATTCTGCTATTTTTGCAACTCACCATTATGCTCTCTGTACATTATTTCTGGCCGCACAAAAATCGTCGCGGACGTTTATTTTAAAATTCTTATTTTGTATCGTTGTGCGTTCCAATCAAAAATTGGAGGCCATCTTGACCTATTTTTCGTGCGGCCCAAATTAGGGTAATATTCTGTTCTGAGTCTTCTTCATTATTGGTATTGATGACTTGACCTGATTTTGGCTCCAAGTACTCCTAATTAATTGTTGAACACAACTTGCATTTATTTCTATTTAAATTGAGGATATTATTTAAACCAATTCTAAAATCCCAATTTAATTCCAGTGCCCTGTTATTTGAGCCCATACCGATCATACAGTGCCCCCTGACCCTACAAAACACCGGACCCCGAATCGCCCGCCAAATTTTTGTCATTTTATGTGTTTGTGCAATTTCCCAAATTTAAGGGGGTTAAATTGCAAATTGGCATTTTGTGTCAACACCCATTGATTAAACCAATGAGGGAGCCTATTAATTTTTAATTAAAAACCCTCATTTCTACATGAATTAATTCCCTTCATGATTTAATCTAGACCACTCATTTAGAGGGTCAATCACAACCCTCCATCAAAATCCCCTCATCCCTATATAATGTCTACATCAAACCCTAATCCCTAGGCAACCTAGAAAACACCACCTCCTCACAAGTCTCCACCTCTCCTCTCTCCAACGTAGGCTTCCCATATTTTTCTCCATCCTTCTTCCTTCCTTCTTCTCCTTCTTCCTTTCTTCTTCTTCTTCTTCTTTAAAATTTTTGAATTGAGAGAGGGGGGAAAACTGGGTACTGTTCACCCATCCCCCTCAGGATCTATTCTCCGGCGGTTCTCTCTGTACTCCGGCGTTCAGCCCGGTGACCGAGCCGACCCCGCGGTTCTTTCCGGCCTGTTGCGGTTCAGCCACTCCCCACAATTTCCGACTGCCCCCAGACCCTCCGGCGGCTGCTGACAGCCACCCCGCTGGCCAAGCAGCAACCCGCACAGTCTCCGGCCCGAGCCGACTCCCTGCTGCATCCAGCCGGCGGCCAACCCCTCCGGCTGCTCCCCACTCCATCTCCTCCAACTCCTCCGGCCTCCCCCATCAAGCCCGGCGGCTGCTCCTCCCCGATCCCCCTTCAGTTCATCCATCCATCACCACCCATAACCACCACCATCAACCATTAACTCCGGCTGCTCCTCCCCGCTGGAACCGCTGCTCCGTTCACCCCACCACCACCACTTCCAACATCCTCCCTGCTGTGTCCCGCGGTCCGGCGGCCCGTAGCAACTCCGGCCATCCTCCTGCCGTACTCCGGCGAGGCTCCGACTCAACTGTAAGTCCCCTTCTCCTCCCCTCTTCCCTCCTTCTCTGTGATATAGATGTAGGTGTATAATAAAACTTATATGTTAATATATATGTGTGGTTAATTTATGAATAGTTTATATAGTAATATAATAAATGGTGGATATTAATTAATGTATATGAAATTATGTAATTTAAATTAATGTTTAACAGTATGAGTATGTGTATATACATATTTAATATGATTCTAGTATATATATAATATTGGTACGTGTATATATTGTATATATATTTAAATTAGTATATATATATTTTGGCATATAAATGTATATAAATAGTATTATTTAATTAGTGACTTAAATACATGAAATGTGTATGGTATATAAAGAATTGGTAATGCATAATTTAATATGTACATGTATATGTTTATTTTTAATTAAATGTCAAACAGGTATAAATATAGTATACTTTAGTATATATATATATATATATGATATATGAAATGTTTCATTAGTATATATATATGCATAAAAGTATTTTGGTGTATAGATGTATATGTAGATTTCAGAATATGTAGGTAAGTATGTATTTGTGTAGGTATAAATGTGTCTAGTATTATTTTAAATTAATGTTTAATAGTACATGTATTTGTATATATTATTAATGTGTAGATTTATAAACATAAATATAAATACGTATACGTGAATTGGTGTGTGTATTAAAATAATACTTAATGTATATGTATTCATATACATACAAGTATTATTTTAGTATATTTTCATATGGAATATATGTAATAAAGATACGTATTTTTGGTAATTGATATATATATATATATATATATATATGCACCTATATATATATATGTATATGGTAAATGTATTAAGACTGGTAATGTAGGAATTTATAATGTGAATGTATATTATTTATTTAATCTATGTTTAATATGTATATATGTATAGTATATAAATACATTGGTAATGTATGTTTTAAAGATGTAAATTGGTATATATTCAAATAAACGTATTTTGGTGTATAGTACGTGTATTTCAATTAATATATATATATGCATTCTGGTATAAAATATATCATGGTTGGTATTTATATATATATATACAAGTATCACTTATTTTAAAAGTATATATTGTAGGTATTTAACCAAGGTGTATGTATTAAATTTAACTGGTATAAATGTATATATATTATGTGTATAATTATCTTTGATATATATTGGTATATATATATTTTGTATAAAACCTTAGCATATTTTTAATATATATATATACATATATTTTGTATATGTATTTAATTTGATATGTTAATTAAGATGTGTATAATTATGTATCTATCTACTAGGTGACCCTAGTTGACTAGTGCCCTGCCTGGCATAGCCCTGAGGCCAGTATATTTTTTCTGTGTGTTAGGATAGCATCTGATACAAGTGTTGTAATTGTGATATGTTTATAGGACTGTTGGTTTACCCAGGGGATACTCTGGAACAGGACATCCATAAATACCAGCTAAGGACCCAAGGCAAGTACATTCTCTGATAATTTCCAATTCTTGATAATTTCTATAAGTTCAACAATCATGAAATGTTACATCTGAATCTTTGACACTGTGCTACACGAACTAGTATAGCTTGGATCTGCAGTCATGAGATGTTACCTTGATTATCGTATTGACATTGTACACGACATGTATATTTAGACATCGTACATGATAGACTTGACTTGCTCGTGTATCGTGACGTGTCATGGTTGGATCCACAGTACTAGTTGGGGGCGGGGAAGTAGTTAGTAAGAAATGTGATCATAACCTCTTATTGTAGTATAGAAATTGTAAGTGTTAATCATGCTCTTCACCCATGATTAGCCAGGCCCTGTAGCTATCGTACATGTTCCCAAGCCGATCACATTTTGAAGCTACTATTTCAAACACTTAGAATATATTACAGTTCCCTATTTTAAATCATATACTACAACACCCGTATATGATACTGTTCCTTGTTCTTTTAATTCCATACATGCACTGACTGTATCATATTGTTTATTGCCTGTCTCTCTTTAATTGCCATTGCATTTATCTCACTGTCTTCTCAGTAGCTAGCATGACATGTTTTATTGTATTATAGACATTATCAATTAATGGAACTGTTATTTGAGAGTGTTGCTTTGCTCCTTCCTGACTGGAAATATTTTTCCAGACTATGCCTTAGAGGACCGCTGTCCGACACTTTATGGACCATATGGTGAGTAGCTGCAGACTTGGTAGTTAGTTGTGATTCTGGAAGTTCTAGCCGGAATTATTATTTATTGTTAGTTCTTTAAGTAGACTATTTGGTACCGGATTTGTCTCCGGCATTTTGATGATTCTTGGATATTGTTGAGTTAGAATATTACTTGTGGACTTGTGTTGTGTTTAATTTTAAATTCTGTTTCGAAATCTTATCGTGCTGTAATCCTGTGATTGAGTATATGTTTATCTTATTTGTGTCATCCGTGCCTCCTAATGGAGATTGGATGCTTGCGTGACATTAGTTAGATAGTATCAAGACCTTGACAGCGTTCTACCGCCGATGCTGCGGCGTAGGCTGGACGTACCCACGCACTCGTGCCCCTAAACCGGGTGCGGGTCGTGACACGTTTTTAGTGGTGGCCCATGCAGGTCAGACTTCGCATTTAGAGCGATGTCGTGGTAGTGTGATATCCTTGTTATACTACTGCGTGCCTGCGATAGAATCTAGGACATAGGATACTAGGACGAGAGCAAATACTCAATCACAATTCCTTGAGAGATTCCTGGGATGACCCCTGAGAATCTTGTTATAATTTCCAATTTAAAATCATTCCCTTGTTCCGTCCATTCTCATTTGTTGATATTGATTTGATTGTTGTTGATTAGTTATTAAGTTAGGATTTTTGCTTCATTATAGAGTTGATTCCATATTAAGATGAATTATATAGACTGATTTATGGTATTATTTGATGATGCCCGTCAATGAGGACAGTGAAAAGGATTAACATTAGAGCTATTAGACTACAAAAGGTGGATTTAAATTTTAATTTGAGGACTGAAAATGAATTTCAAATTTTTGAATTCTGAGAAGATTGAGATTGTTATAAAAAATTTATTTTGAAGATTTCAATGAATTGCAAAATTTTGAAATTTGAGGAGTTGAAATATTATTATTAAAATTTTATTTTTGAGGATTCAGATTCGATTCAATAAACCTAGACAAGTCTGTAAGGATTTTGTGTGATTAAGTTTTATTTCAGTATTTAAATAATTAACCTTGAGGAAAGTGTATGCATTGCTACTTTAAAATTTATTTGAGGGGTTATTTTGAGGAATTTTTATTTGAGGATAAAATCTTATAGTAAGAGAGATATATTAGTATATAAGTAGATGAGATGCACGTAAGGATTTGTTGGATTAAGCATGATTGAGACCTCACTGCCAACTGACTTGGGTGTCTATCTAAGATTGTATTGGAGAGAGCAGTACTTAGTATGGTGTGTTGCATTTGATATGCACTTAAGTGATAAGGATAACTAGTATCAGCGATTGCAGTAGGTAAGGAAGCTAGCAGTGAGAGTGTTTGTGATAGAACTGTGATACCTAGGGGATAGAGATATCAGACCATGGATGCATCTTTGACCTGTGCAATCACAACTAGGATTGTTATTCCCAATCTATCTATCTTGAATGTTGCTTCTTTAGATCTGTACTGTCCTTCCTTGATGATATCGCATTTTTGCCTAAATTGATTCTTTGGGATCTGTCTTCAGGATGTCGCCGCAGACAAGGTCTATGAGAGCGGGAACATCAGCTTTAGAGGGGTCTGCCACCTCTCTACCTGATGGACAGACAGCCGTAGTTCCTCCTACATCTCCGATACACGTAGGTGATCCTCCTCCTCCACCTGTTAAGAAGATTGCTGCAGCTGTGACGGACAACCTTCCTCCTCCACCGACTCCGATTCCCGGAGGTTTGCCCATTGACGGAACGCAGATGTTTACCTTGATCCAAGGCATGGTAAATGCCCAGAGAGTGACGACAGACGCTCAGCGAGTTCAAGCTGAGGCTCAGAGGGTGCAAGCAGAAGCGCACCAGGCACAAACCGAGCTGATGAAAGAAAACATGGAGAATGCTCATCAAGTGACTCTCCAAGCTTTGGAGAAAGTAGCACAGTACCAGCAGTTTCCTGGCCAGCAACAGCAGAGATCAGGCACTATAGTGGATTTCAAAAGAATGATGCCTCGAGAGTTTAAAGGTACCGAAGGGATACTCTACGCTGACGACTGGCTAGAAGATATAGAGAGAAGTCTGCGATTGACCCAGATTCCGGAGAACTTGCAGATAGAAGCCGCTGGCAGTCAGATGTTCGATATCGCACTCACGTGGTATCGTACGGAGCCGAGAATTACTGCACAAGGACTTACTTGGGAGACCTTCAAGAAACTCTTCAAGGAGAAGTTCTTTCCCGACGTGGCATTGGGAACCTTGGAAAGTCAGTTTCATGACTTAGTTCAAGAAAACATGTCGGTCGACGAGTACGCTGCAGAATTCTGTAGATTGAGTCGTTTTGCATCGTCCATGATTCGGGACCCAGGAGATCGAGCCCGGAAATTTAGAAAGGGACTGACGAGAGAGATTAGGTCGCGCACTTCTGGTCGTCGTACCGCTACCTTTGAGGCTATCTTGATGGATGCTCAGATTGCAGAAGAGGATCTGGATCTCAGGCCTAAGAGGAGTCACAATACTTTTGGAGATACGAATGGTAGCCCAGGACCAGCCAAGCATCCCCGTATTCAGCACCAACAGCAGTACCAAGTACCATTTCATAGTCAGCAACAACCATGGACTTTTCAGCATCCACCGCAGTACCTAGCACCAGTTCCTATCCAACAACATCCATGGGCGTATCAGTATCAACAACAGTACCAGGCACCAGTCCGTGTTCAGCAGGATCAACAGCAGCCTCCAAGAGAAACACAACGGACTTGTCATTTCTGTAAGAAGCCAGGTCACCTTTGGGAGAGCTGTAGAACGAGGCTAGGACTTTGTTTGCACTGCGGCGCTGCGGACCATCGGGTAAAGGATTATCTTCTAGCCCCTTATCTTCCCGGCCAGCGCACAACTTCAGATTATAGAGATCCAGTTAGGCTACCTGTGGAACCGTATATTGCTCAGCACCCGCAAAGGGAACCACCCCAGCAGGGCGGGCATTTGCGATGACGGTCGAGGAGACCGATACTGCAGGTAATGTGTTAGCAGTTTCTGTTCTTTCCTTTATTCTGTTCCTACCTATTTGATTGATTGATTGCTTAGTACAATAGTTGTATGCATGACTTTCTTGTTAGAATGTAGTTAGTAGTACCCCTGATACATAGACTGCAACACCATAACAAATGAGACCGTAACCATGTATGTTCCCCCTAGATTGTATGTGGTATGACTATAGGTAGAATTTTCTTAGACCGTGATTATTGGTGTTGACTGTAGTAAAGATTCATGAAGAGGTTATTACTTGACAAGAGGAACAAGATGATTAAAATTTGAGGATAAATATTGATTTAAATAAATGGTTAAGAAATTAACATTGCATAATTGGTGGTTTATTAATTCCAGGAAAGATTATGACATGTTTAAGTTGGTTATTAATTTGGAAATTTTGGGAGATTTATCAATGTATTTATTTAATTGCAAGTTATGAATTTTAGAACTTTATATTTGAATGTCACATTTGGAGAATCCTTAAATATCATATTGTTGAGTATTTTGAGGAGTGGATATTAAATTCCGGGTATTGAATTATTAACTCAAAACTTTCAGGGAAATTTTTGATAGAAATGGATTTTGATTCTATTTCGAGGATTTTTCGGAATGAAATAATTTTAGAATTTTGAAATTTGTGAAAAGATATTGTGGATTATAACCTGATTTCATGGATGACAAAATTAAAATTGCGGGAATAATAATGTGTATGGTTAAACACTAGTATGAGGATTTTAAATTTCGAGGACGAAATTCTTTTAAGGTGGGTAGACTTGTCACTACCACATTCCGAAAACAGGGGTATTTTCGAATTTTTACAATATTTAATATTATGTTATTTACAATTAATTAATCGCATGATAGTGTATTTGATTTAAATAATTTTGTGCGATATGTAAATTAAATATATAATTATATGCAGTGTTTATTTATTTATTTTTTTAGCTAGCAGACTAGACCTAGAAGCCCAGTAGACGAACACCTGTCGGAATTATAGGGTTCTGGATTTTATTATTTTTCTAGAATTTAATATTTGGAGATTGTAATTAATTACTGTATTTTATTTAATATTTTTTTGCGCTTTGCCTTTGCTTCGATATTTGGAGCGCTACCCTGACTTTTGTCTCCCAACAAATTTTACCATCTTGCCCTAGACATGCCCGCCTTCAATTCTGCTATTTTTGCAACTCACCATTATGCTCTCTGTACATTATTTCTGGCCGCACAAAAATCGTCGCGGACGTTTATTTTAAAATTCCTATTTTGTATCATTGTGCGTTCCAATCAAAAATTGGAGGCCATCTTGACCTATTTTTCGTGCGGCCCAAATTAGGGTAATATTCTGTTCTGAGTCTTCTTCATTATTGGTATTGATGACTTGACCTGATTTTGGCTCCAAGTACTCCTAATTAATTGTTGAACACAACTTGCATTTATTTCTATTTAAATTGAGGATATTATTTAAACCAATTCTAAAATCCCAATTTAATTCCAGTGCCCTGTTATTTGAGCCCATACCGATCATACAGTGCCCCCTGACCCTACAAAACACCGGACCCCGAATCGCCCGCCAAATTTTTGTCATTTTATGTGTTTGTGCAATTTCCCAAATTTAAGGGGGTTAAATTGCAAATTGGCATTTTGTGTCAACACCCATTGATTAAACCAATGAGGGAGCCTATTAATTTTTAATTAAAAACCCTCATTTCTACATGAATTAATTCCCTTCATAATTTAATCTAGACCACTCATTTAGAGGGTCAATCACAACCCTCCATCAAAATCCCTTCATCCCTATATAATGTCTACATCAAACCCTAATCCCTAGGCAACCTAGAAAATACCACCTCCTCACAAGTCTCCACCTCTCCTCTCTCCAACGTAGGCTTCCCATATTTTTCTCCATCCTTCTTCCTTCCTTCTTCTCCTTCTTCCTTTCTTCTTCTTCTTCTTCTTTAAAATTTTTGAATTGAGAGAGGGGGGAAACTGGGTACTGTTCACCCATCCCCCTCAGGATCTATTCTCCGGCGGTTCTCTCTGTACTCCGGCGTTCAGCCCGGCGACCGAGCCGACCCCGCGGTTCTTTCCGGCCTGCTGCGGTTCAGCCACTCCCCACAATTTCTGACTGCCCCCAGACCCTCCGGCGGCTGCTGACAGCCACCCCGCTGGCCAAGCAGCAACCCGCACAGTCTCCGGCCCGAGCCGACTCCCTGCTGCATCCAGCCGGCGGCCAACCCCTCCGGCTGCTCCCCACTCCATCTCCTCCAACTCCTCCGGCCTCCCCCATCAAGCCCGGCGGCTGCTCCTCCCCGATCCCCCTTCAGTTCATCCATCCATCACCACCCATAACCACCACCATCAACCATTAACTCCGGCTGCTCCTCCCCGCTGGAACCGCTGCTCCGTTCACCCCACCACCACCACTTCCAACATCCTCCCTGCTGTGTCCCGTGGTCCGGCGGCCCGTAGCAACTCTGGCCATCCTCCTGCCGTACTCCGGCGAGGCTCCGACTCAACTGTAAGTCCCCTTCTCCTCCCCTCTTCCCTCCTTCTCTGTGATATAGATGTAGGTGTATAATAAAACTTATATGTTAATATATATGTGTGGTTAATTTATGAATAGTTTATATAGTAATATAATAAATGGTGGATATTAATTAATGTATATGAAATTATGTAATTTAAATTAATGTTTAACAGTATGAGTATGTGTATATACATATTTAATATGATTCTAGTATATATATAATATTGGTACGTGTATATATTGTATATATATTTAAATTAGTATATATATATTTTGGCATATAAATGTATATAAATAGTATTATTTAATTAGTGCTTTAAATACATGAAATGTGTATGGTATATAAAGAATTGGTAATGCATAATTTAATATGTACATGTATATGTTTATTTTTAATTAAATGTCAAACAGGTATAAACATAGTATACTTTAGTATATATATATATATGATATATGAAATGTTTCATTAGTATATATATATATGCATAAAAGTATTTTGGTGTATAGATGTATATGTAGATTTCAGAATATGTAGGTAAGTATGTATTTGTGTAGGTATAAATGTGTCTAGTATTATTTTAAATTAATGTTTAATAGTACATGTATTTGTATATATTATTAATGTGTAGATTTATAAACATAAATATAAATACGTATACGTGAATTGGTGTGTGTATTAAAATAATACTTAATGTATATGTATTCATATACATACAAGTATTATTTTAGTATATTTTCATATGGAATATATGTAATAAAGATACGTATTTTTGGTAATTGATATATATATATATATATATATGCACCTATATATATATATGTATATGGTAAATGTATTAAGACTGGTAATGTAGGAATTTATAATGTGAATGTATATTATTTATTTAATCTATGTTTAATATGTATATATGTATAGTATATAAATACATTGGTAATGTATGTTTTAAAGATGTAAATTGGTATATATTCAAATAAACGTATTTTGGTGTATAGTACGTGTATTTCAATTAATATATATATATGCATTCTGGTATAAAATATATCATGGTTGGTATTTATATATATATACAAGTATCACTTATTTTAAAAGTATATATTGTAGGTATTTAACCAAGGTGTATGTATTAAATTTAACTGGTATAAATGTATATATATTATGTGTATAATTATCTTTGATATATATTGGTATATATATATTTTGTATAAAACCTTAGCATATTTTTAATATATATATATACATATATTTTGTATATGTATTTAATTTGATATGTTAATTAAGATGTGTATAATTATGTATCTATCTACTAGGTGACCCTAGTTGACTAGTGCCCTGCCTGGCATAGCCCTGAGGCCAGTATATTTCTTCTGTGTGTTAGGATAGCATCTGATACAAGTGTTATAATTGTGATATGTTTATAGGACTGTTGGTTTACCCAGGGGATACTCTGGAATAGGACATCCATAAATACCAGCTAAGGACCCAAGGCAAGTACATTCTCTGATAATTTCCAATTCTTGATAATTTCTATAAGTTCAACAATCATGAAATATTACATCTGAATCTTTGACACTGTGCTACACAGACTAGTATAGCTTGGATCTGCAGTCATGAGATGTTACCTTGATTATCGTATTGATATTGTACACGACATGTATATTTAGACATCGTACATGATAGACTTGACTTGCTCGTGTATCGTGACGTGTCATGGTTGGATCCACAGTACTAGTTGGGGGCGGGGAAGTAGTTAGTAAGAAATGTGATCATAACCTCTTATTGTAGTATAGAAATTATAAGTGTTAATCATGCTCTTCACCCATGATTAGCCAGGCCCTGTAGCTATCGTACATGTTCCCAAGCCGATCACATTTTGAAGCTACTATTTCAAACACTTAGAATATATTACAGTTCCCTATTTTAAATCATATACTACAACACCCGTATATGATACTGTTCCTTGTTCTTTTAATTCCATACATGCACTGACTGTATCATATTGTTTATTGCCTGTCTCTCTTTAATTGCCATTGCATTTATCTCACTGTCTTCTCAGTAGCTAGCATGACATGTTTTATTGTATTATAGACATTATCAATTAATGGAACTGTTATTTGAGAGTGTTGCTTTGCTCCTTCCTGACTGGAAATATTTTTCTAGACTATGCCTTAGAGGACCGCTGTCCGACACTTTATGGACCATATGGTGAGTAGCTGCAGACTTGGTAGTTAGTTGTGATTCTGGAAGTTCTAGCCGGAATTATTATTTATTGTTAGTTCTTTAAGTAGACTATTTGGTACCGGATTTGTCTCCGGCATTTTGATGATTCTTGGATATTGTTGAGTTAGAATATTACTTGTGGACTTGTGTTGTGTTTAATTTTAAATTCTGTTTCGAAATCTTATCGTGCTGTAATCCTGTGATTGAGTATATGTTCATCTTATTTGTGTCATCCGTGCCTCCTAATGGAGATTGGATGCTTGCGTGACATTAGTTAGATAGTATCAAGACCTTGACAGCGTTCTACCGCCGATGCTGCGGCGTAGGCTGGACGTACCCACGCACTCGTGCCCCTAAACCGGGTGCGGGTCGTGACACGTTTTTAGTGGTGGCCCATGCAGGTCAGACTTCGCATTTAGAGCGATGTCGTGGTAGTGTGATATCCTTGTTATACTACTGCGTGCCTGCGATAGAATCTAGGACATAGGATACTAGGACGAGAGCAAATACTCAATCACAATTCCTTGAGAGATTCCTGGGATGACCCCTGAGAATCTTGTTATAATTTCCAATTTAAAATCATTCCCTTGTTCCGTCCATTCTCATTTGTTGATATTGATTTGATTGTTGTTGATTAGTTATTAAGTTAGGATTTTTGCTTCATTATAGAGTTGATTCCATATTAAGATGAATTATATAGACTGATTTATGGTATTATTTGATGATGCCCGTCAATGAGGACAGTGAAAAGGATTAACATTAGAGCTATTAGACTACAAAAGGTGGATTTAAATTTTAATTTGAGGACTGAAAATGAATTTCAAATTTTTGAATTCTGAGAAGATTGAGATTGTTATAAAAAATTTATTTTGAAGATTTCAATGAATTGCAAAATTTTGAAATTTGAGGAGTTGAAATATTATTATTAAAATTTTATTTTTGAGGATTCAGATTCGATTCAATAAACCTAGACAAGTCTGTAAGGATTTTGTGTGATTAAGTTTTATTTCAGTATTTAAATAATTAACCTTGAGGAAAGTGTATGCATTGCTACTTTAAAATTTATTTGAGGGGTTATTTTGAGGAATTTTTATTTGAGGATAAAATCTTATAGTAAGAGAGATATATTAGTATATAAGTAGATGAGATGCACGTAAGGATTTGTTGGATTAAGCATGATTGAGACCTCACTGCCAACTGACTTGGGTGTCTATCTAAGATTGTATTGGAGAGAGCAGTACTTAGTATGGTGTGTTGCATTTGATATGCACTTAAGTGATAAGGATAACTAGTATCAGCGATTGCAGTAGGTAAGGAAGCTAGCAGTGAGAGTGTTTGTGATAGAACTGTGATACCTAGGGGATAGAGATATCAGACCATGGATGCATCTTTGACCTGTGCAATCACAACTAGGATTGTTATTCCCAATCTATCTATCTTGAATGTTGCTTCTTTAGATCTGTACTGTCCTTCCTTGATGATATCGCATTTTTGCCTAAATTGATTCTTTGGGATCTGTCTTCAGGATGTCGCCGCAGACAAGGTCTATGAGAGCGGGAACATCAGCTTTAGAGGGGTCTGCCACCTCTCTACCTGATGGACAGACAGCCGTAGTTCCTCCTACATCTCCGATACACGTAGGTGATCCTCCTCCTCCACCTGTTAAGAAGATTGCTGCAGCTGTGACGGACAACCTTCCTCCTCCACCGACTCCGATTCCCGGAGGTTTGCCCATTGACGGAACGCAGATGTTTACCTTGATCCAAGGCATGGTAAATGCCCAGAGAGTGACGACAGACGCTCAGCGAGTTCAAGCTGAGGCTCAGAGGGTGCAAGCAGAAGCGCACCAGGCACAAACCGAGCTGATGAAAGAAAACATAGAGAATGCTCATCAAGTGACTCTCCAAGCTTTGGAGAAAGTAGCACAGTACCAGCAGTTTCCTGGCCAGCAACAGCAGAGATCAGGCACTATAGTGGATTTCAAAAGAATGATGCCTCGAGAGTTTAAAGGTACCGAAGGGATACTCTACGCTGACGACTGGCTAGAAGATATAGAGAGAAGTCTGCGATTGACCCAGATTCCGGAGAACTTGCAGATAGAAGCCGCTGGCAGTCAGATGTTCGATATCGCACTCACGTGGTATCGTACGGAGCCGAGAATTACTGCACAAGGACTTACTTGGGAGACCTTCAAGAAACTCTTCAAGGAGAAGTTCTTTCCCGACGTGGCATTGGGAACCTTGGAAAGTCAGTTTCATGACTTAGTTCAAGAAAACATGTCGGTCGACGAGTACGCTGCAGAATTCTGTAGATTGAGTCGTTTTGCATCGTCCATGATTCGGGACCCAGGAGATCGAGCCCGGAAATTTAGAAAGGGACTGACGAGAGAGATTAGGTCGCGCACTTCTGGTCGTCGTACCGCTACCTTTGAGGCTATCTTGATGGATGCTCAGATTGCAGAAGAGGATCTGGATCTCAGGCCTAAGAGGAGTCACAATACTTTTGGAGATACGAATGGTAGCCCAGGACCAGCCAAGCATCCCCGTATTCAGCACCAACAGCAGTACCAAGTACCATTTCATAGTCAGCAACAACCATGGACTTTTCAGCATCCACCGCAGTACCTAGCACCAGTTCCTATCCAACAACATCCATGGGCGTATCAGTATCAACAACAGTACCAGGCACCAGTCCGTGTTCAGCAGGATCAACAGCAGCCTCCAAGAGAAACACAACGGACTTGTCATTTCTGTAAGAAGCCAGGTCACCTTTGGGAGAGCTGTAGAACGAGGCTAGGACTTTGTTTGCACTGCGGCGCTGCGGACCATCGGGTAAAGGATTGTCTTCTAGCCCCTTATCTTCCCGGCCAGCGCACAACTTCAGATTATAGAGATCCAGTTAGGCTACCTGTGGAACCGTATATTGCTCAGCACCCGCAAAGGGAACCACCCCAGCAGGGCGGGCATTTGCGATGACGGTCGAGGAGACCGATACTGCAGGTAATGTGTTAGCAGTTTCTGTTCTTTCCTTTATTCTGTTCCTACCTATTTGATTGATTGATTGCTTAGTACAATAGTTGTATGCATGATTTTCTTGTTAGAATGTAGTTAGTAGTACCCCTGATACATAGACTGCAACACCATAACAAATGAGACCGTAACCATGTATGTTCCCCCTAGATTGTATGTGGTATGACTATAGGTAGAATTTTCTTAGACCGTGATTATTGGTGTTGACTGTAGTAAAGATTCATGAAGAGGTTATTACTTGACAAGAGGAACAAGATGATTAAAATTTGAGGATAAATATTGATTTAAATAAATGGTTAAGAAATTAACATTGCATAATTGGTGGTTTATTAATTCCAGGAAAGATTATGACATGTTTAAGTTGGTTATTAATTTGGAAATTTTGGGAGATTTATCAATGTATTTATTTAATTGCAAGTTATGAATTTTAGAACTTTATATTTGAATGTCACATTTGGAGAATCCTTAAATATCATATTGTTGAGTATTTTGAGGAGTGGATATTAAATTTCGGGTATTGAATTATTAACTCAAAACTTTTAGGGAAATTTTTGATAGAAATGGATTTTGATTCTATTTCGAGGATTTTTCGGAATGAAATAATTTTAGAATTTTGAAATTTGTGAAAAGATATTGTGGATTATAACCTGATTTCATGGATGACAAAATTAAAATTGCGGGAATAATAATGTGTATGGTTAAACACTAGTATGAGGATTTTAAATTTCGAGGACAAAATTCTTTTAAGATGGGTAGACTTGTCACTACCACATTCCGAAAACAGGGGTATTTTCGAATTTTTACAATATTTAATATTATGTTATTTACAATTAATTAATCGCATGATAGTGTATTTGATTTAAATAATTTTGTGCGATGTGTAAATTAAATGTATAATTATATGCAGTGTTTATTTATTTATTTTTTTAGCTAGCAGACTAGACCTAGAAGCCCAGTAGACGAACACCTGTCGGAATTATAGGGTTCTGGATTTTATTATTTTTCTAGAATTTAATATTTGGAGATTGTAATTAATTACTGTATTTTATTTAATATTTTTTTGCGCTTTGCCTTTGCTTCGATATTTGGAGCGCTACCCTGACTTTTGTCTCCCAACAAATTTTACCATCTTGCCCTAGACATGCCCGCCTTCAATTCTGCTATTTTTGCAACTCACCATTATGCTCTCTGTACATTATTTCTGGCCGCACAAAAATCGTCGCGGACGTTTATTTTAAAATTCCTATTTTGTATCGTTGTGCGTTCCAATCAAAAATTGGAGGCCATCTTGACCTATTTTTCGTGCGGCCCAAATTAGGGTAATATTCTGTTCTGAGTCTTCTTCATTATTGGTATTGATGACTTGACCTGATTTTGGCTCCAAGTACTCCTAATTAATTGTTGAACACAACTTGCATTTATTTCTATTTAAATTGAGGATATTATTTAAACCAATTCTAAAATCCCAATTTAATTCCAGTGCCCTGTTATTTGAGCCCATACCGATCATACAGTGCCCCCTGACCCTACAAAACACCGGACCCCGAATCGCCCGCCAAATTTTCGTCATTTTATGTGTTTGTGCAATTTCCCAAATTTAAGGGGGTTAAATTGCAAATTGGCATTTTGTGTCAACACCCATTGATTAAACCAATGAGGGAGCCTATTAATTTTTAATTAAAAACCCTCATTTCTACATGAATTAATTCCCTTCATGATTTAATCTAGACCACTCATTTAGAGGGTCAATCACAACCCTCCATCAAAATCCCCTCATCCCTATATAATGTCTACATCAAACCCTAATCCCTAGGCAACCTAGAAAACACCACCTCCTCACAAGTCTCCACCTCTCCTCTCTCCAACGTAGGCTTCCCATATTTTTCTCCATCCTTCTTCCTTCCTTCTTCTCCTTCTTCCTTTCTTCTTCTTCTTCTTCTTTAAAATTTTTGAATTGAGAGAGGGGGGAAAACTGGGTACTGTTCACCCATCCCCCTCAGGATCTATTCTCCGGCGGTTCTCTCTGTACTCCGGCGTTAAGCCCGGCGACCGAGCCGACCCCGCGGTTCTTTCCGGCCTGCTGCGGTTCAGCCACTCCCCACAATTTCCGACTGCCCCCAGACCCTCCGGCGGCTGCTGACAGCCACCCCGCTGGCCAAGCAGCAACCCGCACAGTCTCCGGCCCGAGCCGACTCCCTGCTGCATCCAGCCGGCGGCCAACCCCTCTGGCTGCTCCCCACTCCATCTCCTCCAACTCCTCCGGCCTCCCCCATCAAGCCCGGCGGCTGCTCCTCCCCGATCCCCCTTCAGTTCATCCATCCATCACCACCCATAACCACCACCATCAACCATTAACTCCGGCTGCTCCTCCCCGCTGGAACCGCTGCTCCGTTCACCCCACCACCACCACTTCCAACATCCTCCCTGCTGTGTCCCGCGGTCCGGCGGCCCGTAGCAACTCCGACCATCCTCCTGCCGTACTCCGGCGAGGCTCCGACTCAACTGTAAGTCCCCTTCTCCTCCCCTCTTCCCTCCTTCTCTGTGATATAGATGTAGGTGTATAATAAAACTTATATGTTAATATATATGTGTGGTTAATTTATGAATAGTTTATATAGTAATATAATAAATGGTGGATATTAATTAATGTATATGAAATTATGTAATTTAAATTAATGTTTAACAGTATGAGTATGTGTATATACATATTTAATATGATTCTAGTATATATATAATATTGGTACGTGTATATAATGTATATATATTTAAATTAGTATATATATATTTTGGCATATAAATGTATATAAATAGTATTATTTAATTAGTGCTTTAAATACGTGAAATGTGTATGGTATATAAAGAATTGGTAATGCATAATTTAATATGTACATGTATATGTTTATTTTTAATTAAATGTCAAACAGGTATAAACATAGTATACTTTAGTATATATATATATATGATATATGAAATGTTTCATTAGTATATATATATGCATAAAAGTATTTTGGTGTATAGATATATATGTAGATTTCAGAATATGTAGGTAAGTATGTATTTGTGTAGGTATAAATGTGTCTAGTATTATTTTAAATTAATGTTTAATAGTACATGTATTTGTATATATTATTAATGTGTAGATTTATAAACATAAATATAAATACGTATACGTGAATTGGTGTGTGTATTAAAATAATACTTAATGTATATGTATTCATATACATACAAGTATTATTTTAGTATATTTTCATATGGAATATATGTAATAAAGATACGTATTTTTGGTAATTGATATATATATATATATATATATGCACCTATATATATATATGTATATGGTAAATGTATTAAGACTGGTAATGTAGGAATTTATAATGTGAATGTATATTATTTATTTAATCTATGTTTAATATGTATATATGTATAGTATATAAATACATTGGTAATGTATGTTTTAAAGATGTAAATTGGTATATATTCAAATAAACGTATTTTGGTGTATAGTACGTGTATTTCAATTAATATATATATATGCATTCTGGTATAAAATATATCATGGTTGGTATTTATATATATATACAAGTATCACTTATTTTAAAAGTATATATTGTAGGTATTTAACCAAGGTGTATGTATTAAATTTAACTGGTATAAATGTATATATATTATGTGTATAATTATCTTTGATATATATTGGTATATATATATTTTGTATAAAACCTTAGCATATTTTTAATATATATATATACATATATTTTGTATATGTATTTAATTTGATATGTTAATTAAGATGTGTATAATTATGTATCTATCTACTAGGTGACCCTAGTTGACTAGTGCCCTGCCTGGCATAGCCCTGAGGCCAGTATATTTTTTCTGTGTGTTAGGATAGCATCTGATACAAGTGTTGTAATTGTGATATGTTTATAGGACTGTTGGTTTACCCAGGGGATACTCTGGAACAGGACATCCATAAATACCAGCTAAGGACCCAAGGCAAGTACATTCTCTGATAATTTCCAATTCTTGATAATTTCTATAAGTTCAACAATCATGAAATGTTACATCTGAATCTTTGACACTGTGCTACACGGACTAGTATAGCTTGGATCTGCAGTCATGAGATGTTACCTTGATTATCGTATTGACATTGTACACGACATGTATATTTAGACATCGTACATGATAGACTTGACTTGCTCGTGTATCGTGACGTGTCATGGTTGGATCCACAGTACTAGTTGGGGGCGGGGAAGTAGTTAGTAAGAAATGTGATCATAACCTCTTATTGTAGTATAGAAATTGTAAGTGTTAATCATGCTCTTCACCCATGATTAGCCAGGCCCTGTAGCTATCGTACATGTTCCCAAGCCGATCATATTTTGAAGCTACTATTTCAAACACTTAGAATATATTACAGTTCCCTATTTTAAATCATATACTACAACACCCGTATATGATACTGTTCCTTGTTCTTTTAATTCCATACATGCACTGACTGTATCATATTGTTTATTGCCTGTCTCTCTTTAATTGCCATTGCATTTATCTCACTGTCTTCTCAGTAGCTAGCATGACATGTTTTATTGTATTATAGACATTATCAATTAATGGAACTGTTATTTGAGAGTGTTGCTTTGCTTCTTCCTGACTGGAAATATTTTTCCAGACTATGCCTTAGAGGACCGCTGTCCGACACTTTATGGACCATATGGTGAGTAGCTGCAGACTTGGTAGTTAGTTGTGATTCTGGAAGTTCTAGCCGGAATTATTATTTATTGTTAGTTCTTTAAGTAGACTATTTGGTACCGGATTTGTCTCCGGCATTTTGATGATTCTTGGATATTGTTGAGTTAGAATATTACTTGTGGACTTGTGTTGTGTTTAATTTTAAATTCTGTTTCGAAATCTTATCGTGCTGTAATCCTGTGATTGAGTATATGTTCATCTTATTTGTGTCATCCGTGCCTCCTAATGGAGATTGGATGCTTGCGTGACATTAGTTAGATAGTATCAAGACCTTGACAGCGTTCTACCGCCGATGCTGCGGCGTAGGCTGGACGTACCCACGCACTCGTGCCCCTAAACCGGGTGCGGGTCGTGACAGGATAATATGCCGTAGAGGCAATATTGTGTATCCGGTTATTATCGCAAAACCGATAAAACGCCTGGCTGATGAACTGAGGTCCATTGTCGTGGATTATCCTTCGGGAAATCCTAAAGCGATAAATGACATGGTGCTTGATGAAGCTGATTACGTCAGACGCCTTTACTTTAGCCAGAGGGATTGCTTCGGCCCATTTGGAAAAGTAATCTGTGATGGCCAGTATGAACCGGTGGCCTCTGGAGAAAGACGGGTGAATGGGCCCAACGATATCCATACCCCAGGCTTCGAAGGGCCAGGATACAATCGTAGGATGTAGATATTCAAACGGTTGATGTATGAAGTCTGCATGGACCTGGCAGGCCCTGCATCGTTTTGCATAGCTGATCGCGTCTGTGATCATAGTGGGCCAGTAATAGCCCATTCTCCTGATGCGGTCCTGCAGCTTAGGACCAGGCTGATGCGCTCCGCATACGCCGTCGTGAGCTTCACGGATAATCTGCTGTGCCTCGGCGCCAGCGAGACATCTTAACAGCAGTCCGTCGTAGGTCCGGCGATACAGGTATTGTGAAGATGCATCATAGTAGAAGCGTAATGATCGTCTCTTGACGGATACTGCTTCTTTGGGGTCCTCTGGCAAGATTCCATATGCCACGAAATCTATGAAGGGACTCGTCCAATCTCTTGTAGGAGGATCGGTGTTTACAGCGTAGCTGCGTTCTTGGTGACAGCTGTTCTTCACATAGAATAAAGCTCTGTTAAGAAGGATTACCGAATCCTGCCTTCTTATAGGGGTGGCTAAGTCCGCAGCTAGGCTGGCCAGGGCATCAGCTTCCAGATTCTGAGATCGAGATACATGCTCTAGGAAGAACCCTTTGAACATCATGGCTATCTCAACCGTTGCTTGGTGATAGGGAATGAGGTCTGGATTCCGGACTTCGTATATCCCCCTGACTTGGTTGACGATGAGCAGAGAATCGCCGAAAGCTTCCAGGGATTCCACCCCCAGCTCTTTAGCGACTTGGAGCCCGATTAGCAGGGCGTTGTATTCTACCACATTGTTGGAGCAGGGCTCGCTAAGAGAATATGCTCGGTAGATGACGAGCTGATCTGGAGTAACTAGGACGACTCCTACTCCTGAAACGACGTTTCCCTTAGGACCGACTCTGGAGGCGCCATCGAAGAATAGTTGCCATACGTCACTTTCTCTTGCAAAATTATATTCCGCAACTTCATCGGGGATGTCTTCGTATAGTTTGGAGGTCTCCGGGATTGGATGAGCTTCTAGGAAGTCGGCCAGTGCTTGGCCTTTGATGGACTTCTGTGGGACGTAGACCATGTCATATGGCGTCAGTAGCATTGCCCAAGTTGCGAGTCAGGAGTTAAGGGCACTTGGCTTGCTCATCAGCACCCGGAGAGGGTTGATCCTGGAGATGATATGAATAGTCTGGCCGGCGACGTAGTGTCGCGTCTTCTGGACAGCGAACATCAGAGCCAAGCATTCCTTCTCCACTGGGTTGTACCGGTGTTCGGCCCCGACCATCATCCTGCTGAGGTAGTAGATAGCATGTTCATGACCCGCATCGTTCTTCTGTGCAAGGAGAGCTCCTAGCGAATGATCCATTGCCCGAACGTACAACAAGAAGGGTTTTCCCATGACGGGAGGCACCAGAACTGGTGGACTGGTTAGGTAGCGCTTGATATCCCCAAACGCTTGCTGGCAGGTTTCGTCCCATATGAAGGACACACTTTTCTTCATGAGGTGAGAGAAGGGCTGACATCTCCCCGAGAGGTTGGATATGAATCGCCGGATGTAAGCCAGACGTCCTTGGAACCCCCTGAGTTCCCTCAGATTACGGGGTGGTCGCATTGCTATGATCGCCTGGACTTTATCAGGGTCTACTTCGATGCCTCTGGCGGTAATGACAAATCCCAGAAATTTGCCGCTGGATACCCCCAGAAAGGACTTTGTAGGGTTCATCTTGAGTTGATGCTGGCGCATTAACTCGAATACCGCCCTCAGGTCTCGAACGTGATCACCTTTGAGGCGGCTTTTGACAGCTATGCCGTCCACGTAATATTCCACTGTCTTGCGTAACTGCTCACGGAATATGTTACTCATAGCTCATTGGTATGTAGCCCCGGCGTTCTTTAATCCGAAGGGCATGACCGTATAGCAAAATACCCCCAGTGGTGTCCGGAAGGCAGTGTGCTTTTCATCTTCCGGATGCATCTTGATCTGATTGTATCCCGAGAACCCGTCCATAAAAGACATACGCTCGAAGCCGCAGGTGTTGTCGATCATGATGTCCGTGATGGGAAGGGGGAATTCATCTTTGGGGCAGGCCGCATTCAGATCTCGGTAGTCGATGCAGATACGTACCTTCCTATTTTTCTTCATGACTGGGACAACGTTGGCGACCCAGTCGGGATGTTGTTCTTCCCGGATGAAACCGCAGGTTATCAACTTCTTGACTTCGTCCTCGATGGCGTCCATCATATCCGGGCGAAACCGACGTTGGTGTTGTTTCACTGGCTTCGAATCGGTCAAAATATTGAGCTTATGAGTAGCTACCCTCGGGTCTAGGCCTGGCATGTCCTCATAACCCCATGCAAAGACGTCGACATATTCCTTTATCAGCTGTATGATCTCTTCCTTTTCGACTGGGGGAAGATTGTTACTGACAAATATTGGCTTTGGTGAGAGGTCACCCCCAACATTGACTTGGATAACTTCGTCCTTGGTGGGAGGTTCTCTCCGCTCGAAGCAGAATTCCCACTGTGTATCCATTTGTTGAGCCCAGGGGTCGTTCTCGAACGTCTCCGTATCCTGTTCTTCGATTTCTGAGGGGCTTGTCATCACCATATTCACTGATAGTGTTAGTTTGAGAATATCAGGTGAGTCGGAGGACGACGAGCTGCTCTGGGAAGGTGGAAAGGGGTCCTCATCTGGCTTGGAAGTTGCGAGGGAGGTGGCATACCCCAACCCGAGACGAGTCTGTCGATAGCGGGGGTCGCCGTGCGGTGGCGTCCGTCTGCCTCTTCCGTAGTTGAGGCCTGGCTTCTGCTTCAAGTTGTAGCCCATGTTTTGCATGATCCTTTGCGCTTGCGGGCTGTATTGGCGAACCTGCACTTTCCCGGTATCGTCATCGAAAGGATCTTCCTGGACAGTCGGTTGATTCCGCATGCGGCCAAAGATTATTGAATGCTGACTGCTGCAGGTAGACGGGACAATGAAGATAGAATCCTCATGTGGCCCATATGCTGTGACGACGTCGGATGGTGACGTTACTTCCCAGACATACGGACGGTAGGAGTTTATAGCTTCTAAGAACTTTTGAGCCATTGGTTCTACCTCGTCATGTGGAGTGGGTTCATGTTTCAGAATCTGAGTACCGACGTACCGGAAAAGAGGATGTTTATTATCATCTGGAACTCCGTTCCTGGTGGCATTTACATCAGTCGGCCGCTGGTTGCGCCGAAGGTTGATGACTATGGGTGGAGGCTTCCGGTTCAAAGTGATCACTAGAGGATCACCCCCTTCTTCCGACTTAGTCTTTCTCAGGTGGACAGCCGTAGGTTCTATGGCTTTTGGACGAGCGGTTCGTCCTTTCACTCTGATTGACAGTGGTAGTGTGGCAGAGGGCTCTTCGGGCTCCCGGTGGGATTCCTTCTTCGCCACTCCTGGCACTTCTTCCGTGTGGTCATGGGAATACAATACGGCATCGAAATAGTAGGATTCTACTCCTTTAAACGGGTTTAGGTCAGCCACCTCCGTTTGTACGGTTCCTTGTGTGTCTACATATTTAAGGCATTAATGTAGGGTTGAAGGAACGATGTTGTGGTCGTGGATCCATGGTCTTCCCAGCAAAATATTGTAGGATACCTCTGAATCGATGACGTAACATGTGGCCACTGATCTAAGGTTGCCGATCTGGACTCTCAAGCGAATCTTCCCTAATGGTTTACTCCTTCCGGCGTTGAAACCCACGATTGTAGTGGTAGTGTAAGCCAGCTCGCTGGTAGGAATTCTCAGTGGCCCGAGCAGACTGCGAGGGATGATGCTGATCGACGATCCCGGATCTATGTGAATCCGGTCGACCTCCATGGAACCGACGTACCCGGTGTAATAGAGGGGCCTGTCATGTCTATTATGTTTTAATAGCATGTCGTCTTGAGTGAAAGTGATATTCGGGACCACCTCCATCACGCTGTGGCATTGAGGACATGCTACTGGTTCCTCGTCGGGGTACTTGAGCTGGGTCAAGTATACTTCCGTCTGCATTAGTGCTTCACTCAGGGCTAGACGAGCGTCGGGGGAGAGCCTGAGTAGCTCGAAGATGGACAACCTGGCTGGCGTATTGGCCAGTTGGGCCAGGATGTCAAATTTGTACGGCTTCTCTAAACCTTTGCTCGGAATGTTTTTCACAGGTTTGTCGAAGCGTACTTCTTTCTGTTTTGCCTTTTTCGCCGGAGTAGGTTTCGCAGAGCTGATGCTTGGCACGACGGGATCTTGCTCTGACGGTTTGGTAGCTGGAGCGTCAGCCGGTGCACCTTCCTGATTTGCTCCGTCGTTGTCGAGGTAGGCCCTCCCTGAACGGGTTACGACAAGTACCTCGTCTCCGTCTGATGTAGAAGAAGTTGTGACCATGTAGCATGATCTGTGTTTGGGATTCTTCTTGGGAGTAGCCCTGTTTGCCTTGGTCTCTTCCTCGAGATCCGACACCAAATCTTGGTGAACCCACATAATCTCGCCCCGCCGGATAGTTAGGGGCACCAGGTTGTGACCTTGATCCCTAGCAGGGGGAAGGTTAACGAGGTTCATCGTTGTCCGGGAGATAGGTGTAACACCATCAGGGACCTTTTGGGGAGGCAAATTGCCAAACTGCAGAGAGATCATGTTGGCCGTGACCGTTTTCTCGGTGTTGTGCAGAGTGATGGCCTTAGCATCGATCAACCCCTGGATCTTCCTTTTTAGTACATAGCACGCCTTTGTCGGGTGGTGTACGTATCTGTGGAAAATACAGTATTTTGGGTCGTCAGTATTGTCGACCTCCTGGGGCCGCCTTAGTTCTGGGAGGGTGATCTTGCCACTTTTGACGAGACATTCGTAGATACTTGGGATATCGTCGTCGTCGAAAGAGTAGACTTCGACGGGCCTCGGAGCCCCCGGTTTCGCTTGGGCGGTCGCCGCGATCTTTGGCCTGGCCGTGTTGATTGCTAGTGCCTCCTTCCCTTTGGGACCACGATGATGGTCGCTGCCAGGGGATGACCTCTTGCTTCTGTCAGAGGCGGAGATCATGATGCCATTGTCGCGCGCCTTGCGACTGTTGTCTTCGGCTGCTACCGCCGAGAGGATGAACGAGGGCCAATCATGGAACTGATATGGTCCTGTGAACACCGAGACCACGGGAAGGAGGTTCTTCCTGCAAATGTCCACCAATGCTGAGTCTGGAACTCCTGTAGGCATCTGTAAGGTGGCCTGACGAAAGCGTTCGATGAAGATGCGAACGTCTTCCTTTTTCTTCTGCTTGAGTTCGATGAGAGAGGACATAGACATGTCCATTCCTCCCTCGTAAAATCGTGTGAAGAATAGAGCTTTGAAATCCTCGAAGGAAGTAATGCAGTTGTCCGCCAAGCTATGGTACCACTGATAGGCTACTCCTGAGAGGCAGCCTTTGAACACCCGAGTGAGGAGGGCATCGTTCCCTTGTAGCAGCACCGTCATCATACTGAAATAGTTCATGTATTGGCTTGGTGATATTTTTCCCTCGAACAGAGCCATCGCCTGAGGTTTGTATTTTGGAGGGAAAGGGACCTCTTCCCAGGTAGCTGGGTACGGCTGGTTGATTCCCAGTTTCTTGAGCTGATCTTTGTGCTTCAAGGCATCGAACTGGGCTTTCAACTCCCGGACCGCCTGCATCGGATTTTCCGTTGGAAGCGGAGGAACTGCTGACTCTTGATCTAGAGCAGGTTCTTGGCTTGGGCTGGGTGGTGGCAAGTCCACCCCCACATGTATCTGAGTTGGCGGAACCGATGCGTGAGCCATGGCGGTTGCGTGCTGAGTTAACATCATCTGGTGCATATTCTCCATTACGGATTGCATTTGCTTCAGCGACGTCTCCAGGTCAGTGATGCGTTATTCTGCGTCTCCTGATGGCGACGCTCCCTCGCGTTCGTCTTTGATGGCGTAAGCTCCCATTTCTCTGGGCGTCGTCGAAGGGTAAGTATAGGTCGCTGCAGAAGTCGACTCTATACTCTCGGCATCTGATCTGGGAGATCGGCGACCCCCAACGTCGGAATCAGACGAGTACGGAGCTGGTTGCTGTGACTTTGCACGTGTATTTTGGAATACCCCAGCTTCAGCGTTCCTGAGGAGGTCTTCGAATTTTCTCTGGCTCGGAGGTCCAGAGGGAATACGCTTTGAGCTTGACCCTCTTCTAGGTATGCGTGAAGCCATGTTCACGGATGCATACGCGTGCTCCTCTTCCGGGAAAGATTGAGAGTAGTTCAATCGGTCGAAGACCGATCGTTTTGCTTTAGAACAGTAGCAGTCAATCACAATCTTATGACTATTACAACATTGTTCCCTAGGGGGCGTAATAGACATGTTGGAAGGTCCCCTCTCCTTATGCTTCTGGATTAGGCCTTCGCGTAGGTCAGGAGTAGCAATTTGAGCTTGTTTTGCGCCGTGGGACTTACCCAGGCGTGATTTGGAGATTCGCTCAGACAGGCGTAAAGCTTTCAGTCGACCGTCGTCTTCCCGCGTAATCCGGAGGATAGGCAGATAGCTTCTTCGCTGGTGTAACGGCCGAGGAGTTGAGTACTCACCTGCTTGCTTCCTCTTGCGGAGATCATGGCGCTCATCTGGTTCACCGTAGAGGTCAGATGTCGTCCTGCGCGTGGAGCGTGATCTGTTCTTCTGATTTGGCGTTGAGGCACCGTCGGAAGTTTTGTTTGTACCGCGCGTAGCGGAAGACAGGTTCCTACGCGTGGAGCGCAGGGGATACTTCTGGGTTAGCGCTGAGGCTTTGCCCGAAGTTTTGTCTGTATCGCGCGTAGCGGAAGACTGATTTCTACGCGTATAGCGCAGTGGATACTCCTGGGTTAGCGCTGAGGCTTTACCAAAAGTTTTGTCTGTACCGCGCGTAGCGGGAGACTGATTTCTACGCGTATAGCGCAGTGGATACTCCTGGGTTAGCGCTGAGGCTTTACCAGAAGTTTTGTCTGTACCGCGTGTAGCGGAAGACTGAATTTTACGTGCGGGGCACGGAGGGAGCGATGCTACCACCTCATTGGTCGGAGAGATCGGAGAGTCCACAGGAACGGCGGAGAATGTCTTGGGCATCCACACTTTGCGTAGCTTCCGGTTGTCTTGGACGGAGAGAGAGTGAGAGCTACCCCCAGCCCGAAGCATGTCCTCGTAGGCAGACTGGTCGAAATGAACGACCAGTATCTTCTTCACGGTTCCTACAGATACCGCATCGTGTTGAGCAATTACTTCCTCGTCAGAAGAGAAAGATGTCCCCAGCAGAGTCGCCATCTTGTTTGTGGTATTAAACAAAAGAATGTAAGTGTATTTCAATGACAGGGTTTATACGAGACCCGTGCCCTTTGGTTTACAAACAAACTTGTACAATTCGATCCTATAGGAGGATGCGGGAGTATAATTTATTTAATCTGGGTATAAATTGCTATAGGTGTCTGATCTGCGGTCGATCACTTTAGCCCTTGGACTACACGATGTTGAAGAAGTGCCGTGGAAGACAGGATGCAGCTTCGGAGGTTGCGAAGGAGGGTGGATGCGCGATGCTGAAGGTCGGCGCTCCCTATTCCTTGCCTGAGCTCTGTATTCTTCTCTCTCTCTCTGTCTCTCCCTCTTGATCTCCGGTTCGGTGACCTTGTTCGATCCTTCTTTCAAAGTTTCGAGCTTTGATCTGATATTGGTATTCTTGGCCAAATTTTTCGACCTGGTTCGATCTTCCAAATTGTCGACCTTGTTCCCCATTGATAGGGGTCTCTATTTATAGAGTTTTGGTGACAGTGACCACTCCATCGATGTAACAACCGAGGAGTGGAAAGTACAGCACCCTTTTACACAACGGTTAAAGTAACCAATGCCTACGTATAGATGATCTTTTGAATGAGCGTGTGACGCAGGTCCAACTAAGGGGACACAACGCATACAATTGCTACTAAGATCACGGCGTAAAAGCCACGTAGGTAGGTATCCATTGTGTAGAAGGGGTTGGCGTAGAAGCCAAATGTCTGTCACCTTGGCGTAGAAGCCAAATAGGCATAGAAGCCGAGTAGGCGTGGAAGCCGAGTAGTCGTAGAGACTGAGGGGGCGTGGAAGCCGAGCAGGCATAGAAGCCGAACATGCATAGAAGCCGAGTAGGCGTGGAAGCCGAGCAGTCGTAGAGACTGAGGGGGCGTGGAAGCCGAGCAGTCATAGAAGTCGAACAGGCATAGAAGCCGAGTAGGCGTGGAAGCCGAGCAGTCGTAGAGACTGAGGGGGCACGGAAGCCGTAGGAGCACAGATCCTGAATGGGCGTAGAAGCCGCTGCGTACCGTGCCAGGGTGCTGATGTGGACGTCTTTAGCCGGAATTACGGCTTTTAGAGATCAAATCTTTGGCAGAGATTTGCCATCATCCTGTGCATTAAATGCGGAGACGTGCCTTGAGGGGAAACTGTCACCGCTCTATGCGTTTTGACGGAGGGACGTGCCTTGAGGGGACACTGTCACCGCTCTGTGTGCTTTGGCGGAGAGACGTGCCTTGAGGGGACACTGTCACCGCTCTGTGTGCTTTGGCGGAGAGACGTGCCTCGAGCCCTGTACGAAGCGCAGCTTTTGACGTGGCAGGCGGTTTGTCTTCTGCAGAGCGTAAAACGGCCCATGTTTGCCTGTGTAAACAAGGCAGCGTGTTCTCTTTGCACGCGAAAGAGCGGTTTATGCCGGTGGTTTTTTAGTAAGCGCCGGTTTGGTGATATTTTAACCAAATCCTCTGCATTAAATGCTGAGATCCGCCATCATACTATGGAGCGGGTCCTGAGGGGTCTGCCCCCGTTCCCAGTCGTCGTTTGGGTAGCTGTGCAGCACTTTTTGTCAGGAGTCAGAGGTCAGGCTTACTGCGTGACTGGACAGTTTCTTTTCGGGAATACGAAGTGTTCCTCGTACGCTTTAACGCTGCTTTGAGAGCGGCTGGGTTTTACGCCATGGAGGCGATGAAGAACCATGTTTTACGCTGGATGGCTCTGAAGGCCTCTGCCTACGCTGCTCTGTATCAAGACGCTGCATAGATCTTCCAAGCGTTTTTTTTTTTTGCTTCTACAGCAGGCAAGCAGCAGCAGCAGGCACAGCAGCTGCACCACAGCAGCAGCAAGTAGCAGCAGTCTCAGCTAGCAGCAGCAGCACAAGCAAGAGCAGCAGCAGCATTCAGTAGCAGATAGATAGATAGACAAGTGCGAGAGAGGAATAGATAGTTAGATAGATTGTTAGAGAGATAGATTGGTAGATAGATAGTTAACTAGATATATAGATAGATAGATTGATAGGTAAATAAATACTAGATATAGATAACTAGTTAGATAGATAGATAGATAACTAGATAGTTATATAGATAGATAGATAGTTAGATATAGTTAGATATCTATATCTATATGCATAGATAGATATATATATATATATATATATATATATATATATATACCTATAGCTAGATAGATACCTAGATAGATAGATGGATAGTTAGAAAGATAGTTAGATAGATAGATAGATATCTAGGTAAATAGATATCTAATAGATTAGATAGATAGATAGATAGATAGATAGATAGATAGGTAGTTAGATATTAGTTAGATATGTAGATCTATGTGTATAGATATATAAATACATATAGCTAGATATATATTATAGCTAGATATATATATGTAGAGGTAAGGTAAGGTATGTATGGGTATGTGTATGTGTGTGTGAATATATATGTATATAGATACGTAGGTATGTATGCATATATGTATTAGATATACATTTTCTAGCCTAGATTATTAACTAGAAGCATATCTATTAGACTAGATAGCTAACTAGAGGGGTAGTTAGAGGGGTATTGGAGAGTATCCCAATACCTTGAGATATCAAGGTATCTCACCAAGGTATTGAGTTTCGAGCGGGGTATTTGAGCAATAGCCTAGGAATAGTATTGGAGTAATTTTTATATGCTTATGCGTATATATTTACGCGTGCTAGCATAGGTTTAGTGGGTATAGGCGGGGTGCGTAGCCTAGGTTGAGGTATCGGATACCGAGGGTATCCTGGTATCTCAAGGAGGCGAGTTTGAGGGTTTATTAGCTTAATGACCTAGTTTTGACCTAGAATTTTAGGAGCACCCTAGTTTGACCTAGAGTTGACCGTAGTTGACTCGGTTGACCACCAAAGTCAACTTTTGACCTAGATTTGACCCAGAGTTTAATTTTTTTTTACCCAAAGTTGACTTTTGACCCAGATTTCACCGGTTTGACCCGTTTGACCTAGAACGACCCTAGAAACCTATTTTTAGTTATTTTATATCTGTTTAACTTATTAGAAACCTGTTTAACCTTGCTTTTCGCATTAGGTCCTTGCGACACCAGTTCGGATCGCCAATTGCTCAGGACGTCAAACGAGTACATTCTCTGATAGTTTTTATTATCTGATGATTATTATGATTCAGCTTCTAGTATAGTATCATCTGATTTTTCTGGCACAACACGGGACACTGACTGGTATTTCTGGATTCATTTACTTGCGACACGTATTTTTCATGTTTCTAGCCTCTATTCTGGAATCACTACTGGCATCACCTACAGGCATCACTCATGTTTCAGGCTGGACTCATTCTTGATTTACGTGTCGGGTCTTGGATTCGCTTGTATTAGTCGGGGCAGGGAAATACTCGAGTAGACATGTAAACATTCTCATCTGGAATCATCAGGAATCACTCCCTCTGGTCTAATCTGGAATGATAACAGCCGTGCACCTAGTGCGTGGTGAGCCGTACTTACCCCTAGCCGTTTACATGTCGAAACAAGTATTTCAAAGACACCGAGTTCATTCTTTATAGTCTGGACTCTCTTGCATTTCTTGCTGGTCTCACTTACATGTTTCTGGACTTGACTCACTACATGTATTTCATGCTGGACTCACTACACGTTCATGTGCACGGACTTACTCTTAGTTTAGATTTCTTGTATCCTGCAGTCATTACTATCTTGCTCTGATATTCATGCATCTTTACCTTTATGCATCAGTGATATGTATATTTCTTGTTCCATACTTTATTTTATTCTCCTTGCTACTTGCTATAACTGTTTTACAGTTTTTATCATTTAAATGGAACTGCTGTTAGAGATGTACTTGCTCCAGTCCTGACTGGACATATTTTTTTCAGAGTATCCGGAGGATTGGTGTCCGACGTTTTATGGACCTGAGCCTGTCGATGGTGCAGGCAGGGACCCTCTAGTTTAGGAGTGATTTCCGGATTGGTAGCCGGGATCACTAGGACCTTGTTATTGTTTTTATTAGCTTTTAGCACCGGATTTGTCTCCGATTTTGGATTGAGTCCTTGTATTGTATATTATTTTGGATGTTGTATTATTATTATTGATGTTGTGGTTGTTGTAGTAGTTGTTGGTTAGACTTTATAGTTGTTAGACTTCTTGTTATCTTATCGTGCTTAGATTCGTGATTGAGTACATTGTGATTATCATTATAATATTGCTCCTCCGTTTGGAGTTGAGATCTTGACAGGTTTATATATTGATTGCGTGAGATTGTTATCTAGATAGTTGACCTAGACAGCGTTCTACCGCCGATGCTGCGGCGTAGGCTGGACGTACCCACGACTCATGCCCAATTTTTCAGGTGCGGGTCGTGACAACTGGCTTCAACTATACTTCAAAATAGAAGAGCTTTCAACGCCTTCTCTTCCTTCACTAGCATTGCGCATTCCTTCGTGAGTCGACACATGAGGGGTTGTTGGATCAGTACACTTGGGAATGCTTTGGTGAGCGGGATGAACCCACTTGCCTAAATCAACACTGCTTATTAAGAAAAATCGTGCATTTAAATGGTCTTGCTATTAAGATCTAGAGTAAATTCAGTTCATATCAGCTGCATATTTTGAGAGAAAAATAATAATATAGAACCATATAGCCCATTGCTTGCTTACTCAACCGATGCGTTCCTTTCCTGCACTAAAACACAATAATACTTACCACCTGCACAAGACAATAAGTTAGCATGTGTTCCATCTATATGCGGTCATTGGTGTGATCGACACCATGGAAACTTATCCAACGACATTGTGACGCACCCTATCAGCTCCGGTTGCAAGCCCTGCTGAAGGTCCCGTAATGCATCGCGTCGAGCACGATCAAATATTTTCTCCTAGGTTGATTCGGCTCCAGTACTCCGAATACCGTTTCAAGAAAATGTCAAACCTTGTGCACAAGTTGTCCTAGACCATACAAATGCGTGAACAATTAAACTATCAATCAATGCATGACATGAAACCAAAGTAAGTAAAGCAGTTATGTACTCATGCAACAGTTCATATTTTCTCAAAGCTGTATTCCAATTTAGGTGACCCGAGGGTCCAAACTCTCCGAGGCACTATGCCACAACCAATGTTTTAGATACCGTACTCCACCAAGCAGTTTCGTGGTTTCGAACCACAACTGCTCGCTTCGTTTGCGAAGCTCGTGTTATAGATCATGTGCATATATATGTACTAAGTAGACTACAATTATCCAAGTTCCTTTCTTAGTGGTTGGCATGCATTGTGGTTATGGATTCCTAGGCGTTCAGCCGGCATCATCGATTGAACGTTTGAAACATTAATGATGTTGACGTGAAGAAGTAGGAAAGAAGGGTGCGAACCACCCACCGATTGAGAATGTGATGAAAGAAGGAGTTCCGCCTAGCAATGATCAAGCGTCAGTTATGTGGTCCTGAAATAGCACGAGTATCGAGTTAGAATCCTTTCGCCCGTCATTCCTCTCGAAAATTCCCAAGAAACGAATGCTCAAAGCAAGAAAGCCAACAGCAAAAACCAAGTCATCGAAAGCAACACCAAAGCGAAATCAAGAAAACCAAGCAACAAAATACGAAAACTATTGAACTCGTTTCAATAGAAGCCTATCCATGAGTTGGAAGGGTTCATCGCATTTTGTCCATGACGAATAGATGCCGAAAGACTACAAGACACTAAGCTATGACTCAGATAGACTAGCCACAAGCTCATTATATAGTACGCATCTCGGTCGGATCGGAATTTGAGATATTACAACCGTCCCTAACAAAGTCCACTTTCCAGAAGAACGTTCATGACATCAAATTACGGGGGCTTTCTACATTGCAATACTCATAGCCTGGGATAATGTTGAAATTAGGATGAGTATCCAGAAGTATGCTCATTTGACCTTAATATACTCTTTTAATGTAATTATGGACATCTTTTCCACTGGTCTTTTGACAGTCCAAGCAGGTTTTAACGAGACATCCACATTGGGTTGGTCAAACCTCTAGATATTTTCATGTCTTGAAGACGTATCCACATCGACTCACTTTTTCTCTTAGATTATAAATTTTCACTGGATTTTCCGTATCAAAGTCCTTTGGTAAAGTCTATCTACATATGTAAATCCCGTAAACTCGTGATAATCTGTTACCTGAAGACTAATAATGTTGATCATCCTTGAAGACCAATATCAATCATCCATGAAAATTGATATAGCTGATCATTCCCGCGGAGGAATACATATTGTTTATTAAGTTGTGCACACTCAAGAAACAATATTGTAGTTAGTTATAGTTAACTAGATATGATTGCACCAATTAGATGGAGATATTCTTCATCTCTTAAAGATCTGTTAGGATAAATCTGTTGGCTATTGTATAATATTAAGAGGAGAATTCATTGAAGAATTCCTTTTGACAGAGACGCTGCTCAAATTCTGCAATCTTAGACAACGTAACTAAACTAAAGTTTGAGATTTAAAGCAAGTATAGCTTATTGTTTCATTGTCCGTGTGCTGAAATGAATGTTTTCGTTGTTTGTTTGTTAACTGTAGTAATGTCAGAGAGAATACGCGTATCCCGCACTTTTTTCCTTGCTTGGTTACATTCTTCCAACAAGTGGTAGCACCTGCCTGTAATAATAAATAAATAAATAAATATTATTGAAAGACTAATCAATCCATAGTCTTCCTTCCTCCGAGTATCATTTACTAAAGGCAAAAGAAGCCGACTCCACAGACCAGAGTCAGTCTACAACCACCACTCAACTAAGAACAAGAAGAGGAAGGAGTCCGGAAAAACCCTAATTTTCCAGGGTTAGGGTTTCGTTGGAAGATGAGATCCGCCACCGCCGCCGCAGCCGCCGCCGGCCCCGTCCCCGACCCCAAGTCCATCGACGGCGAGCTCTCCCTCCCTATCCTCCTTGCCGAGCGCGTCCTCAAGGCCGTCCGCGAGGCCGACTCCTTTAAGTACGAGTGCAGCGAAGTCGGCCGCCAGGTCCACCTCCTCTCCTCCCTCCTCCGCTCCTCCCTCCGCTCCTCCGCCTCCTCCGCCTACGACCGCCCAATCCGCCGCATCTTCTCCTCCTGCTCCGCCTCCCTCGAGCGCGCCCTCTCCCTTGTCCTCCGCTGCAAGCACCGCTCCTCCCTCCTCCGCCGCGTCGCCGCCATCACAACCACCTCCTCCGCTGACTTCAAACGCCTCTCCTCCCTCCTCGACGCCTCCCTCGCCGACCTCCGCTGGCTCCTCTCCCTCCACTCCTCCCCCGACCCCGTCCTCTCCCTCCCCCCCATCGCCTCCAACGACCCCATCCTCTCCTGGGTCTGGTCCTTCCTGGCCACCCTCTCCAACCCCTCCTCCTCCCCCTCCGCCTCCGCCGACGCCGCCAACTCCCTCGCCAGCCTCGCCCTCGACAACTCCCGTAACCGAAAGATCCTCTTCCAGGAGGCCGCCCTCCCTCCCCTCCTCTCCCTCCTCTCCAACCCTACCTCCTTGGACGCCCAGCTCGCCGCCACCACCGCCGTCTACAATCTAGCCGCTGATGCCGAGCTCGTTGGCCTTATCGTCCGTGAGAACGCCGTGCCGACCATCGTCCAGGCCCTCTCCGACTCCTCGATGAGGCTGCAGACCAAGCTGGCCGACCTGGTCGCCAGGATGGCCTCCTTCGACTTCGCCGCCCAGGAGGAGTTTGCGATGGAGAATGCCATCCGCCCTTTGGTTTCTTCGCTCTCCATGGACCTCCCCTTGGTGGATTTGAAGCCTCCGGCAGCAGCGAAGAAGGCGACCAGTATACATTCTCTCGTGAAGGGGATGGCGGCCACAACGACGACGGTGACGGCCGTCTCGAGCTCGAACAGCTTGACGAGGAAGGAGAGGGAGAACGAGAGCTCGGAGGTGAAGCTGGCGCTGAAGACCGCGTGCGCACATGCTCTGTGGATGCTGGCGAGGAACTCGGCTACGAATAGTAGGAAGATTACGGAGACGAAGGGGTTGCTGTGTTTGTCGAAGATTGTTGAGAGGGAGAAGGGCGAGCTGCAGCATCACTGTCTTATGGCGCTGGCGGAGATAGCTGCCGTGGCAGAGACCAATGAGGAGATTCGGCGGTCGGCGTTCAAGACCAACTCCCCTGCTGCTAAGTCGGTGGTTGAGCAGCTACTGAGAGTTGCCGAGCAGCAGGGGAGTACACCGGTTCTCCAGATTGCAGCAATGCGATCTATCGGGTCGCTGGCCAGGACGTTTCCTGCACGGGAGACGCAGGTCATGAGCCCGCTAGTTGCACAACTTGGACACTGGAATCAGGATGTGGCTGCCGAGGCTGCTGTTGCTCTCGGGAAGTTTGTTAATAACGAAAATTATCTCCACCTGGAGCATTCCAAGGCGATCATAGAATTTGGTGCGGTGGCACCACTTATAAGGCTGGTGCGGTCAGGGGAGAAGTCGCAGCTCCCTGCGTTGGTTGTGCTGTGTTGTTTGGCTCTCAATGTGCCCAATAGCGAAGCTCTGGAGCGGACATTGGGGGTTCTTGAGTCGGCTTCTCGCTCGGGGTTATCTCAGCATCATTCTGTAAGGGAACTGCTTCCGGAAGCTATTTGCCACCTCCAGCTGTATCGTGTTGGGGCTCATACGCATAAAGACTCGTATACCATGTGAAGTATTCCTGCCCCTCTCACCTAATGAGTAAGGGTATCATGGGTATATTCTGCGACAGGTTATGGATGTCTTTGGTTGAGCTCAAGGATAGAATCATTTGTCGAGAGATGTTGAAGATTTCCATTTGAAGATATTACTGGTTTTTGATACATTGTTTTGGAGATGTAATGCATTAGAAGGAGATTGGTACATGTACTGGAAATTTGCGAGAAGATGTCGTTGGTGTTTGGTTCTTGTGTAGTTGTTGTAGTGGTGCCCGAACTACATCCATGTCTAGCAGCCGTCTTGATGATATTGTGTCTCCATATATGTTGATTGTGTATATTCAATAAAGAGCTCCTGACAAGTATTGATGTTGGTGTGCCAAATTCTAGAGGTTTATGCGTTGCTGATTAGTTCCTGATGGCTTTGCTATCCTCTAAGTAGGTAAGTGACCTGATTAATTTTGTTTCTGAAATTCCACATTACAACTTCACTGAACATGTGAGATATTATACTTCTATCTGCTTATATCTTTGATCTAGCACATTCTTATTGACAAATGTGACCTATGTAAGTGACCATTTTTGACAAAGATGATTTAACCATTGTGCCTTGTCAGTCTTTTGTCATGGAACTTGTGTGTTGTCTCTGTGAGCCCAGGAGAATAACTCCCTTGTCATCCTTTTGTCATGGAACATGTGCCTCGTCCCTGCAAGCCAAGGGGAATAACTCCCCACAAACTGCTAATGGCTTAGGATATCTGCATCCATATTTTTGTTTCTTCTACACTGACTTTCTTTGTTTCTTATTCATTAGATTGGATGCAATAGGTTAATGACCAATAATATATGTTGTAGTTGCCCCTTCATCATGTTTCAAGTATACTTTTTCATGATATAGTGCTCATGCAGGATTTTTTTTTTTTCTAGCAAAAAATCCATATTTGACATGCTCATATGATGAAATTGATTGAATGAACTGAATCAATGTGTTTGTATACAGTTTCGCCATTTAATGGTATGTTGTGGTATTGATACGAGGAATTTTACTTTACCCTGTACGCAATTTAGGGCAGGTTTCTTCTGTTCACTTGGCTCATTTTTGATGCTATATAAAGTAAAATATAATAACCTAGTCATATGATCATAATTATTCTTTTAAAAAATGTTGAGAAGCAGACCTTAGACTTCAATAAGTTCTTTAGTGTTATATCAAGAAGGTAATAAACACATACTGAATAAGAGTCTCACATGGTAACCTAAAGCTGTATAAGTTTGACTTTGAAAATTACAATTGGAATTCTCTTTAGGGTAAAATTTCAGTATAAAAACAGAATATAATTTATGCACAGCACAGAAGTTAGTGAACATATATGTAATCTTACTTAGACATGCAAGTCCAAACTCAAATGTGCAATTAATTCCACTGTTAAAGTGGGGCAAATGAGAAGTTAAATCTCACGATAGATCGCATGTGCTGGGTCTTGGTTAAAAAAAAAAGCAAGGAGACAAATAGGATTGTTATGGCTTAGGATTCGTCGTATCCGACAAGAAAAGCTATCCATTGATTAAGTGTGGATACATGTAGAGAATACTTGTTGGAAGACCATGCTTATCAGGACAGGCCTTAAAAACATGTCAGATTTGATTGACTGAGCCAGAACAGGTTGGGCTTAGTTGACTAGACCCAATCAGTCACCGACCTGTTAACATCTAGCAGCATGGACATTCCAAAATTGGCCAGTTTCTGTGCAGTGTACATGATATGAATACTCAAATATACTCTAGGGCATGCCAAAGTTGATGCCATGCTTGCCAAAACAAAAAACAAAAAAAAAATGTTACCAAACAAAACATTGATAATAGGGGAAGAAAAACAGAGGTTACATCTTATTTGGCTCAACTTAAACAGCTTCCTTATGCTGTTGTGGCTCAATTTGAGCAACTTCATTCTTGAAATTAGAAGACATGAAGGCTCTCTAAAAAAAAGATGGAAGACATGAAGGCAGTGTGAAAAAAGATGTGACGGAACCGATGACGTAGTTAATGCTAAAAGACTAAAAGCCATGGTTGCATTCGTATGTATAGTATACACATAATCATGATCTACATATAGACCAAGAAAGAAGAGGGAAAGCGAAGATGAGAGGTGGATAAAATAGTGCTAAGACTAAACGCCATGGTTGCCTTTATGTGTATAGTATACACATGATCATGATCTATATATAGACTAAGGAAGAAGAGGGAAAGGGAAGGTGAGAGGAGGATAAAATAGTCAGACATTCTACTAGAGGAAAAAAAGTTGGAAGAACTAAAGATTTAATAGAAAGTTAGAAACAAAAAACATAGTTGTTGTAGAGAAACAAGGATTTTGTTGCAGAGCAGATTATGTAGAAAGAAGATTTTGTAGAGGAAGGACAACACCAATTAGCGGAATCAAAGCTCTTCAGTTTTGGAAAGGAGAGAGAGGATTTCCAGGCGAAACTCCTCTCCTTCGTGAAATTGAAGAATTTTGTTTCCGCCTACTGCTGTAGTCGCTCTTCTGCAAAATTCTCTTTCTACGTAAAAAAACAACAACAAAAAACAACTCAAGTCTCTTTACCGCAGCTGGGTTTTTTTGTTTCTATTCAATCTTTGTTCTTCACTTTTTTTCCTCTACTGGAATGTCTTTCTAATCTTCCTCTCTTCTTCCATTTCCCTCTTCTTTTTTAGTCTATATATAGATAATTATCATGTGTATACTATACATATGAAGACAACCATGACTCTTAGTCTTAGTCTTAGCTATGTTATATCTTGATTTGATTCCATCTTTTTTCGGACTACCTTTGTAACATCTAACTTAAAGAAGGAAGTTACTCAAGTTGAACCACAACAACAGAGAGAAATTGCTCAAGTTGAATCACATCAACAGTAGATGTAAGCGCTCTCTTTTTCTATTATCACCCTTCTGTTTTTTTTTTTTTTGTAACTTATTTATTTTTGTTTTATTTACCAAGCTGAATGTTTTATATTTGGGAAACCAAATCAACTAACCAATCTACTGGGATCCATAGGGTTCAGTAAAGCAGAAAGAGTTTTATTTAGACAATTTGAATAGGCAATATGGTTTTCCAAAAATGACACCGACTCAAACCAAGTTTACTCATCTAGATTACTTCGACTTAATGATTCCTAAGTTGTTGAAAATTGTAACTTCCATCCTGTCTCCTGCCATTATCTATCCTTCCAAATAAATTTACAATAAAAATAGCACATTAACCTAGAACATGTTCAATAATTGACATTGTCCTGTAGTTCAACATTAGTAGGTATTTTCTTTGGCATCATAATAAATATGTTGACATTGGAGGTAAAAGAGATCTCGTACAAACTGCTTCTAAGTTCTGACCAACCAAGAACAGACTGAACTTCTGTTGGAACCGTAAGACATAATTAGAATGCTTATTCTGTGATTTCATGGTGTGAAAGTCTTACCCTTATCATTCATGGAACAAAGTATTGGACACTCACACTTCACACCCCTTGAACTCATGTTTAACTTCTTAGCTATCCAACAACTAAGGGTAATCTGGGTAACTACATGAAAAACAAGCATAGATGCTAATTAGAATAGATCAAACCAGCTGAACTTTACTCTTTCAGAAAGGAGATGTCTTACTAACCGTGCTACTGAAGAAGAAGATCCATCTGCTAAAATAGACTTACTGGTTATTAACCCTTCTTGTCAAATCATGGTTTTTAAGAAGCCAGCAGTGATTCTTCCTGACTAACGGGATTTTATGAATTCCTTAGCTTTTTTCAAAAAGTACCCAGATGAAACTATCTGAACTTTACTCATTTCTGGAAAAATAGGAAATAGATAATACTAATGATGACAGTGAAGAAGTTACATCAATTAAAATAAACCTTCTACTGGTAATTAATCATCCTGATCAAGTCAAGCAGTTTAAGAAGCCTTTTCTCAAAAATAAAAATAAGAAGAAGAAGAAGAAGAAGAAGAAGAAGAAGCAGCAGCAGCTCAAGGATAGTTCAAGAAATACCTTAGCAATTCAAATTTCGATACTGTAGGTGTAGCAGAATTCCGAGTTGGGAGTGATAAAAATATTAAAGACTACAGGTGGGGTTTGGACGAGTAGTAACTTATTGCTAGCTCCATTATATGTGAGAATTTGAATTTAATGAATTCAGAAATGGATCTGATTGGAATTGCATGTCTGTACCCGCAATTTATTCTTCAAAAACATGTCTCAATCTAATTAGTATGTATTGTTGACAATTCATTTGAAGTTGTGGCTAGCCCATTTAATTACCATGATTATTGAGCAACTCGATTGTTCAATATTCATTTTCTTCTGTGTTGAGGGTTGAATTATTTGTCTAGAGAAGGATAGTTTCAGCAAGAGCGGAAGAGAAGGTATGCTACTCTAGGTTATTTGTCTAGAGAAGGATAGTTTCAGCAAGAGCGGAAGAGAATGTATGCTACTCTAGGTCCTTTCTATACTTTCTATTTTGTTTTAATCTATAGATATAGTACCACTTTTTGCTGTAATTTGGTTTAGCAATTTGTTATCTGGATCATCTGAGTTAAATCTAACTCGGACTTTGGGTTTGGTGTGAGAAATAAGAATTTTTATAAAGACACTACAAAAGTTAATCAAGCATGCCCAAATTATTTTTTATTTACAAGTTTGTCACTTAAAAAATTTATTGAGGGCTGTCCAGTTTTCGTATTCAGGACTGTAGAAAATTTCTATAGTCCCTGAGAAGCACTAGGCACGAGAATGGGGCAGTGGAGGAAGGGGTCGGGGAGGGAGGGGGGGTGCGATTGCTCATCGAGGTTGTTGTCCTCCTTGTCGTTATCGGGAAGAGTGGGGGAAGCGGTGGAGGTTTTTTTTTTTTTTTTTGGGGGGGGGGGGGCTCACCATTGTCGCCTAAGCGGACGCTGGGACATCGTTGGCGCTTGGCGGCAGCGGAGGAGAAATCTAGTGTAATGGGCTATCCGAGTAAAAGTTCCACAATACTGGACTAGCCTCGAGTAACTTTTGTGATGTTCCAATAAATATTCGAGAAATAACTACAATGCAATTATTATTAGGAAGTAACATGATAGCATTCGGATGGTGCACTGCAACATTTTATTGCAATAAAGATTATAGTCTTCTACCTTTGATGGTTTTATGCAGACTTATCTTTTCACAGCAAGAGTTTCTTAAGCAAGAGTTTCTTCTTCTTTTTATATATTAGTCTTTGTTTTCAACTTGGCAATGCCATTCCTTTGGAAATCCTATTTTGATGTTAGCACATGTAGATAATTGTTGGTTACTTGTATATTAAAACTACATTCAGATATCACAATTCTTCTTTTATTATTCTGAAGTAGCTTAGAGGGGAATTCTTTGGATTTTTCATATGATTATTAGAGAATTGTGGAGTAAGTGGACAGAGTCACAAAACTTAATTGAAGAATAAAAAAAAAAAGTATTTTGTGGTATTTGATTTTTTCCAAGTCATTTTCAGGATTCTAGTGTATTATGACCGTGTTAGATTGAACTAGAAAGAAGCATATGAATATGAATATGAATTTTGTTTATGTTACGGATGGTGTGGACATTACAAGATGTGAACGTAAGAAGAAGATTCAAATGGCTGAAGTGTAAATTTTGTGTTAAAGATTTTGTTTTTCTAAATTGTAATACATTATGACCATGCAAATGATAAAGGTGGACTTGATTGTGTTGGATGCAAGTAAAACAGGTTATTGTTCTTCTCCTGTCGATGAGATGTTATATTTGTGTTTTAAGGGATTGGGAGAAGGGGAGGAAGAATAAGAGTCGAGAAAATAATTTCTTATTGATCAACCAAATAATAAATTACAATTCAACTTTGTCTAGGTAGGGCTAAGTCCCCTAGCAGCGCAGCTAGGTCAACAGGGATCCGTCGGATTTTTTGTCGAAATTTTCTGGAAAATTGTCCAATCCATCGGAATTATGGTCTCGGCGATCTGGACAATTTGACGCACTCAACCCTGATCCTCTTTCTTCGACAGTCCTCTCAAGTGGTGTCTTTTATGCCTTTCACAGCCGGATATCATGGTGGTCTACTTTCTTTGCGGAAAGAACTTTGACATAGATCGCTATATCAAAGTTTTGATATAGTCACTGTATAACAAGTAGGCCATTCTCTCTTTTCATACAGAGGTCGAATCCACTTGTATATAAACTTTGAGGTGGAGTCCACTTGTCATACATCGGATACAATCATTTGTATCAAAAAAATTCTCTTTCTTCGAATAAAGTAAATGGTGTTTATGCTAAGCTCGTCGAATAGTTAAATAGTTATTGGAATCTGAGTCCTATAATTTCATTTGTAAACACATTTGTGACATGTTGAACCGACATAATGTAGACAATTCCAGCTTCTTCCGGATAAAATGACGATCAATCTTTACGTGCTTGGTTTGATCATGCTGAACCGGATTACTAGCTGTCATATCCTGCTTTCAAATAATTGAATACGAGTACATGAGTATGTATAACCTATCGAAGGTTCCGAAATATCTCGTATTGCGACGCATCATTTCCATAGAAGGTTGTAAGCCTCCAAAGAATGTCTCGCATAAACAGTGTTACCAAAGCACATTGTGCCTCCGAGGCCGACACGATCCCCGGTGTCCCAGGTAAATCGTTCGAGGAACCCAAATCTTGTGGACAGGCTATCCATGTCCATGACCATACAAATGCATAAATAGCTGACTATAAAACACAAGCATGGTACTAAAACGAAAGTAATGCAATGAAACTTATCTACTCGGCATATTCCATCATTCTCGTGTTAACTACATACTTTTTCGATGTTCCGGTTGGCGACCCACAGGTCCCAATATACCTACAGTTCTTTGGTACTGCACCCCTTCTAACAGTCCGTGATATTGAGCCATTATGTTCACTTCGTTGACGAAGCCTACTACTTTGTTACCGACAGTTTCGTGGCATTTGTTCCACAGCCGCATTTGTGCCACAGCCGTTCACTTCGCTGACGAAGCTTACCTTCCGCATACTGACAGTTCCGTGGCATTGCGTCACAACTATCCATTTCGCGTACGAAGTCTTACTACCAAATTTGTGTGCATTGATGCACTCCCGATAAAACTATTCAATGTTCTATACTTAGTGTTCAAGCATGCAAGGGGGTTCATTTTATTAGGACATGAAAGAGTAGAAAAGAAATGTCAGAGCCCACCCACCTTATCCAGATCTGCATATCGCTCTGCCGAGTCGATAAAACATATTTCCTCAACTGTGCGATCTGATGCGATGCACGATCTTCTTAGCTAGTATAACCATATGAGCACGTCGTGCTCCCTAATTATCCGTCCTGACCAGATTAAGTAAGACTGCATCATCGATCAAATTTCACGAACTCTCGTACTGTTCTGAACTTGTTCGCTGATCCAAACTACGATGCACACACTATGTCTCTGTCCGTTGCGAGACAATATTCTGATTACAACGAACTCCGCATACAACTTGCACATGAAACCAAATCCAATCAATCCTTCTTCGAGTCAACGTACCATCGTAATGCACCGTACGGAACATAACATTACAGTGGGGATGAATTTAGTAAAATATAGGAACTGGAGGGGAGAACTGGTTATCTAGTGTTTGGTAGGAGGGGTTGTAGGAGCTGGAACTGGCAGATGTGACTGCTGCCAGTTCCTCTCGCCCGTATGGGACGTGGGGGGGGGGGGGGGTGTTGGGCTACTTCCACATCCGGAGTTAACAATCAGATGTGGGTGTGGGAATCCTTTTTTTCTTTCCCTTTTAAAAATAAATTACTTAGCAATTAATCACCACTTACCGCTGACGGCCTCCAGGGTGCCGAGGAAGTACGGGCCCGACGACAGCATGAGCTCACCAAAGACAGTGTTGGTGTCGGAATCCGGAACTCTGATGGTTGGTTCCAAAGCGAGTGGAGAAGGAGGAGGAGAAGAAGGAGGGAGGGGCCACAAAGGTCGCGGAGCGAGTTTGTCGGGGAGAGAGAGAGAGAGAGAGAGAGACGACGTGGTGAGGTGCCGAAAGAAGTGGAAGCGACGGCGTGGATTGTGAGGGGATTTGATGAGTTTTTTTTTATGAGAGAAATTGGTCATAGACTGTGATTTAATACATTAGTTAATAACATTAACTACTATAATTATATCATTAATATATTAATTAATACCATTAACTAGTAATTAGTCATTTATAAATAGTAATTAATAATATTAATAATTATTTTAATTGATTAAATATTAAATTTATTAATATTAGAATGATTTGGGAAAGGGAAAAATAGAATAGGAAGAGAAAGAAAGAGAGATTAATAAAAATAAAATAATAATAATAATAATAATAAGAAATATATACTTCTTCTTTTTTTTTAAAATGAGAACGCTCATCTTTGCTAAAGATTTTTGTTGTTGTTGTCCACCACTAATGACCCCAGGGGAGTCATTTCAATTAAACCAGTAACAAATGATGGATATTGGACACCTAACAAATGTTACGAGGGTATGTTATCTTGCTCTATGCATACTTATCATGTTTGTTTCTGCTTATTTTTTGAAAGGGCAATGCAACGGGGGACACCGAACACCTATATATGTTCATATTTTGTTAATCACATTATATTCTAGTCTCTGTGTGACAGAGACTACCACTCCACGTGTTCAGCAAAACATGGTAAGATTTTGATATTCTCTAATAATAATTTTTTTTCTGAAAAGAATTTCCATAAGTTGTTTGATAAAAAAATCTTATTAAATTTGATAAGCTAGTTCAAATTTGAAACAACTTCTGAAGTAGGCCGTATAACTTTAGGGTAGGTTTGGATTAAAGGTGAAGAGAGTCAAGTGAGGAAAAAAAAATGCTGCTTGGTTTGAGGGTGCAGGTTTAGGAGAAAAAATAATAAAATGTTAAGTGATGATTTGTTTAGCCTTCTTTGTCTATTCTTTTAACCGCTTAAATAGAAAATATCATGAAGTGAGAAATTTTGTTTAAAAATTCATAAAAATTTCTTATTTGTCCTATAAAATATCGTTACATTCTTTTCTATGTTTTTTTTTTTTTTTTTGCTTTCAACTTGCTCCTCCTTCTTCCTGACTTTTAACATACTGGCGTCCATGTGCGTTGTCTCTTCTCGCTTTCTCTTATTACTTAATGTTGAAAATTATAACAAGAAAAAATCTCCAATAAAATTTAATTTTATAAAAATAATTTGACAAGTTTTAAATAAAAATCAATCAAATATAATTTTATACCATATATAATAAGAATATTTTTTGGCTATTATATTTTATTAATTTTTGTCCCATTCAAAAATTCTAAACAAGTAAGAGTTATTAAACATATTCCCACTTAACTTTTTCCTCTAAATTATATGTATGCACTCTCCTTCACCCACTTAACTTTTCTCCGTTTCTATTAAAAAAATAAAAATAAAAATCCTCCGTTTAATCTTAGCTTGTTTTTTTTTCCTCCTGAATCTATGTGTCACGACCCGCACCCGGAATTTGGGCATGAGCCGTGGGTACGTCCAGCCTACGCCGCAGCATCGACGGTAGAACGCTGTCTAGGTCTCAAACATAACTCATCCTGTCAATAGTCTCAACTCCATAAGGAGGACAATGATAATATATGAATCCACAGTTAAATAATATACTCAATCACAAGGCTATATGAAAGTAATTGGCACGATGAGAAATAAGGATAAGAGTTATATCATAAGTCAACACAATGTAAATACATCATAAGTCCAGTGTCTAGATGTCCTCAAAAGTCACAACAATAATACAACTCAAATCTCAGTCTAGTACAATAATACATGAAATAGGATAGTCTAAGTGCATGTAGGTAGAATCTCCTCTAAAATGGGTAACTCCTCTGGGATTTCTGGTATGAAATCTCCCTCTGCTCCCGGGCCGTAGTGGGTGGGGCAGAAATCCTCCAAGTCCTCTGAAAATGTTATCCAATCAGGATTGGAGCGAAGCACAAACACTAAACAGCAGTTTCATTTATGTTGACAAAAACTATAAAACAATGTAAGGAATACAAGATGAAATAAATACTGGAAATGTAGAGCACTAGAGAATATGGAATAAGCAATGGAATATCTAGCAATGAGTGGAAATATAATGTAATGCTAGAACAAGTAAATCTGAAATAAAGAATAAACATCTGGCTAAGTGTTTGAAATATCAGTTTATTATGTGATCGGCTTGGGACGAGATCAGGCTGGTTACATATGATTAGCTATGATTCTTGTAGGTCAGGCTAACCATCTGGTTAGCTATGATGCATGTAATGGTCAGGCTAATCATATATAACAGCTATGAGGCATGTAATGGTCAGGCCGCACCCGACGTGAGATGTGGGGTGAGCTATGATGCATGTAGAGTTGGGTATGATCACATAATCTACTAATAATTTTCCATCCCCAGCTAGCACGATGGATTCCAATCACGACTCCTCATGATGGGTATCTAGGGTGCTAACCCGTGTATCCACAGTGTCAGAGTCAAGTATAGTATACAATTAAATTTATAGAATTAATCAACAAAACGAAAACTGTCAGAGAATGTACTCGCATGTGGTCCCGAGGAAGGTGCGAGGATCGATGTCCAAGATGAAATCACAGTGACCTAATTGTGTAATATCAATGTAAATTACTGAATTAAGGGAAATAATATGTTTAACTAATTAAATGCGAGGCTTCTAGGTCATGGCTCAGTCTATACTAGGTTAACTAGGCCCACTAGTCAAATTCTATATCATACTAAGGTATCTAGTATAATACTAGCTACTATTATATACTATATGTTATTTGTATATAACAACTCCTATATATATAAATTCTAGTTTGTATCTTAATACAACCCTTAACACATACCTATGCTAGTTCTCAAAACCTTGGCATATAAATACATTGCCCATACCCTTGTATCTTACTTAGGTATCCACTGTTACCTTAGAGCACTATTCACACTTCACCCTTAACATTGACTAATACACTAAACTACTGATACTTAACCTTATAGTTTATAGGTACTGAATAACAGTGGGTATATCCTTAAAACCTTAAATGCTAATTTTATTAACAACTAAAATTAGCACAAAACCTCATACTCAAGCCAATACTCCCAGGGACTGTACTGCACTCTTAGACACTTAGCTAGGCTCATTGATACATAAACACACTGATGCTCTAAATATAGCTGAGTCTCATGTATGGGAACTGATACTCCTTAACTACTCTAACACTGAACATTGTAAACTTGAGACTCAACCACAGTCCCTTGCATCACACGATTTCACTGCTGCACACACACACACACAGGTACACACACACAGGTTCACTGAGACACTCACACACACAGGTTTCACACACTGGCACACACTGGCACACACACACACACAGGTTCACTAAGACACAGGAATTACTGATACTCCACTCACTGCACAGATCCTACTGATACTTACCCACAGTTTCAGAGAATGCCCACTGATACATAACATAAACTGACACATAAACATAATTCCTACACTACACACACTGAACTGAGAAGAACACAACTACTGCTCTCCTACAGTCAATCCAAAACCCTAATTGCTGATACATAAACCTGGGACCCGACTCTACACTCCAATGCACACATACACACATACACACTGGGAGATCCTACTGTTATTGATACTTTAGAACCTAGAATTTGACTCTGCACAGAAAAACACTCTAGAACTAACATACTGACACAGTATCAGCTAACTGATACAGACACACAGACACTCACTACATCACACCGACTCCCACAGACACGACACAGCTAACTCACACAATATACTGAAAAATTCCCCAGACACCACACTGACACATAACTCTATAGGACTGATACTCAGATAACCCACAAAACCCTACTGAGACAATAACCCTAACACAACCCTGAAAACCCCGACTCTACACAGAACCTCCCCACAGTGTCTGATACACTGAGACACGGGGACACTAAATAACCCACACTGTTAAAACACACAGTACACACAAATACCCGACTGCACAGTGAAATTCCCCAAACACACAGCACAGTTTCAATCCCGACTGTGCACAGAACCCCCAAATGTACACAACCTATTTACACAATGCAAGGATATCTACGTATATAGATTGGTATATCTAAACATGCAGTAATTAGAGTATATTAGGTAGGTGAACCCCTAATAATCATTTCATCAAACACAAGAAGTGCAGAAAAACGGATTTACATAAGAACCCAAGAATCCTCAAATCAAAACCCTAAAAATCAAGATCTAACCTACACGTAGGAGATGTAATCATGCCTACATGCAAACCCCTAGGATTAGGGTTCCTGAAATTGGGGGAAAACAACCTATTGAACACCAAACCCTAGATTCTCCTAAATCTCCATGTAGAAACCCTAAAATCGAAATCTAAACCAATTTGGTGGGCTCCTAATGGCCAACAATAATGAAAAACAGAATTAAAAATGGATTAAATTCGGATTCTCACCTATTGGGAGATGGTTTCCCAATGTAGGTCCTCTTTCTCCAAGTCTTCTTGGTCCAAGCTCCTTGATTCCCTTTGATGGAGGAGGAAATGGACTTTTAGGGTTTTAATTCCTGAAATTTATGGGGAGGGAATGGTTTTTCTAATGGAGGCTAGGTTTAGGCTTTCTTCATGAAGGAAGAGGCTTGAGGGAGGCTTCCCTTCATTATATAGGACTAGGGTTAGGGTTTCAAATGCAAGGTTTAATTAACCCTTCATTTAGTCATGTAGAACTAAAATTAATTAGGGTTAGTCATTTCTAGGGTTTTAATCTAAAACAAAAAATGCCAATTAGGGTTTCACTAAAAACTAGAATACCAATTAGGGTTTGATCACTAGGGTTGAACCTATTGGGTTTTTAGGGTTTAACCTAAAACCTAACATTAAGAACACCTCATAATTATTTAATAAAACTCATCACACTAATTATTTACATAATTAAATTAAACAGGAAATTTACAATAATGTCCTAATCTGAAAATGTGGTAGTGACACTATGTAGACACTTAGGGTCTGCTTGGTAATCGTGTTTTCATCGATTTTAAAATATTTTTCAACCGACCGTTTATGAAAACCTCTGTTTGTTAAATTTTTTGAGGCACTGTTTTTGTCGGCTAAAAAATCTTTCAAAACCGGTGTAATATAATTTTGGGTGGCTTTATAAAATTCCAAATCGGTAAGTTTTGAACGGTTTTATTATTTTATTTCATTTATATCTTAAAAAAAAAATAGTTATAACTACTAATACCCTATTCTATTTTTTATTTGTTATCGGTGTTTCTCTTCTACTTATTCAAAATTACGACTACTACTACTTTCATTCTTACGTTTCTATTATTTTATGTGCTTATATTATTTTAATCAAATATAGATTTTTAAATTCTGATCAAGACATAGACTGAGTGGCAGTTCCGCGTTCGGAACCATTTTGTTTATATATAACTATATAGATAATTTTATTTATATAAAAAACTTTTAAAATTATTGGTTAATGAATTATCAAGTATAAATTTGACTGATTTAACAGTCAACACTTAAAAACTCCTAAAATCGGACCTCTAACGTATACTCTAAATACATCTCGCCGCTACCCTACAATTACCAAGTAAACCCTTAAAACGGTGGTACCATCAGAATCAGGAAGTGAAAGAAAAGGGGAGAGAAAGAACAGATGGAAGCAAGCAGCAGTGGCGGTGGCGGTGGCGGTGGCGGGAAGCGGCCAGCCGCCTCCGCCTCCATAAAATCCCTCGGCGTAGACCTCCTCTGCTCGATCTTCTCCCTCCTCGACCACGTGCAGCTCATCCGCTGCTCCGTCGTGTGCAAGTCTTGGAACTCCACCATCTTCACCTCTTCTCTTATGAAAGATCTTTACTTCCTTAAATACCCTCGTCGGAGTTCCGGAAAGCCGGATCCTTCGCTGGGTTCGATGAGGAGGTTCCTCCAAGGGGTGGCCATGGAGGACCACCGGTCCTCCTTCCTCTCCGCCTCCGCCGACATCCACAGCTGGCGGGCCCACAATGTCAGGTATATATACATATATACACCACATGTTTTTATGGTCCTAATCATAGACTAATTTCATGGAATTTGAACATTTTTTATAAGCCTCCAAAATGTTTGGATTCTGTATGGAAGTTGGATACTTTTAGGCCTCGTTTGGTTCAAGGAAAGGGAAGGAAAGGATATCAATTCTTTACTCTTTCTTTTCCTTTTGGAAATTGCAATTTCCATTAAATTTTTTTCCGGTGTTTGGAAAGGACGAGAAATTGGAAGGGAAAGTGAATCCATGGGTGAGTGGGGGAATCATTTCCCCAGCTGTTTTTTTTTTCTCTCTTGGGAATCAATTCTTTTCCTGCTCATTTTCCTTTGGCATCCAAACACAGTAAATGAATGACTTTACTTTCCCAAGGTACATATTCTGCGAACCAAACATGTTTCTCAGTTCCTGAAGTCTGACGAAGAGTTGAGTTCTGCTTGATTTAGGCCTGGTTTGGGTTGCTGCTGCTTTTAGCAGAAGCAGCTTCTGAAATCAGTCTCCCACCTGTTTTGACAAGCTGCCCCAAAAGAGAGTAGCTTTTCGGTTTTTTTGATAAGCTGCTGTCGCCAAACAGCTTCTGGCAGTGCTTTTCAAAAGAAGAAGAAGAAGCAGAAGCAGAAGCAGCTATGATAAGCAATCCCAAACCAAACCAAACCAAACCAAACCAAACCGTATCAAACTTGCTTCTGTGCTTATATTTTTTAAAAGCAGCACATACTGTGTGTTCCGTTAAATTCTGCTCCAGCTTATCATGTATTTGTTTATATAATAAAAATTAAGCTTAACAGTTTTCAAAAATTCCGATTTGTATATTTATATTCTTATAATATAAGTCCAATTTGGTCCTTTAGAATAATTTCATAACGGAAAAATATGTTTTTTTTACCATACACTGTGTTGCTTTCAAATGAAAGCTCTGTAATAATTATTTCAGAAAACTTTACTCAGGGATATAAAATTAGTAGTATTTGCACCAAAGAGGAGATTTTTTTGGAAAATTTGCATTTAGAGGGATGAAACGCCACTCTTAATGGCGCCCTATAGAAAAGTGGAGTGGGGCGCCATTAGAGTTGGCGCCCCACGCGGAAAATGAGTGGGGGCGCCAACTCTACTGGCGCCCTACTATATGTAATATTTTTTTTAAACGGTCATTTTTTTAACGTTGAACTTTAAACGTTTGGATTTCTGAACGTTGTAGATTTTAGGCTATATAAAGGAAGTAGGGGGAGCCATTTCATTCTCACAACAAACTCAATTCTTCCTTCCTTAACCAGTTAATTTACAATTATCTTTTATAAGTATTCTTAATCTAATATATGTTCTTCTTTATGAGCTGGAAGAAGTTGTCGAGAAGAACTAGGACCCGCGTTAATCGTTTGGTAATTAGAAGCACGTTGGGTACTTGTATTATCAAGTCTTGGTGGTACTTGAGTAACATAAATACTTATAAAAGACGATTGTAAATTAACTTCAAGAATAAAATTCCATGTTTGTCCACAATCTAATAATAAATAATGAGAAGCAAAAATGTGTCCTAATATAAATTTATACCGGATAGAAAAACTTTCAATAATCAAATTGCGTAAACTATTTAATATAATACTGCGATCAGTTGTAAGAATTTGGATTAAACCTCGTTCGTAGTATAGCTCATTTACTGCACCTCCATGCGCGCACCATATTCTTAGACTTTGGTCAATGGAGATTACATATTGCTAAACTTATATGTTCTTCTTCATGAGTTGGAAGAAGTTGTCGAGAAGAACTAGGACCCACTTTAGTCATTTGGTAATTAGAAGTACGTTGAGTACTTATATTATCAAGTCTTGGTGGTACTTGAGTAACATAAATACTTATAAAATGCGATTGTAAATTAATTTTAATTAATTAAAAACAAAATTCCATGCTTGTTCACAATCTAATAATAAATATTGAGAAGCAAAAATGTGTCTTAATATAAATTCCTATCAAATAGATTTTTTTTTTTCAATAATCAGATTGCGTAAACTATCTAATGTAATACTACGATCAATTGTAAGAATTTGGGTTAAACCTCGTTCGTAGTATAGTCCATTTACTGCACCTCCATGCGAGCACCATATTCTTAGACTTTGGCCCGTGGAGATTACATATTGGTAAGCTTCTAAATGGAGAGCTTGTGAGTCTAGGAGCTTGTGAGTTTAGGAACCGGTGAGGAAGGAAGAATTGAGTTTGTTGTGAGAATGAAATTATGAAATAGCTCTCCACCTCCTTTATATAGCCTAAAATCTATAATGTTCAGAAATCCGAACGTTTAAGTTTCAACGGTAAAAAAATATGACTTTAAATTTTTTTATTACATAAAGTAGGATGCTAGTGGAGTTGGCACCCCACTCATTTTTCCTCAAGGGGCGTTGGCGCCCCACTCATGTATCTCCTTGGGACGCCAACTCTAATGGCGTCCACTCCATTTTCCTAGGGGCGCCATTAAGAGTGATGTTTCATCCCTCTAGCTGCAAATTTTCCAAAATTCTCCTTTGGTGCAAATACTACTAATTTTATCCTTTTGAGTGAAATTTCCTGTAATTATATTGATCGGCCACTTTTGATGTCTAATTTTTATCAGCTTCATCAGTATTGATTGAACCTTCCCTAAATTTTCACAAGTCATGCACTTTATTTACTATCATAGGTAATGGCGTAATGCATAGAAATAAGCACTCATCCGGTTGAGTGTTCAGGTTGATCAAGTTTAGTCCCATATCATATAATAAGTGGGAGGATGAGGATTATATTGACTCATAAATTAAATAAGGGGGTTTCCCTTTTGAGCCGATTGAGACAAGTCCAGTATGATGGATCATCCTCTTTATGTCCCGCTGCGTCGCTAACATTATACACTATAAACTGCCTAGAAACTCGGCCAGCCGCGTCACTTAAGCTTGGCATGTGAGCCTAGGCCTTGGCCTTCCTCGGTCATCTAGGTATCAATTTTTGGAAGTTGAAGAACCCAAGTGGCCGAGGAATATAAGATTGCGTGTTAAGTACTAGAGTGATCCTTAGCACTTAGGGTGGGTTTGGATTGCTTATCATGGCTGCTAGCACTGCCAAAAGCTATTTGATAACAATAGCTTATCAAAATCTTCTGAAAAGCTAGATTGATTTTGGAGCCCCTCTGTAAGTAGGTTGGAGGATGCTTTCATAAGCTGCTTCTGCTTCTGCTTCTGCTTTTTGAAAAGCAGCAGCAATCCCATCTTCTTTTGTCTTAAAGGCATACCTCCAATCACCTGTGCCATTAAATTGTCGCAGCTACGAAGTTGAACTGTCTTATATCTTGAAAAATTATTCTAGTGACATCTGATACTTTGTAGTGAACTTTATGATAGTGTACTATCAGTCTATAATGTTTCAATGTTAATGTACATACTACGGCACCTAGATTTAGGTGTCTGCATTGAACCATTTTGAGGTAATTTTGTACATTCTGTTCTTGTTTCTTTGTAGTGAACTTTATGATAGTGTACTATCAGTCTATAATGTTTCGATGTTAATGTACATACTACGGCACCTAGATTTAGGTGTCTGCGTGGAACCATTTTTGGGTAATTTTTTACATTCTGTTCTTGTTTCTTACTGTTCCACTGCAATCCAAGTTGAGCAAGGCAATTCTACCACATATTAAATCAGCTGAAGTAGCCATTTTAATATTTGCGCCTCGTACTACTTAAGTTAGTTGCTGTTAAAATGTTGCTAATTATTTCTTTCTTTCTATACTAATTTCATTTGTATTCCAGGATCAATTTATGTCGTATGAGGAGAGGACTAATACTCACAGGGGCTGAAGATAAGGTATGAATATCTTAGGAGAATTATTATTATATTATTGAGGTAAGAATTCAGTACTGTAGTACTCTGAACCACTGGGATGAAAGTTTGAGATTGACAATTTCTTCTTTGAGATGAACTTACTTTAAAGGTGTTTGTCTTTTCTTTTTATCCATAAACCACAAGTTACACACCTTGAGCATTCCATCATTACGATGGGTTCACGCAAGCCCTGGTGTATTCAGCTGACCTGCAGTTGTGTTTCCATTACTGCATGGAATTTGCTGACTGCGAGTGTTTCCGTTACTGCATGGTGATGATGCAAACCTTATCAGCTTATTCATTAAGCCTTTCCGGGGTTGCATTAGACTGCTTACCAACCCCTGACCGAAGAAATCCAACATTCACTGAGTTGGCCTACAAGTAGTGGTATTTCAGTGAAGTTATTTAAATATACAAGTAATATATATGGAGTAATTTTGAGTGAATTCCTTCGCTTTATTTGATGCTTTTAAGGGGGTTATGTATAGACATCTCAAGTTTCACTCTGGATTTACTTTGTATTGAGAAGTTGGCTCAATTTAATGGACTTGCTTTATCTCGTAGAGAGTGAGTACATTTATAGGAGGGAGAGTCTCTTCCAAGAAGTTTCCTGTTATGGGACTAAACTGAGGCTAGCAAAGACAAAATATATACACAAGACATTTTCTCTTACACTTTGCTACAAGTTGAAGCGTAGATGTCAAGCACGCCCAGCGAGAGGAAGTGAAAAAATAGTGGTATGGGGAAAAGCCTTAGTGGAATGTCTGGTTGCTAAGCTTAGCACTTTCCGTATTGTTGCAACTTATGAAACTTGTTTTAGTCTTGTATGTTTTGTTTATCATATGAATTTTGAACTGGAAGCTATTTGAGTTGCTTTTGCTCTTTTAGAAGATAGCGATCTTCATTGTTTTGTCTGGTAACTCATCATTAGTAATCTGTTTGATCATTATTACATGCAGGTGCTGCGTCTGTGGTCTGCAGATAGCTACAAGTGTTTGGATGAGTATGCCATCTCAAACATTAAACCTTTAATCGATTATGATTTTGATGAGAATAAGGTAAAACTTCAATAGTGATACTGGATCGTGTTCTCATATGCCCATTTTTGTCTAGTGTAGAAAATAAAGAGGCTACATTTTTGCTAGAATGTGATAAGATTTTATTAGGGCTCTTGGCCGATATTTATAAAAGACATCAATAGTCCTAGATAGAAATAAAAAAATACATAAAACAATAAATACATATAATAAAAATAACTAATCTACTCTTCAACACGTCTCCACAAGCTGGAACTTGATAAAAGCAAGTCTAGCTATGAAAGAATGAGAAAAGAGAAACGGGAGATCATCTAAGAAAGAAAATCGGAACTTCGAAAACGAAGAAATACTGAAAGAAGTCAAAAAAGAGTTGAGATTCACAACTGAAAAAATCCAAAAAGAAACATCAAAAGAGTCACAAAAGAGTCAAGAGTTGCTACCATATGGGGCGTGTGAAAGAGAGTTGTTGGCCCACGTTGGTGCTCAACAAGAGCCGGCACAAGAAGACATCGAACAAGAGTTGTCAGGAAGCAAAGGCTCTCGACAAGAGCTGGTGTATGAAGATACTCGGCCAAAAATCTTGTTGGCACACGAGAATGCTCGACAAGAGTCGGAGTATGAAGACGTCCAACCAATAAAGTTATCGGTGTACGAAGATGCTCGACAAGAGCCGTCATATGAAGATGCTCGACTAAGAGAGTAGTCAAATCAAATGGTCATTGCAAATGATAGATGCCAAGAGAAAGAGGGAGTAGTGGAGTTCTAACACTCTACCTCAAGTTGGACATGAGCGAAATGCCAACCAACTTGAACAAGTTGCGGCCACTTTATAGAGAACAAAGGAATGCAGAGTCATACGATTGCCCTGCTTGCCGTTGATCGGACCCAGGCTCGGGGCGCCCCCCTATTTATTTATATATTTCACATCACAATTGAAAAAAAAGAGCAATGAAAAAAAAATATAATTCTTAGAAAAATTAAGCTCGACATTTGGTGGAGGTAGGTCATCAGCAGTTGGGAGTTATCCATGATCGATAATTCTGTCCCGCGAACCATGTAAGCGCGATCAAAACAGTAAAATATAGCTTTAGTTGGATTTACAATGGCCATAACAGAAGAGAAAATAGCCGAGAAGAGGAAGAAGCTGTCAGAGTGACCTTGCCAACATGACACCGAACAAAGGGTGGAGGTCAACACAGAGATAGTCGAGGCTAGGCTGGCTGAGTGTGCTTTCGACGGTTAGAGTCGTCTAGAGAGGTTGATAGAGCTTCGGCTGCGGTTGGAATCGTCTAGAGAGGTGAACGAGGAAGGTGATCTCGTAAAAGTTGATAGAGCTTTGGTTGTGATGTGATGCACCACTTGGGGGATTGGTGCCATCGTCGGAAGGAGAAGAGCCATCCAGAGAGATCGCCTGAATCAGAGAAGACGAAGACAAACAATGACATCTTCTATTTTTCGCACACAAGGAATAATCCAGCTTGGAGATCTGGATTGTGTCCAGTGATTACAAGTGCAGACACGGTCGGCAACAAGGTGTCGGCAACAAGGATAGCTCGAAAACTGAACTTATCGTCGGAGAATATACCAGAAAACCGAGGCTCGTCAGAGAGTTCAAAACTGAAACAGGAGATCACCATAAAGTTTAGAACGTAAACTAGAGGCTTTCTCGCCTGCTCGGGGAGGCATACGGTTCTCATCCTCAAAGAAGCTTTGCAGAGAAGCTCGCTTCAGAAGTTTGAGCCAATTAAACTCGTCCCCATGACTCGATCAGAATGAACAAGGAGAACTGACTTCAACAAAGGTGGTCAGATTTGATCGACAAATCGGAGAAGAAAGGTCGTCGTCAGAGCCAATTCAATTCTGTGGACTGGCACCTACAGGTGGAGGAGGTGGAGGAGACGACGGTCGAGGCCTCCTAGCGGCGGTAGAGGATAACTCGAGGAGAGGGTAGAGGAAGAAGATGTAAAACAAGGAGTGGACTGAGCATCCACTCCCCCCTCCACATACACAAAATAGAGGCTAGGTTTTGGAGTTTGAGGGAAATGGTGGTGAGAAAGAGTTAGGGTTTTGAAATTGACTTGTTAGAGTAGATCTAGGGTTTCCTAAAGGAGATGGAGAAACATGTAGCGGATGGCTAGGATGATGGGGTTGATTGTTGAGGGCTAGGATTGCCCATGCTCTGATACCTTCTAGATAATAAAGAGGTATATATTTTGCTAGAATGTGATAAGATTTTATTAGGTTTTTGGCCAATATTTATAGGACTACAAAACATAGGAAGAGACTGAAGGACCGTGATAACAACTCTAGAGGGGGATGAATAGAGTGCAGCGGAATAATCTATCAAATTAAAAAATTTATCCAAAGTAAAGGCAGTTAACTACTAACAGTAATATGCAAGACAAATATGTAAAGAAGTAAGGGTAAGAGAGAACAAACGCAAACACCGGAATTTTATCATGGTTTTTCTCTGAGAGGACTAGTCCAGGCCCAAGAACTCTTGCTCGGAGTTGTATCCACTATAATCACCAATAATGAATCACAAGCTTTGATCCGAAGGCTTGCCACTTCTTTACAACCACAAGCTTTGATACGAAGGTTTGCAACTTCACAGCTAGAAAGAGAACACTTGCTGAGCCAAGCTCTTACAACTCTGATAGACTTCTAGACCGAGATCGCACTAGTCACTTAGAAGGTTATGGAGTTGATCTTGGAGATGGGAAGATTTAGGCTCAGGGTATAGCTCACTAGAAGATAGAAAGATGAAGAGAAGAGAGTGAGTCGGATGATAAGAATGTGAAAATCTATGCCTATTTATAGGTTGTTACCAAACCGAGTTCGGCCAGAATTCGGTATGAAATATTCAAATTTTCGAACGCTGGGGGCCACAAAATCAGGGATTTCACAACTGTTCGTATTTCCAAAATACACTGACCGAGTTCGGTCCGAGTTTGGTCCGAGTTCGGCTAGAATTCGGTCCGAGTTCAGTTGGTTTATTTTAGCAGAGTTTTGGGTTTATGTGTGGGCTAGTTTGGGTTTGTATATGGTGGATAGGTTTAGGCTCATTTGAGTGGACTTGAGTTATGCCAGTGCGACTCGATGTACATAAGTCCTAAACTCAAATAAAGTGAAAGATTACATTGAAGAATTTAAAAAAAAATGCAGTACAACCAGCAATCGTCGCAGCATTGTTGAGTCTTCAGTTGTATCATATTGCGATATATCGAAACATGGTTTAGTTAATTATCAAAATCAAGTTGACTGAGACCGAATGGGCCAACAATCTCCCCCATTTTGATAATTGACAAACTATGAATGATACTGCAAAAACTTGTAAGTGCATAGCTCCCCCGTAACTTGTAGAGTGATTTGATACAACGTTGTCAAGTATCATGTTGCATGTCTTCTCCCTCGTTGTCATTTGATCAAAATGACGTGCTTCCCCGAAATTGGTGGGGGTTTATGTTTGACAAGAAAACATGACAGGGAAACAACACAAATAATAATATCCAATAGTTATATTGCAAAAAGCTGATAACATTGCAATTATTGAGTTCAAATTCCCAAACTAAAAGCATACATAAAGTAATCTAAAAAGTCGAAAAAGTGAGCAATCTAAAAAGTCGAAAAAGTGATGTGAGCATCATAGTAGAGAAAAATTTGAGGCTTTAAGCTTTAAAAATCCATTGTAATATCTAATTGTCATCTTCATCATCATCGGGTTCAGCTGTTCGATTAGGATCATAGAAGACGTCGGCTGGATCCAAGTATCTCTGAACATAAGCATAATCGATGCGATAACCTGGTCGATCGGGATCTCTGAGAAACAGAAATGGCACGACTGGATGTTGAGAGAGAGTATACTGAATATCCATCAAAAGTGTTTCCAAGAGCACGTCTTTGGAGTGTCTGACGAAAGTCAAAAGTACGATAGCGTTCGTCTTCCATTTTGAAGCGATCACGCAACAAATGATGGATTCCAAGGTAGCTGGTGGCTCAGTATCAGTAGGAGGACCAGCAGGGTTTGTGTTGGAGTTGGAGGACGAGTTATATGGTAAAAGAAGTGCGAGTTCAATCCTACGAACTCGATTCAAAGATCGTGGTTCATCAAGATGTGGACAAGTGTCCAGAGGAATGTCAAAGTAACAGAAAATAATTGGCAAGTACATGGCGTAAAGTAATGGACGTCCTTTCTTGCAACATTGAACCATTTGCGATATGATAGTATGTGGAAGGTTGAACGGAATAGAGAAATGCAGATGATATAATGCAGACATTTCTAAATAAGAAACTTAATCATGGTAAGTCTTCTTAGGGAGAAACGTGGAGAAAATAATGCGATGCATTTCATAGAAATAATTATTCAGATACTTAGCATGGAAACGTCTGGGTGGACATATATGTGGGGCACATAGATGATTTTTGAAAGTTTTCAGAGTGACGTCTTCAAATTGAACTCGAGTAATATTAACGAGGGTCCATATTCAGCAGGAATGCGTAGGATTTCATCCAAGTCATTTGCGTCAAATTCAATGTGAATACCGCGTACTCTTGATGAGATTGTGCCATTGTCATATGCTAAGTTGCAATAAAACATGTGCACAACATTTAGAAAAACACGATAACGTGTAACAACGATTTCTTCAAGTTGAAACTTTTGAAAAACAGATAGGTAGTCATTGTAATGAAGAAAGTCGATAGGGTTACCAGAACAGATTGTGCGTTTTGAAAAGTCATTAAACCATTGAATGGAGTTTTCTAGGTTTCTAAAGAGAACCATCGAATTCACCAATGTTTGGTATAATGGGACAAAATAGAGAATCATAAGAGGTTTCTAACTTTCTTTTAGAAGACATGGAGAGAATGAAATAAATTTATGAGAGAAAACTAGAGTTTTTGAGAGGAGTAGGTAGTTTTTCGTTGGTCTGAAAGTAATACCACGAAAAAGATGTATTTATAGAGCAGCAAAATCCTTAATTAGGAAGTTGGCAATTAAATGAATATTCTGGAATAATGCAGACCGAGTTCGGTTAGAATTCGGTCCGAATTCGGTTTCATTATGAACCAGGACACATTGTGAACTCTATTCGATAATTTGATTCATGATTTGATAGAATATGTGAAAAATAAGTGCTAAATGGGCTTTATCATATCATAAATTCTTGTAAGTCAGTTTATCTCGGAGTAGCTGTAGGGGCCGGATCCTAGCTAGCGGGATTCAGTTAAGGGGTATAGGTTAGCGAAAACCAGAACGGTAGAGCCTAATTCATGTTAACCTGATTATTCTCCCATATCTTTATTTCTTCTTCTCCCTATGCACCTTATCTATCACCCCTGACACACACCGTGCTGACCATGGTTACCAGAATTTTCCTTAGAGGTTGTGTTCCAACACGTTTGAAACACGGAACAGAACATTCTGGAATATGTAAATCCACGTTCAGTGTCTTCCCTACAAACTGACAGAGGATCTATGTATTCTTTGGATTGTTTTGCAACTTCTTTGACTTAATTTGCTACTTTTTTTTAAAAGGTATTAGTCCTAGGATTGGTTGCAACTAATGAATCTGTTTTGGTTTTGAATTTTTTATGATACTATATTGTACTTGCTTAACTTTAGATCTTAAAATTACATTATATGTTATATTACATATTTTCGTCCCTTAAAAATGTTACACATTCCGGATATTATAGTTATTACATTCGTAATAAGCATTCCCAAGAAGCCTACCCCAAGCCTACCCCTAACGTACTGCATACCGGAAACCCCAGTGTATATCATTCCCATTTTCATTTTCATTCCGTTTTCCGGAGCATTCAACATTCCAGACAACCTTGGTACTAAAGCCTAAGTGCTGCTGTTTTTCAAAGAGTGACAGCAGAAGCAGCTTTTGACAACAATCTCCCAACTGCTTTCAAAAGCTGCACAAAATTGAACTGGCTTTCCAATTTTTTTATAAGCAGCTGTTACCAAACAGCTTTTGGTACTGCTTCTAAAAAAATTGAAGCACAAGCAGCCATGATAAGCAATCCCAAACCCAGCATAACGTGGATGATCCTCAGGTGCAATGAGGAGTAGAAATGGTACTTTTTACTTTTTTGTATTATCTTAAGGTGTATGGGTTGCACTCTTTTATTCTAATTAATCTTACATATAAGCTGTTGCCTTTATGCGGTAAGATCACTTGATATTGTAGATGTCTAATAATTGCTTTATTCGATAGGATAACATTTAGGATAACACGTTTCACTGATATATCATCTGATATGCTGTCAGAGATCCTAAACACCAATCTGATATGAATACGATATCCGATATTTAGAACCTTGAATGAGACATAAAAGAAAAGGATATGCTAGTTGCTAATACTACAGAGGAGATGGCCCTTAAAAGAGCTCACTTTTTAACATGAAGGAGTCATGTTACCAACTCCTGAGATATGGATTTGGGGTTTCTTTTGTTGTTTTATCTAATAAATGATGAATGATTTCTTAGTGAGGGGGTTGATTGCTTCCACGACCAATTGAAGGTTGTGATGTTCATTACCTGAGTAACTCAACTTTGTAAGATGCCTAATGCCATATTTTGAAGACGTACTTTGCGCATTGGCTAGAAACACATAAACCACAGTCAGTGCTGTCCGTGTGGGGAACACATAGGACACAAATGGCTACACCAAATTATAGATGTCAAAGTTGGTACATATTCATGTCATTGTGTCCATTTCTATGTTGATCATGTCCACACAACATAGATTTGAGAATTATTGACAACTTTTAAGTTCTAATGCTATGTAGGTTTTTCGTAGTGGAGAATATCTGAGTGCAGAGAATTTATTTACTGCTATGAAAATTGATTTTATGACTAATTGATCCATGACTATGTTTGTTCGAAATAATACTATTTAACACGAAACTATCTTCATGTATATTCGTGGTGGGTAATTATTTGAAAATTTAGCCACAAAAGGGAAATATATTTATTTACCTATTCATAAAAATTAGCTTGGTAAAATTCTAGTTGATGATTATGTTCTATACCTATTGAATATCTAAACATTTGTTACATTTGAAGGTTGTAGGTCTGGCTGGTTCTCGAATATGCATATTGAGGCGGAACAAAAGAAGTTTCTCCCAATCTCGTGAAGGTATATTCAAAGGCTTATGCATGCGGTGAGTAGTTGGATTCTGTTATGTAAATTCAATAGTAAGCAATACTGCTAGCTACTATGATGACCTCATTTTGTATATTTATTTCAGCCATAAGACATCACACACTATTCTCTTAATTTTTAACATATTGAATCTGTAGATAGCGCCCTTCCGGTGGTTTCTTACCAGTCAGGGGGATTTAGTCAGTTAAGATTCTGGAACCATATGCAATGATCATGAAAAAAGTGTTGGTTCTTCAGGATTTTGATATAACAATAACAACAAATCCTTTATCCCTAAATTTTAGGGTGGGCTGTTTGAAACCTTTTTTTCATTCAGTTCTGTTAAGCCATGTCCTCTATAACACTAAAACAATATCCTTCTTTAAAGCTTCAATTTGTGTCTGTTTGGACCTACTTCTAGGGGCTGTTTGGTTCACCGAAGTGGAGCGAAGTGAAAATTTTGGAAGTGGAGAGTTTGCGTACGCATTGCGTATGTGCGTTATGCGTATGCATATTTTATGAGTACCTTTGTTTGGATGGTTGTTGAAGTGAATTGGAAAGTGTAACTTTTTGTAGTTCCTATGCTTGGTTTGTAATGAAATTGGTAGTTGGGAAGTGATATAGTTTCCCACTTTTTAATATGGTGAGGTTCTCCACCCCCCACCCCCCCCCCCCCCACCCCACCTCCAATTAGTATTATTCATTATTACTATTTTTGTATGAATTAAAAATTTAAGTATTATTATTATTATTATTATTATTTCTTAATTATTTTTAAAATTAAGGATTAGCCAATCCTGTTTTTAAGATTTTATTTTGTTTAAATAATTTATTTTGCAACTAATTAAGAATTACTTTGTTTAAATAACAATTAGCTAACAAAATTAATCTAATTAAGTTAAGGATCTTCATCCTTATCTAAGGATTTCTTCATCCTTATCTACACTGACACCTTATCTCACACACACTCTCTCTCCTCTCTTTTCCTTTTTCTTTTTTCTAAAGAAACGGCAGCTGCGCCTCCCCTCTTCTGTTGCGGCTGCGTACTCGAAGCTGACGGCAACGAGGCAGCGAGGTGGTGGGGATGGTGCTTGCCATCGGCTGGAGCGGCAGCGGCCACGACGACAATGGTGACGAGACGAAGTAAACAACCTGCGGCTCAGGGTCTAAGCGGCCGGATCGGAGCGGTGGTGCGGGGTCGTGGCTTAGCCTGCGGCTCCTGCGTGTACGCCGGCGGTGATTCGAACGTCCCTTCCTCCATGCGGTCCCTTTCTTGCAGTTCCGCAATTGACTTCAGCAATTAATTTTTGGAAGTGGAAGGGAGGATTTGAGGGGGGACAGGAACTGTAAACATCCCTTCCTCCACTTTTTTTTTTTCAGTTCCTATTTTCTATCCAAACACCTGAACTCCATTTGGAACAGTGCAGTTCCAGAAATACCTCACTTCCGTGGAGAGGTTCAGCGAACCAAACAGCCCTCTAGTCCTAGCGGCTCCTTTAATCTATCATTCCTTCTTATCTTCAAGATTTTAATATGTGGTTCACAAACATACATTCAAAATCTGAAGAAATGAGGTCCAGAGTCCAACCTGCATTTCATTCATTTGTTGTTTAATGCAGCCACACCGGCTGCAATGTCCCATTCCAGAGGGGGAAGACCCATTATGACTGTCTTGCTCTCTAAACATACCTCCCTCAAGCCACTATATATGCATTTTTGTTTCATATCCTATGTTGTTTTTTGTTACATAACTTTTATATAATGCCAGTTTACTATTTCACTATTTATCCTGTAGTTTCATATCGGTTTCTGTTCAACATAGAGACTAAATATGATTATTCTATTACCACATGATGAAATACTTACTCGCCGCTTTCTTTATTTATATGATCTTACTTTAAATTCTGCCGTCTTTTAATGATCTTTATCTATGGCACATTCTTTTATTCACCAACTTATTTTATTATTGCAGCTATACTGATCCAGAAGCTGTTGTTGGTTGTGAGGATGGTAGTGCCCGTGTGTTTGATATGTATAGTGGGAGCTGTTCTCAAATAATTAGGTGACATGCTTAGTTTATCTGATGAATCCATGATAGTATGTTACACTTGGCAAACTTTTGTTAGTTTCATGCAGCATGCCACATTTTCCACCATAGATTCATGTTTCATGTCCAAAATTTATTATTTATTTTTGATAAGGATTTTTAGAAGTATCAATACCCATTTAAATAAATGGGAGATCTCAACCAGCAACATATAATGTAATGTTTATGTGTCGTTACTATTTTGGTATGATTTTGAATTTAAAAAAACAATTATATTTATCTGAGGATTTATAGGGATATATCACCAACACTTTTCATCTGATGGCTTATTAGTTAGGATGCCATCGAATGGGCTAAAGACATAACAAGACATAATCTCCCTCAATTCTGATGAGGGAAAACCAAACTCTGAAAGGTGTTTTCTGATCATATTATTCCATCAGTTGCAATATAGTCTCTAAATGGTAAAATTAGGGGGAAAACTTTAGTACTTTATCCTTGCTTTTAATATGTACATGATATCTTAGCACTTGGAGTCTTACATGAGTTTAATTGTTTGTTGAGATTAAGCTATGCCCGTTAGTCCTTGCTGCTGTCTTGTCTAACGTGAAGTCTTCATGAATTCTGCCATTTCTATAGTTAACCGTGACACTTCCCCATTTATCTATCACCATTTTATACTTGGCTGCGTCATTGTTGCCATTGATTTTCAACTGAGCCGTTTGTAGGCCCAACCTGGGAGCTGATTTTGTGTTACTTTATCTACTTTCACATTCTACTGAGGCGAAGTAATTGAGGCTGGACAAAAAATATGGCTACAATGATCTGGACAATGCTTGAAGTGAAGTCTTTAAAATTTTAAACTTTATTATCTTTAAAACTCATCATTCTTTGAACTCATTACTTTGTTGAAAAGGTGTTCACTGAAAGTCTGAAACCAGCAGTTAAAATTTCATCTTCTTTAAACTCATTTCTTCAGTGCAACCTTGGAAGGATTTAGTCTAGCAAGAAACATATTGGGGACTTTTCTCCTCTTATGACACATGGAGGCTTGTCTATAATCATCTCCAATGGCTTTTCAGTGGGAAGCTTCCATTTGGTTTCTGGACTGGTTCTGAAACATTTTTTATTTATTTTTATTATTAAGGCTGGGTTTGGGTTGCTTATCTTGGGTCTTCTGCTTATTTTTTTTTGAGAAGCAGTCCTAAAAGATGTTTGGTAACAGCTGCTTAAAAACTTTTGGAAAGACGGGTCAAAAACTGTTTCTGCTGCCCTTTCTGAAAAGCAGCAGCAGTCCCGAACCAAGCCTAAGCAGTTAGTTATCTGAGAGGGGTTCTAGGTGTGCTTATTACGGCCCTGGAATCAGTAATCAGACAATTGCCTGGTGGTGGTCAACTATCCTTGTTGAAGCAAGCTCTTATCGAGGAGATGTAGTTGCAACATAACTTGAATCAGATACTTCTCCGTTACCTTTTATGATAATGTTATACAAGCAAGGGGATCTACTGTATGAAGAGTCTGATGAATCTGCAAGGATTCTGTTGCCCACCTGGTGCTTAAGATTCACTAGGGAGTGTTTCATTTACTCATGAGATATTCACAAATATGGATAAGCTTGCAAATGTAATTTACGGTGGTCATTTACTGGGAGGTATGACCTTAACCAGGCCTTCTGTGCTGGCTTTAGGTTCAACTTTCGCGTGATGCTTGATGTCTCAAACTAATCATGTTCACTTGTGTTTCTTCCAAGGTAGTCAAAGGCGCAAGGCGCACTCGAGGCGCAAAAGGTCTATATATTGCCCGAGGTGCAAGGCGCATTTAAGGCGCGCGTCCGAGCGAAACGAGACGCAAATATAAACATAAATAAATATATACATAAATAAATAAATTAGTAATGTAAGAAATGAAACCAAATAACATATTAAAACTAACAAAATTATTTTAAAACATAACTAATTGAACTACAGAGCAGCACTAGCAGTCAACTAACAAGAGTTTGTATTATCCCTACTATGCTTTTAGTAAAATTTAGTTTTTCCAGTTAAAATGTAATCAACTACTTGTATGAGATAAGGATTATCTCCATGCCTCAATTTTTTTTTTGTATAAATAAAAAAAAAACCATAAGGCTCGTCTTTTCTTGATTCGCCTTTGCATAAAGGCGCGCCTTGGGTGCTCCTGGAGAAAGTGCCTTGCCTACTGAGAAGCGAGACGCAGCTGCTGCACCTTTCTGCGAAGCGCGCCTTAGGCGGGCACGCTTTTGACTACTATACTTTCTTCATGATCCAAGGATACTTTCTTGTCATTGTCACGATCATCTCCATTATAGATTTAAGGAGCATGTACTTCCAGTTAGAGAGTTCAGGTTTTCTTCACCACCATTTTGGTTTCCCCTTGCTTTCTATCCGTGGAGAATAAAAAGAACCTGGGAAAAGCAACAGATGGACATATAATAATTGTTGGTGGAAAATTGATATTGAAAATCTTACACCTTGCTCATTTGCTTCCTTCTAAATCTTAATGATAGTCAATGTTTTATAATTAGCTTTGAAGGTAGATATGGTGCTTTTGAAATAATAGACTTGCATTTTGCTGCCTAGCTCATGGGTGAAGGTCTTAAATATGAAGCATGCTATTTTGGGGGAAAGGCTTATACTTATGAGCTTTGTATTGCACACAGAAGCCTGCTAAAGATTTATTATCACACACACCCACACCCACACCCACACCCACACCCACACACTCGTCTTTCCTTTTCCAGCAACTTGAATTCTCTGAAGCTTGATTTGAAACTATTTGGAAACATTATTCCTCGTACTTACTGTCAGTAAACTAATTATGGAGGTGCAGATGATAAGTTTCTCAGTTCTACCTGTGTTGGTGATCAAAGTCTTTAAAACTTAAAAACTTATACAGATTTATTATGCTCAATGCAGATATTTTTTCTTGGGTTTAAGTATGTATCAGATACATTTGATTTTAGGTCCAAATTCTTTAAACCTTATGCTTTCTTTACTCCCAAGTTAACTCCTCAGTTTGCTTAAAGGTTATAGTGTTAAAACATTTGGATCAAAGTCTTTAGGTCACACGATATAGTGTAAGAGCTTGTTCAGGTAGCCCTATGAAGTCGGCCTAGTTGTGTTTACTACGTTCTTCTTAGATTACACACACGTGCACAAACTCTTCTCTTTCCATACGTTCTAACATGACTCTTTATGAATGTTCTGCTTTTATTAGATAACATCTTTTAGACATCATTAGCTTTTCTTACTAGTTATTCTCGTTGAAGCTCTAAATGCATTTGCATGCATACTTCTATGCGTTCTAACTTGTTCAATTGGTTTTAAGGTAATACAGGATGCGTGTAGGGCCTGTTCAATGCTTGGCTTTAACTGAAGAACAATTGGTATTTGGTGGCTCGACATTTGGCAATATAGCTGTTGCAGATATTTCAAGTGGTGAACTAATAGCGTCTCTAAAATCAAAATTTTCACCTACAGGTGATTTCATACTCTGCTACCACACATTCATAGGAACAATAGCTTTAAAGGATCATTATCGTATTTCATTTAACAAAAGGTTTTGCCAGATCTTTGAACAAGAAGGAATCTCCACCATCGGTTTAAGCTCTAGAAAGACCAAGCTATAATAGCTTCAGTAGGTATAACCAAGAACTTAATAACCAGAAAAAGCAAGGAAGTTTTAGTGCAAGAAAAAAAAAATTGTTGACACATATGACTCATTTTTGGGATTGTCATTTCTCCGCGTAATGTATTATAGATATTAATGCAATTTCTTATAGCAAATTCTATTATCTTACCTCCCCGTCTTCATAATCTAGGGGAAATTAGAGTGTGCTCCTTGGGTGTATGAGCTTAAACTGCAATCCAAAAGGTAGATCTATCTACCTACTGGGTATCCGGGTTTTATGGCATGCCCCTCTTATGCTCATAACAACCTTGGCTGGGAATTCGACACCAACATACATAGTTGATGTTAGGTCGACGGCCGGTCATAAAACTGTCAAATCTTGTAAGAAGCTTTCTTATGCTCCGTTCCCGACCCCATTATGATGGGAGAATGCTTAGATGGTGATGACATATGACTCATTTTGATGGCATCCACTTTTTTAGATCTTTCTTCTTCTTAGTGTTGACTTTCTAACCGTTATTATGATTTTTAGGTGATTGACCTTGTTGGAGTTTAGGATTTTGAATTTGTAAATATAATCCTAGCCACCTTCTAGTGTGACAGCTGATTTTGACAATCTTTCTTTTTCTTAGTGTTAACTTCCTACCAGTTATTGTGATTTTTAGGTGATTTATCTTGTTAGAGTTTAGTATTTTGAATTTGTAATATATTCGTAGCCACCTTCTAGTATGGCACAGCTGATTTTGACAAACATCGCTTGAAAAATTACTGCCCTTTTTCTTATTCTTTAGACACCTGCATTATGTGTGTGATCAATATTCAGCAGCTTCAGCAATGGTCTATGAAATGACACCTTTCTGACATTGATGTGACTCATATGCTCCCTCAAGAAATGTATGATATCCTAGTATATTATGAGTCAATTTACTATCAAGTAAACCAATTAATTGCATTTCTCAAGTCATGTTTCTGATGAACTTTTGCCTATAAAGGATAAACGTAAACCACTCTCTATTTCAGAGGATATTATTCGTTGTATTCAGCTAAGGTATTATTCCTGTATTCTCAGTTGCAAGGTTCATGGTATCGAATATCAGTCCCATAACAGTTAGGGACCTCTTTACTTGAAACTGGATACTGGGCAATATACAGGACATATAGGGAGATATGACCCCATGGTGCATGGTGTAGGATAATAATTCACGACATATATGATATGTATGACAAGAATAAAAACATTATTATAAATCTAATCAGTATCTATAAACTTAGTGTTACAGAGGATGGTCCTTGACAGCTGAATGGAAGAAACGGAGCCGACCCCAAATATTTGGGGGGATAGAAGGCTTTGTTGTTGTGTTATTGTGATGCAAGTATCCATAAACAATTATAATATGTAAACAACTCAAATATCAAAAGCTAATTGTTTTAACAAAAAGAAGAGGAGAGGAGGCGACTGTCGCTAGCTTCAGTGACTCGCCGGAGCGGTAAGTAGTGCTGCTTTTTTAGAGAGAAATTTTGGGACTGGTTTTTTGTAGATTTTTTGTCGGTTTATTATACTCGGCTTGCCAAAACTGATATATATTCACTATGCCCGGTATAACCAATATATCAGATATCATATAGACTGGATACTGACCAGTATGGTTCAATTACCGGCTTTTTCATACCAATAAGGAAACCATATCGGTTTGCCTTTGACACCTTTAAACCGGCATGTATACTGACCATACCGGATGATATTTTGGGTATTATATGAGACATGCACTTATTATTTACATTCTTTGTATCGATGAATATCAACAAGGGGAAGGAAACATGATGATATCAAGTCAAATCTGGTTAAGAATGGATGTTGAAAAGAGCTAATGCTCTCTGAGCTAGCAAATCAAACTAACTGCTTAGATGGTGAACGAGGTAGGGGTACTTCATCCGTGTGTTGGTTCCATAAGTACAATCCTTTGTCTAGGCAAATTGCAGATACTTGTGTATCACAGATGCATGCTGTACTTCTCACAATTATCTCTATTGACGAGTACATCCCATTTAACATATATATAAAACTAGTTTAATTGATCGAATAATATAACTAATGGATAATGAATATGAAGGAAGAATCATAATTGTTCTCTCCATCGCATGTCCAAACTTTTCAAATATTCCTTGTATGGAAGTAAGTAATGCAATGCGTAGAACTACGTTTGGCCTCTCCAGAAGGTGAGTAAAGGACCCACAGTTACACATGCATGAGCTGTGTGGCACAAGCTGGTCTTTGTCATTATTCCAATAACAATAGTGAAAAGATTTAAGGCCTGATAGGAAATATTGTGAGATTTTGTTGTCTACACTGAGAATATGGAACCTGTGAACTGCGTGTTTACTTTCTGATACCTGATATTTGTGAATGTTTGGACAAATTGCCATATTTGATGAAGTGATATAAAACTTTGATCTAGCAAAAACATAAAGCTCATGGCCTATGATGGAACTTTGTGCTTGCATAGCCTCAATAGCTCAAAGTAAGATAGAAAATGTCTATCTTGAGAAGGATAAGAGGACTTAATATACAACGGCTTAGTAGTTGCCTCGCGCATGTATATTTATGACTGCAATTGTACGAGCAGTCACTAGGGCCCCGGATCTTATCAAAACTCTTCTGTTATGCGTGTTTGGTTGACAAAAGTACTAGGATGGGTGACCTCATGTAAAGTCCTGGTGTTGCACCCCTTTAAGAGGGCATAACTTGGTAAGGTGATAAGGCTTGGTGCTCACTTCCTAGGCGATGTGGATTTTAGTCGCTGAAGTAGCGTCTCCATGAAAATGAGGGTAAGTTTGTGTGCATCTTGAGCCCCTAGAGATTGCACGAGCGGGAGCCTTGTGGCACTAGGATACCTTTTTTCAAAACTTTTTGTTTGCATGTATTGTATATATTATGATTATACAAATTTCTATGGTAATGTCACCTAAAGGGTAACCATCTTGTACTTGTTCTTATTGCACAGAAATTCTCCAGATGTGTGTTTCTATTGCAGTAATGAAACATTATCCAAAACCAGGTTGAATATCTCAGAGGGTTGCTGCTTATTGTCTTCAATAAACCCCTGATAATCACCCCCTTGTGCAGTGAGTTCAGTACTAATGCCGATTCCATCTTCTTGCTCATTTACTCCAGTTATGATCTACTTGACATCTTTTTTGCATTCCATGGAAACGCCTGCAGCCATCACATGGCTGCAATCAACATTTCATGAACTGTTACTTTATTGCTATATTTGCAAGTATTGTACTTCTGTGCCGCTGTTGCCGTTGTATTCAGCTGTAATTGTTTGGTTTTGTATCTACGGTCATCTCTTCTGCTGCTTGAACTCTTCTTAAGGCACATAATCTTTTTGATTACAAGAAGGTTCGTGGTATTGGAATTGGTATCGGACCTTTCCTATGAGTATCGGGATTGGTGGTATCGGCAACTTGAACTCTTCTTAAGGCCACGTAATCTTCTTGTAATCTTTTTTATTACAAGAAGGTTTGCGGTATCGGAATTGGTATCGGGCCCGCTTGAACTCTTCTTAAGGCCACGTAATCTTCTTGTAATCTTTTTTATTACAAGAAGGTTTGCGGTATCGGAATTGGTATCGGGCCCTTCCTATGAGTATCGGGATTGGTGGTATCGGCAGTATCGGCGGTTTCGGATAAGGAGTATCGGATTTTTGGTAGCGGAAAATAAATAATTATTAAAAAATTATAATTTTTTTATACATTTAGGCATAATTTTTGAAATTGAATGAAATAATAGTCACCCTTGATGATTGGTTTACTTGCGATAAATAAGTTTTCTTCGTTTATATGCTTTTACAACCTTACTATGTTTTTACACTTTTGTTGATTGATCTTTTTTGTTCAATTTTTTTTGCCGAATTGACTGGGACCCAAACATCAGTATTGGTTAATACCGGTAGCAATCATATCGGATCGGGACATGCCAAACTGTGTCGGTACCGTCCATATCGTATCGGTAGTAGTCGGTATCGGATCGGGACATCTGTATCGGTATCAATCATATCGTATCTAGGTTTATTGCCTAATGGTTACACTGAACACACCCAAATTTATATATATTCCTGCCATTGTCACTAGCCTGGCAGCAAAGTTGAAAATCACCTCTAAAACCATAGTTTGCGATATCGGCCGATATCAATAGGATACAATAGAGATACAGACATGATTTGGCATGTCCCAATATGATATGGTAGTGATACTAACCGATTCCGAAGTTGGGGATATCAACAAAGAAAAATTGAATGTAAAAGATAGAAGAATGGAAAAATTAGTGTTTAATCCAATGATTTAGTTGTGCCTGAAGGCTGACAATGTTACAATATATCTAACCATTACCATTTGTCGAATTGTATATCTATAAATTCACAACATTCATCCATTTTTAATTCAAAATTATTGATTGTGGATACACTATGTCTAAAGGCAAATAAATAAACAACACTTTTTATTGCAAGTGAATACTATAACGAGAATCAACATATAATATATATATATATATATAATTATGTCTAAATGTACCCAAAAAAATTAGCTGCTTAGAAGACATCATTTTTGGATTTCTGAAACAAAGAACCCGATACTTCAGTCCGATCATCTGGAACTGCCAATATTCATAGAAAGGGTCCGAACCCGATTCCAATGCCAATATTTCGAACCTTGCTCTAAACTATAGTAGTTTCTACAGGAAGTATTGATGGCCAATGATACAATTTTGAGTTTATCATTGTCAAATGCTATCCATGTGGTTCTTTTGCAGAAACAGTCAAATACCAGGAAAGAAAAAAACAAGTAAACAACCTTGTATACATTGAATTGCTTATTCTCATATAAATTGTGCAGTCAGTGTTCAGTCAATGTTATATTTTTTGACAATTGAAATACCCTGACAATTTATGTACATCGTTAGTCAGTTTCCAGCAACTGAACCTCTGTGATTTCTTGTTGTCTGACTGTGGTTGTATTCAAAGGCTTGCTTCAGTCTAGCTAGTTCGATATTGCTATTCTCTATTTTTAATTTCCACCAAGCAGCCAGCATTTCAGTTTTACATTGATTTGAGTGACACTGACAATTCAAGCATTCTGCTTCCGCATCATACCAAACTCGACATTCGGCTTCTTTCTTCGCTTCTCTTTGCATCGTAGCTTTTCAAGGGCAACCTTCAGCTCTTGTTCTGACTTGCTCCACGTCAAAGAAAGACGAGACCATTGCATAAGCAAAGGTCGTCTGGGATCATTCATATTGTTTTAATCGTGTGCTTTGGGTTCTCAAGTCGACAAATAATATGTGCAGGGGCGAATTGCATTTTATGTAGCTATTATAACCTTGTTTATCCTAGAAGGCACCATCTTTCAACTTGATGCCAATTCCTGTTACGTCTCCAACACGTCCGGTCATTTGCACATGCCAATGCCTGGTACACGTCGGAGAAGTTGACTTGACATGTGGTATGTGACTTCATTACTAGATATTCTCTCCTTGAGATGTATCTCATTTTACTCCAGATTCCATTAATGCAGTATTCAAATCTCTCACGATCCATTCATTATACAGGCATTTCTATAGTTCTGACAGCATATTACCATATTTTATCTCTATCCTTGTGCATTTAGCTATACTTCTTTGTGATACAGTTGAAATGCTATTATATACTTTATAACAACTGCTTGCCAATTTCCTTCCTCATGTTCTAAGGGATTTATGACTACATACTATGACTTTGTATCCTTGTCAAATACGTAATGGACATGATACACTCTTGATGCTTTTGTCAAATATGGCTCTCCTAGGTTCCATAGGGGCGAAAAATAATAGAGATGTTAGGAATTGACATCTTGTTTGAAGCAGGTCCCTTTTAGGACTATTTAGAATCTAGTTGCTATTAAAAACATTCATAATTAGATATTATTAAAGATCTATTTTAAATAATATGTATTTATGTCAGTATATTACAATATCAATGTCTTACCCATATCCTTATTTTCTTAAAAGATGACATAGTCCATACCCGTATCTTGTTTGTATCGGTATCTATGCCCGTGCCTAATGCCTATACAACCTATTGCAATTCTATATTTCACTTCTGCCATGGAGTTATTGTTGTATCAAATACTTTTTTTGTCTCCATGTTTTACTGCTCATATTTTCTTCAAATTTGCGTGAAACAGGTATGAAGAGTTTGAGCTTCAACATGCATTCTCATTTACTGTTTGCTGGATCAACTTCTGGTTATGCTCATTGTTGGGATCTTCGGTTAGTATTAGTTCGTAATTAAGCTTTTCTTCAAAAACACTTATTCTATAAGAAAACAAGTTTATGGTATTAGTTTTTAAGTAACCAGAGAAACACATTCCTATTTCATTGTAACATTCAAGGGAGGTTCATGAGATCGTGAATTTTGGGCAATTAACTCTTTTGGTCCCATCTACATCTGTTTTCTTTTCCCCCAGTGAGGTGCTGTCCAACTTCAAAAATGATATTATAAAGTTCAACTAATAAGTCCAGTATTTACTAAATTCATGAAATAGATTAGCGCAATGATAGGTTATCACCCCATTTTCGGCATCACTGGGTGAACTTTCTGGCCATAAAGCTGCTTCAAATGTTTATTTAGAATATAATATCATTTCATTATTAGGGCAGAGGTAAACCATTATATTTACTCCTAAGAACCATCTCTCTTTTTTTCCAGGACAATGAGACCACTTTGGGAGACACGAATTAGTCCCAATGTCATCTATTCTACGCATCATTTATCAGCAGACACATTGACATTAGCAGCTGGTGGCCTTGATGGTGTTCTTCGTCTTCTGAGTCAAAGCACTGGTGAGCTTCTTTCGAGTTTTGTGATGGATATTGGGCTACCAGTTTCTTCAGATGACAGGCAGGGAAAAACTGGAAAGAGATCGGCAAGAAAGTTATCAGATGGTATTTGCATAGAGAATATTCCCAGATCTGCTCGTCCGCCCATAACATGCCTTGCGGTGGGTCTGAAGAGGGTCGTCACCGTTCACAATGATAAGCACATAAGCATGTGGAGATTTCCATGAGCAGTGAGAGTAAGGTTTGCTATGTACTTGCGAATATGAAAACAATGATGTATGGTATTGGTAGGTAGTACATACTGCATCTTTACTGCACTGAACTTGCTGTCAACCTGCAGTGGCAGTCGTGCGTGTGCCTCTTGATATAGGATGTGGCTGCATGCTATCCGCGTGCCCATGCTGCTGCTGCCGGTTTCTCCTAAGTTCAACCCTTCTGAAGTGGCCATCGCTAGCTGTTGTCTGATATACTAGTGTTTTTTTTTTGCTTACATTTTGCACCGTGCGGTGTACGAACTTTATTGTTAGTGGACTAGTAACTATCACTTTTTCAGAGAAGGATATTTTTGTCATTTCATAATTATTTAATTACTGTGTATGTTAATTATTTAAATATTGTATTTATTATTTATTGTTATGTGGATTAGACTAATCATTAGACTTGTGTTAGTGGATCTAACTAGACTAGACAACTTGGATAAATGGTTAGACTAGTCACATTAGACCAAACTTATAGTTAACCACTTTCATTAATTAGAAGATTAGAGTAAACCTTTATTAGGGAGAGAAGCTTCCAATAGTTAATCCTCTCTTCAAGACAAACCACTAAGGATATTCTAGGCATTACATCTTGCTTGGACAAGGTGTTGATGGCCGGCCCTATAAGTGGGGAGAGTCTCTCTCTCTCTCTCTCCTCTCATCTATTCATTCCATATTTTTCTAATTAGTGTTCTTTTCCAAATAGTTTTATTCCTCCACCAATTTTTTCACAAATTACTCCCAATCTTTTCCATTATCACATCTAAGGAGCCTAGAAGCTTGGATTTGCAAGAGCACTTGAAAATGAAGGCTTTGGACAAGAAGCTTGTGTCCAAACCTGTGTCCACTTGGCTTTGTATTGGAATTCCATCTCCCAATTGATAAATTCTGAATCCATTCATTAAATTAGACTCTAATTCATGCATTTGACCATTAAGAAACCTCCATTGGCTTAGATCTATCCATAGGAACAAGAACTAGGTTCATATGACTTGTATTGTGGTTTCTACATAGATTTTTGTGTCCAATTTGAGAGAATTTCGAGATTGGTGCACCAAGTGTTTATCATTAGGTCAATTAGATCTAATTAGACTTAGATTGTGGGGTATTAGATACGTGTCCATAATTGGATACGAGTAGGCCGTATCGCAATAATTTGTGATACATTGTGATACGAGATTCATTTTGGGTGATTTGTGTAATTACTCTTCAAATTTTTTTATAGCAAGTTACTTTAGTTGTAGTATGATGATTATGATATGTATAAATAGTAATTGTAGAGAATTGAGTGTTTTGGCATCTCAATTGAGAGTGTATTATAGAGTATATCACATGTGCATGTCAAGTGTTTGACTTAATCCTCCTAGTGTGTGTGCGTTGTATATATATATATATATATATATGAATATATATATAGGAATATATAAACATTGCTAAATATACATATAGATGTGTGTACGTGGTGTATACATATATATGTATTGGTGTCTGTTGTGTGTTTGTGTGTCGAGAGAAGGGGGGAAGAAGTGTATGACTGTGTGAGTGTGTAGTGGCACTGTGTGTTGGTGTTGGTACACCTGTTGTATGAACATGGGGTGTGGATGTGTCTGATACACTTTGGTATCGGATTGTGGTGGTACCGTGTGTGGGTGCAGGTCTAGGTGAGACTCGGGTAATAGAGTGTACAGCAGCTAGGAGGCTGTCTGTGCACTGGTGAGGGATTAGGACCTACAGCAGTAGGGAACTTCTATGTAGCAGTTTAGATGTGGTCTGGTGAGGCCTGTACATGTGTGGTTGGCCTGCAAGCAAGGATGGGGGTGAGCAGTCAGGGTGGTTGATGTTGGAGCAACTGCTGCCAACATGTGAAGGGGGTCGGGCAACCACTGCATAGCAGTGAGGCCATGTGGACAGCAGCAGTTGGCAGCAGTAGGTCTGAGAGGAAGTCAGCATTGGTTAGTCGATATTAGTTAAGTTAGCACTTTAGGTGGTATGTTAGTTGGTTAGTATCAGTAAATGTATAAACATGTTAGTTAGTTCAAGTTGTATAAAGATCAGTTAGTATAATAGTAAGTTAGTCGTATTAAGTTAGTAGTTGTAGTATTAGTAAGTTAGCTTGTATGCTAATTATTAATAATTAGATGTTAGTTGTCTTCAAATGTTAGTTTAAGTTGGATAGTATGTTAGGATGTATTAATGAGTGTTAGTTAGAAGGGTATGATAAGTTGAAGTTAGTATGAGATATGTTAGTATGTATCATTAGTTAACTAGTAGTATATATATTAGATAAGTATGAGTTATGAATATGAGTTAATATATATATATTAGTATATATTAGTGGGTATTAGTTAGATATATATTAGTTAGTATATTTTGTATGTGAGCTTGATAGTAGTTCTAGTATTACCTCGAGATACACCAAGGTGATAAGGGTATGAGGTATCATGGGATCTTGGTATTGAATACCAAGAGGGTAGCTAGGTATTGATACCAAGATGGCTCAAAGCCAAGGTAATTAATATTACCTTATATAAGGGATAACTAGTGTTATATATATATATATATATAATGAGGGAGGTGAGATGTCACCTCACTCTCAAATGAGGGTGGCGGTGACGTGGCACCATCCTAGCCACACATTTCATATTTTGAGAAAAATTGGCAAATTTCACTTAACCCCCTCCTCTCATTTGTGTTGCTGGGATGGTGCCACGTCACCGCCACCCTCATTTTGAGAATGAGGTACCATCTCACCTCCCTTATTATTTCTCTCTCTATCTCTCTCTCTCTCTCTCTCTCTCTCTCTATATATATATATATATATATATATATATATATATATATATATTGTGTACCTTTTGATACTATATAGTATTGATACTCCAGTATCCTAATATAGCTAGTATGGACTAGATAAGTAAGGTATGGACCCAATAACTTAGATATGGACTCATACAATCTAGGAGTAGCTAGTTTGACCAAGTTTGACCCAGAGTTGGCCTAGTTTGACTATATTGACTTAGAAATGGCCTAGAAGACATATTTTGAATCATTTAGCATATTTATCATTCTTTACATCCATTGACATAATTATTCATATATAGGATTGGGTGATACAAGTTTGAGCACCGAGTCACATCATTTGTTCAAGACCAGAGGCGAGTACATTCTCTGTCAGTTTACTGTTTATGATATCTTCTATGTTTCTTGTATTTAGTGTAGATATCATTGACTTCTTGACACGAGGTTACACAGATTGATATTTCTAGGATCCCGTCATGAGATGTTTTTTTTTCTGTGATTCCTGTGCATGTCCTGTGATTCCTGTGCATGGATGAGACACTGTTCCTAAAAAGGTTGGCTCCCTGCTCTGTGATCCATGTGTCGTAGCGTGTCATGGTTGGATCCACTATACCAGTCGGGGGCGGGGAGTGTTAGTTAGACATGTGATCATACCTCTTCCTGTGTATTTACCTGTGAGTGTTAATCATACACCTCACGTATGATTAACCAGGCTATATTCCTGTGCAAGTACCCCAGCCGATCACATATCGAAGCTACTACTCACTCACATAGTTAGTTGTATTTCCTGACTCTTGTATATGATGCTCACCTCTTGTATTAGTTACATCATTTCTATATCCTGTATATTTTCTGCTCATGCTCTATTTATCTTGTATTTCTCTCTATTTACTGTTACATAGTCTTTATCATTTATTGGAACTGTTGTTAGAGGTGTACTTCGCTTCATTCCTGACTGGATAATATTTTTCAGAGATTGTTGTGCTCTCCATCCCGGAATTTCAGAGTGATGCTATATACATGACTGCTCTTACACTGTGGACTTGAGGTAACATTATAGAGATCTAGGCTAGTGTTTCTTTTACAGATTATGTCTAGTTTCATTTTTTTAGAATGTTATCTAGATTATCTTCTTATTCATTCTTTTTTTAGATTATTGTGATTGAGTATTTATATGGATATAGAGACGACTTTATAAATTGTGAACCATTTTTGTTATATAGTGTAGTAGACCTAGACAACGTTCGACCGCTGATGCTGCGGCATAGGCTGGACGTACCCACGGCCTATGTCCGATTATTCGGGTGTGGGTCGTGACACTTTCTCCTTGAAGGTTCGTGCAAGTCTTCCAACAAACTTCTTAGTTGTTGTGCCAATAAGAGGAGAATAGTGGAGCAAGAGTGGAACTTGAAAGATTTTACTCTATTGAAAGAAGATTCGGCAGTGAAGAGCAAATTAGACTATTTAACTTATTTTTAAAAGAAATTTCTAGTCCTTTACAAGAAACTTGTAGTCCTATTTACATGAAAAGTTTCTATAACTTATAGAATGTTAGGAGAGTCTCATGAGTGTTCAAGAGTACTCCACAATATTATAGAGAATTTTAGAGTCTTTTACTTAAATTCCTGTCCAGAGAGGGTTATGCAGGACAATCTTGGTGGAGCAAAAAAATACTGCAGGTGACATTATTTCCCACATATTGTGATGATGTTCTCGTCACTTGTCTGCTAAATTTTTTTTGGATCTTTTTCTCGATCTGATGTAACGTGTCAACACGCTCCCAACTAGACTCTCAGTGTAGCATCCCCTTCCATTTGATAAGGTACTCCACATACGGAAAAATACTTCGTCGGCAAATGGTCCTTGAGTGCAACACGACTTTCACTTCCTTGTCGAACGATGTAGTTATGGTCACCATGGCTTCCATTATTCTTCTTTTGAAACAACACTGGTGCACCGTGTCACGCCCCGATCTCCCGCAAGAATCGACCATCCCCGCTAGACGCGAATCACCGCGCCAGCGCTCCCGCAGGACGACCGTTCCCATCTGGACGTGATGCCACACGAGCACAAGCTGCGCCCGTGCAAGGCAATGATTCGAACATGGGGTAAAATGACTAAGCCACAGAGTCGGAAAGATAGTCCGAATTCAGCGGAATAAGAAACGAACAGGCGATTGGTAACAAGTTCACAGAGTCGTCATAGCAGAAGCATTGAATAACAGAAGTATAGAAGTAAAACAAGCATTTTATTAATATGGAACAAGTATTACATGTGGCGCTAGGCCGAGATTACAAGTCGCTCAAGTCCTCTCTCTCGAAACAATAAAAGTGTGCCAAGTGGCTACAATTATAGAATGATACATAGACGATGTTCCAACATTATGTCTTGTATATGTGCTTCAGCTCCGGACGCAACGCTCCAAGGCTCCAGAGCGAACTACACGTCTTAGCTCGCACAAAGGGGTTTTCGCACCGAACGAGGTTCTCCCGCACCCTGCATGCAATCTTGTGGGTTATCAGTACATGAATGCACTGGTGGGGAGGCTTCTCGCCCGCTCGACAAATCCAAACACGTTATATAGGTTCCGTGCACCATCTATTAAGTTATCTTTCTAGTCTTGCCTTAGGATCAGTTTCATGGCAATGATGTAAAGCCTAACTCGTGTGGTGGTGCGCCGTGCGATATATGAGTAACACGACGATACTTACCATTCGCCCTTTCCTGTCTAACGATAAAACCAAGTTAAACCAAGCACGAATATATATATAAAATCTAAGAGAAAATTGTATAAGCAAACACGAGTGTCACGAGCGGAGTTCTGACTCAGGTGCATGAGTTACACGAATTACTCAGGTGTGTTACAGAAGATGCTCAAGTGTTCAAGTATGTACAAGTATGTTATACTCATATCCGTTCAGGTGATTCAGATTACTCGATGCGATGCAATAACTCGCACGCTGATTGCCGCTAAACGAGGATGACTTATCTATATGAACATGAGGTCACTGGCACGACGCCATAGATGACGGTGTAGTCTCAGGGCGGAATGGTGTGCAAGAAGGAACATGGGATATTGCACACATCCTGTCCGACGCAGGCGACTACAGTCAGGAGGTTCCGACCGGTCTGTTTGCCATTAAATACGAAAGTTGGAAAGAACTTGATTCAATTGAACAAACTAAAGAAAGTACAAAGAAAAGTCCTAGAAGAAAATCTAAGTACAAAGTTATTTTCTGGGGGGTGACAGTGGAGGGTTAGGAGTGTAACAACTCTCTTTACTCCATGGATGATCCGGTGCAGAAGCTATTCTCTCTTGCTTGAGTGAAGATTCGCAGATAGCCAGCCCCCTTCTATGAGGGTAATACCCTGTTATTTATATTTGTTCAGTGGCCGCATGGATTTCGAGCCGCATGGATGTTGGGAGTTGCCACATATCTTCTCCTAATAGAAAGGAGTTACAACTGTGCACAAGAATCCGGGCTTCAGCTGTCACGTGGACAATTGTTAAGATTTTTTTTGTTGCTGCATATCTGGATGGTTCTCATTTGTTGTAGGCTTGACTTGGTCAAATGGACACGTGTCCGCTATTTGGTTGGAGATAATCACTCAGTTGTAACAACAAGATTTGGTCGATGTGGAATCTGGGACATGTGGTCAAAGACGCACGGGACGCATGGAGTCTGAAATTCATGGGGCCAGAGACGCATGGATGGCATGGAGTCTGGAACGCATAGGCTAGAGCCGCATAGGCCAGAGCCGAATAGGATCTTTTATCGTGTTGTACACGTGGCTCTGCACTATCCTTGGAACTTCTGTCTCTTAGTGTGTTCTCGTCCTTCGAGGCGATCAGGAAAATCCTTTTTGTCAGGATTCTGTGTCAGACGTCATCTTTGTTGTTAGGACGTCATATCAGGTCGACCTGCGGCCAGTTGTTAGGACGCTCGTTTGGACCGCATGGTGTCCATGCGGTCCAACATCTATTGAGTTTTATTTTAGGGCGCATGGACATCGGGCATATGAATGCACATTTTTTATGCTTCTACAAGACCCCCTTCAATGTTTTCAAACAGACAAGTTTGAAATACTTTGAATAAGAAACATGTATGAGGTATGTTCGGGCCGCATGGACATTAAGCCGCATGGTCGAACGCTGCTAGGCTGTCAAGTCATGAATGCGAAGATTTGGTTCGATCTTTGCGCGAATCTCTTGGTATTCTGCGCCGTCTCCTGACATGGGGCTCGATGCGTTGGTTTTCAAGGAGATTTAAAATGAATCCCGCAAATCGAGGCCTCAGGTTCATTCTCATAACTGCTTTGGTTCACTACCTCGATCTCTTTCCGTGGCTTTTGAAGCCTATATATAGGCGGCTAGGAGGAGAGAGGGAGCTTCATTTCTTTGCTTCGTTTCCTCCTTTTCCTGTGAAGGATGCCGCAGGCTGCAACCCTTCTCGCCGAGGAGTTTGTCAGGGGCGGTCTTGATCCTTGGCCCCCTGATTTTGGTGCTTTACTCGGAGGTAGGGGAGCATCGTATTCTTCGCGCCAGGCTTCCATGGACACAGAGACACCCATGCACAGTCATGCTGCGTGGACGAGAAATCGTCTAGAACACGCGTATACTTCTTACACAGCCTTGCCTCATGGATGAAAGGTCATCACGAACATGCACAGGCTTTCTTCATTAGTCTGTTGCATGGATGGACAACCATCATGCGGCAACTAAGGTCCTGCCGCCTAGACATGCGACACCCATGACTTTGTCGCATGGATGAAAGTTCGATCTAGAGATGCGACCACCATGGCTATGCTGCATGGAAGACACCTCATGCACCGACTAGGCTCTGCCGCATAGACGTAACTTTTCTTTGTATGCTGATGCAATATATTTTTCTTGTGAAGGCTTTGTTATCCCTCGCATGGCTCATGATGGAGTGTGGAAGGATATCATAACACCCGTTGTTCGGGATGAAGACCAACTTTATGTGGCGGTTCGCCAAGAACTGATCCCGGATACACGATCAGTTTAGCAAGAACTAATCCAGGAGACGAGGATGAACATCCTTCATCGTACGTTGAGCTGTCCTTGTTCATGTAGCATACCAGCTGCTTTTTTCCCTTTTATGTGGTTCGCTATCGGCTTGGAGACTACGGGGTCGATGACATGATTTGTATTAATTTCCATTCCTGTCGTCGGTCTTCCCGCAAGATTATAGAGTGCCTACTCCTGCTCCTCCCTTGCTATCCGTCGGTATGGATTCTTTTCCATATACTGAGGTTTGCACTGTGGAGGGATGATCCAGAAAGCATTGAGTTCTGCTGCGTACTCAACTTGTGTCAGTAGCGACGACAGCACGGAGAGGTGCTTCTAAATGAAAAAAGTTTTGTATCAGCGATACTTCATGGAAACCCTTTAAAACATGTTTCCATCATATTTACTCATGACCTTGAATACTAATGAAAACCCCCCTGAATGTAGTAGATTTACATCATATGTACTCATGATCTTGAATATTTAATCAATAAAGTCTCTCCTTTTTTCAGAATTCTATATTTTGTGGACCTTTGGATATTGTACTAGAGATAATATGAATGTAGTACCATACAGTAGATTTTTAAGGATATCTCGCTGGGGGATCTTTGGTGGACCTATTACCCTTTTGCGCACTTGGGGTGCAAGTAATAGATTCGAAACAAACTCTATTCGAGGTAATATGGACGTGATAGATTTTATGGATAATAAAGACATCCCGCTGGAGGATTTTGGTGGACCTATTACCCTTTTGCGTACTTGGGGTGCAAGTAATAGATTTGAAACAAACCCTATCAGAGGTAATATGGACGTGATAGGTTTTGTGGATAGTAAGGATATCCCACTGGAGGATTTTGGTGGACCTATTACTCTTTTGCGCACTTTGGGTGCGAGTAATAGATTCGAAACAAACCCTATCAGAGGTAATATGGATGTGACGATCGATGGTCAAGGCCAAAAAGTTTGCTCAGAGGTAATATGAACATGAAAAAGTTCTAGAAATATCTTACTCAGAGGTAATATGGATGCGGTAAGATATAACTCTGTGGGGATAAAGAAAAATAGGACAAAGGTAATGTGGACGTGACCGTTTTTTTGTGGTGATAGATTCACTCCATTGGAAAAAGTGGAGAGACATAGTTCAAAGGTAGTATGGACATGAACTGATCGATAGTCGTACTGAGAGGTTAGGTATGATCATGATATTTTTGGTGAAAAGAAAAGGAAACGAGCCAAAGGTAATATGGATGTGGCTGTTTTCTTTGGATTGAGGACATCCTGCTGGAGGATCTTTGGTGGACTTATTACTTCTTGCGCGCGAGAGTGCAAGTAATAAATTCGAAATAGGCCTTGCCAGAGGTGGCAAGTTTAGTGGACTTGACACCATTGGCGTACTTAAATTTAAGTACATGTGATAAGTTTAGACGGCGATCGATATCAGAGGTACTATGGACGTGATGATCGATAGCCAACTCGAAAGGTTTGCTCAGAGGTGCGAAGGACATGGCAAACCCTACTGGGGAGGAGGTGAGAATGATAACTCAGAGGTGACGTAGACGTGAGCTGATTAATGGCTATACCGAGAGGTTAGGTACGACCCTGGTGTTTTTGTGGAAGGAGAAGGAAGCATGCCAGAGGTAGTATAGACGTGGATGTTTGCTTCCATAGAGAAAATCCCACTGGGGACTTTTGGTGGACTTATTATTTGTTGCGCACGTTGAGTGCAAATGATAAGTTCAAAAATAATCCCTATCTGAGGTAATATGGTCGTGATAGGTTTTGTGGACCCATTACTTTTTGCGCACGTTGATGCAAGTAATAGGTTTGAGACATGCCCTGGCAGAGGTAATATGAACGTGGCAGTTTTTGTGGACTTAACACCGCTGTCATACTCCGGATTGGGTACATGTGATAAGTTGGAAGATAATCGATATCAGAGGTAATATGGACGTGACGATCGATGGTCAAGGTCGGGAAGTTTGCTCAGAGGTAATATGGACATGACAAACTCAGTCGGGGAGAAATGTTATGACGATAGTTCAGAGGTAATATGGACGTGAACCAAAGTTCCAAGGACTCGCTAGAGAGTAGTTTGCTGAGTGTGGTCTATCCGAACATGAAGATAGACCTAAGGATTACTCCGCTGGGGAGATTGGTTTTTGAGTAGTCAATGTGAAAGTGTGCGAGTCACTACAAGAAAAATGACTTTTGCTGACAGTTTTTTCCCGTCGCCAAAGGGTATAGTTGACAGTTTTCCTTCCGTTAGCTAGGCCAGTGTCAGCAAAAGTCTCCACTTTAGTTGACGGTTGCTGGAGTGACTTTAGTTACGGGTTTTAGCCATCAACTAAACCCAGTGTTTTAAACGTCAATATAGGTGCATACTTTTTCTGACTGTGGCCTAGCTGACGGTTGATAACCGTCAACATGGGTTATTTTTGTTGACGTTTTTCAGCCGTCAAGGGACCCTGTTTATCAATTCACATTTACGTTGCCGGTTCCCATTTACGTTACCAGATCCACGCATAATATCAATTCTAGAAACGCATAATATAAATTCCAGAAACTCTCACAAACATCAAATAACTTATAATACACATATTTCACATTAACAAAAACAAACATGTTCGTACAATATTCAAGCAGTACTTTTGTACAATAATCAACAAAAAGAAACTTGTTCGTAGAACACTGGTACATGATATCAACCCCATTTTATTCACTAAAGTGCCAAAATACAACAAAATATCATTAACCGAAGCCCGCAGCTTCACAAACCATCATTCATCGAATCCCTATAGCCAATTAAAAATACATTGTTAGTGAAGTATCAGAGCATTGCGGAGTAGAAGTATCAGAGCTTAGTGATGTAGAAGTATCAGAGCTTAGTAGTGAAGTATCAGAGCATTGTGGTAATGAGGCCATGTTTAGTAGTGGCTAGTTAGTCGTATCAGAGCTAATATCTACTAGGTATAGTTAGTATCAAAGTATCAGAGCTAATATCTACTAGTAGTGGCTTAGTAGTATCAAAGTAGCAGAGCTAATACATGAGTATCAACAATTAGCCCTAGGTATAGTTAGTATCAGAGCTAATATCTACAGTATAGCTCAAGTTGATGCTAATATCTACTAGTAGTAGCTTAGTAGTATCAAAGTATCAGAGCTAATACACGAGTATCAGCAATTAGCCCTAGGTATAGTATCAGAAAGTATCCTGAACACAAGTATCCTGAACATGAGTATCAGAGCTACTGCTAGTAGTGGCTTAGTATCATGAGTATCAATATAAGCAAGTATCCTGAACACAAAATTAAGGGCAACAATGATACTTCACTACTAAACAGTATCCTTATATTCAATAATGTATAAATATACAGTACATAATGACTGCAAATCCTAGATAAAGTCCAAAAATTACCTTTAGGAATGGCTAGATCAAGAACGGTGACACATGATCCATCCACTCAATGCGAACTTCATTAATCTCGTCAAAGCTGTACTCACTCTTCTCATTGTACTGTTTGTAAATAGGAAAAAATATAAGTGATCGTAATATATTTTAAACATACATGTTGATTAAGCAGAATATCACCTTGGGATTAAGCAAGCTTGGATCATTTGTGATCTCTTTCATATATCTCATCACGTAGTAACCACATTCGATAGCGCCACTTTATTTTTTCATCTATGCATAGAAAAGAAAATCCCTTACATACTTGTTCATTTCTTATTTATATATATTAACGAGAGAAATATATTGTACCTTAATTGATAACCAATTCAATTTAATTTTTTTTAACTTGGTTTCCACATTGAGCATGATACATCCGAAGCCCACTATGCAAATTAAAGTGGACAACATTATTTGTCATTAGGACATACATATATATTCATGCATATCTTGTTACAATTTGTTTAAGGTCCTCACATATGCGACCCCCTAGAGAATTCAAGTAGTACGCTTTCATTAGTACAATATCAATGACAACCAAAACCCAATGATCTCTGTAACACCATATAAGACCAAGATATATACAAGTTAAGGTATCAGAGTTAGAGGGTATATTAGGATCAGTTGTAGTGTATATTAGAGTATGTTAAGTAGGATAGTGTAGTGGCCAGAGTGTAGAGTGTGTTTGTGAGTGTATAGGAAAATTCTGAATTCACTTTATAAAAGAAAAAAAGTAAGAAATGTAATACCTTGGATTGTATGTTATGAAAAATAGTCGACTTTGCTTTCCATATTTCAGACCGTTATAAATATCTCTTGCTCTTGCATCCCGTGATACAAAAATATCTTTTAACCCAGATGTGGATACTTTTCTTGGGTCGATAAATGAAATATTTTTATCAGTGTTTAGGTCCTTTAAACGATAGTACAATGACCTATAGTTTGCAGATAAGTTAACTAAACTTATTAATGTAATAAGAAAAAATTTTAAAGAGCAAATAATTCTTGTACGTAATGTATATCTGAATGCAATTTGTTGTGAGAGGATGCATGTTAACGAAACAATCAATATCCTCTTGGATTAGACAAGTACGTATTGGAGTACCAAACAAGTCAATATCACATGGAACCCGAATTATCGTTTGTTCACTTATCATCTTTTGTGCCAAGATAGCAAAGTATTACATTCCAGGTGGATTCTTAAAAGACCTTTTAATTTTTGTACAAGCTCTCGTAGGTGATTTGACTTTAGTTGGTATCTTCTCTTTAGTTGGTGTCTTTTTTTTTACCACATTGGATTCCTAAAAAATTAACACTAGTTCAAAGTGACAAAACATGACAAAAGTAAGCATGTACTCATTCAAAAAAAAAGTGACAACCTTTCGTATACTCTTCTTGCATTCAGATTTTTTCGCATAAACCATGTCTTCATTACTTTTCAAAGGGGACTGTGCATTTACAACCTTATCAGAAAAGTTTGAAAATGTTAGCACTTAAATTCATAATGCTAGATAAGGGGATAAACTTAGACCTTTTTATAACACTTAGCCTCCGCGATCCTTCGGAAGCTGAACTCCGTGCATTTATGAGAGGGATTGGAGGAATTGAGGATCTGGTTACCGGAAAGTTGGAACCAGTATCGGATATTGGTGTACCACAGTTACCTTGTGTCAGTAACTTACTTATCATCTTATTTTGCTTCTCAATCTTCTCAAGCAACTTTTGTTTCTCCTCCTCCCAACCAATCGGAGGTTTAGGAGTGTGGAAATAAGAGCTTGGGGTGACATATATACCCATGGCCGTAACACGACCACTGTGCTCGGGCTTCTCCATTGCATAACACAGAGCATCACGATTCACCAGAATAGACAACTCGCGACAAGAAATTTTTTTCTTAACTTCATCCTATAAAAATATAGAATTTATGTTAGTATCTTAATATGAAGTGCATAATGTTATGATAAAAATATAGAATTTATGTTAGTATCTTAAAAGAATGTTATGAAAATGAACTAAAGTTGAGACTTTCTTACAATCTTATCCACTATTGCTTGCGTAGCTGGATCATAAACTAACGAATGGGAATCATCTTCTTCAGCATGTTCATTAGCATCCCCTGTAGACTTTCTTTGTTTTTTCCGAGCTAGCTTCCAAAAAAGGCAGCGGTCTACTTCCTCCTCAGTATATGTTGCATCATTCTTCTATTTTTTATGATAAAAATGAACATAGGTGAGTGTACACATTTGCATTGCATCTATCACTTGTTTCAAAGAGTTGTATCAAAGTTCAGATTACTTACAATTTCTTCTCGTAAACCCGCATAGCCTTTTCTGCCTAACCTATGGTTGTACACATGTCTGCCTCTCCTATTTTGTTGCTCTATGCGAAGCTTCTGAAATCATAAGTAACATATTATAAGTTGAGTATGCCAATAAAACCAACAAATTGAAAAAGAAATTCCTAGGACACGACACTGTTTCAGTTCTGTCAATAAAAATAAAACCCATATCATATGGCAAAATTGACCCACAAAAAACCCTACTGATTCACAAATAGGATACGACACAGTTACCAGACACAAAAAACTCTACTCTCAATAAAATCCACAAAAAATCCTACTGTCAATAAAATCCTTATTTGCCACACACAAGAAACCCTACTCTCAATAAAATCCACAAAAAACCCTATTGACAAAAAACCCTACTCTCAATAAAATCCACAAAATACCCTAACTTCAACTTGCATTACCATAAAATCGAATTGCAGAAAGAAAATATGGAATATAATTACATATTACCGCATGGTGAAGACCGAAGTTGCTGCATGGTGAAGTTGCCGCAGATGATAGGGTTTTGAAGAGGGGACGTAGGCCGCCGAGAAGATCGGGGACGCCGAGGAGAGGGTTTTAGGGAGTGGAGGGAGAGTGTCTTCTGAGAGGAAAGAGAAAGGACTTGAGGAGAAGTGGGATTTTCTGAGAGGAACGGGAGGAGAAGAGGGGTTTTCAGAGGGGAATTTTTTTTCAAAGAGATGCAGGCTCTTGAACTGTGCCGCTACTATTTTCTTAATATATCAAAACCGTCACTAACCCAAAAATTTTGGAATATTTACGATACTGGCAGCTGAAATAGCTGCGGGAATACCTCCCTTGAATTTAGTTGACAGCTTTAACCTAACCGTCAAGGAAAAGAGTGGATTTCGTGACGGTTCTACGAAATCCGTCAACTAAAGGAGTACAATATTTTAAACTTAACACAAAACAGGGGTTTACTTGACACGAGGCCTAAACCGTCAAGTAAAACAGCTTAGTTGACCGGTTTTATCGATTGTCAATAAAAAGACCATTACCAAATGTCATTTTTCTTGTAGTGAGTGGACTTGAGGACTGCTCCGTTGGGGAGACTTTGAGGATCCATCATCCGTTGCGTATCCGGGACTCCTGGATACAGATGATGGCTTTTACAAGAATTTGTAATAAAGGAGAAAATGTTGCACATTGGCACTTGTTAGGGATGAAAAATCAAGAGTTGATTTGTACATCTGGGTTGTCCCGCTGGGGATGAGGGAAGTACAAGTCTAGTTTAGACGTATTACTTTTTTAGGAACTTACCGCTAATAGGCATCATGAGCAAGTTGCCGTTGGATTTCACTAGCCGGTATACGCCATTGGAAAACACGATTTCCACAATGAACGGGCCCTCCCATTTAGGTTGGAACTTGTCGGCTGTCTTATGAGCCATGGCGTGTACAAGCATCTCCATATCCTAGCCCTCTGCGAGTGCTATTGTAATAATTGTCGGATTGTAAAGGAATACACCGTCATTTACCAAAGTTCAGAACTTTAACTTTTTGGAGGTCATATCCCATCTTTGACATGAGACGGAGTGATTGTTGGCTGTAATGATGGAACTGAGGCAGCTCATCATTTATTGCGTTGAATACTGTCCATGACTTAGCTTGCGCTGAATAAGGAGCTCTGTGTAAAGGAACACTTCCACGTATACACGGGGGAGTTGGCTGAGTTGTGCGCGTATGATCACTACCGCGTACGCATGCTTGTCTACTACGTCGAGGACCACCGCTTGTTACGCATTTTTGTATATTGCGCGGGAGAACACTGTCTGTTGTCCGTAAGAATTTGTTACGACGAGAAGCACTATCGTGTGCACATAAAGTATGATACGCCTTTGTGCTGAAGACTTTCTCTGATGCGTACAATAGAACGCTGCCTATCATGCACCATTGCTGATGAGTCATGCGAGACTTAACTTTTGTGCACAGGGAGACTTGTTGAGCTGCACTGAGCACCCGAAGTCTATAATTTATGTTTTCTGAGGAAAGGATCATGCAGCCTGGCCTGCATTGCTTTTCCTTTGACCTGGTCATTAATGGTGCTATTTGCTATGCCAGTTTTTGAGCAATGACCTCACCTCTTGGGGTTGTAAGTGATACCAAGCCTGTTACTTGGTTGCGAGCTGGCATGAGGTTGACGACCTCCCTGGTTGCCTGGGCTTCTGTCACTGGGAAGTCGCCTAATTGGAGGGACACTATGTTCACAATGACTGTATTATCCTTGAAGTTGAGGGTGAGCTCATTGACATCGATCAATTGCTGGATACATCTCTTCAACACGGATAAGTCTCTGGTTGGATGATAAATGTACCGATGAAAGTGGCAAATTTTTGGGTCATCGATCTTGTATGCCTCTTCAGGGCAGCTAATGTTGGGTAGCCGAAGTTTGTTTTCCTTCATCAGTATGTTGAAGATTTCAATGATGTCATCATCGTTGAAGAAGAAAGTGCCCTTTGGCTTTGGGGCTTTCGATACCTGAGTCATACAGTCCTCAGGAAAGACCGGTAATTTTACATCATTTTTGGACTCGGAGGTAATTCTACCCCCAGCTTTGGATGTTTCTCTGTCTTGTCGAGGGAGACTACCCCCAGATATGTCATTATCTGCTTCTTGGGAATCACTGTCCTTATGGCATGACGGGTTGGTGTGGATCTCCAGGAGATTGCTACTCCTGGCTTGCAGAGTTACTGCGAGCCCTGAGGGTGGCAGGACTATGTTTGTCTTGATCTCCAGTATTGCCTGGGCCAGAGTCTGCATTGATGCACTTATTGTATGCATCATGGCCTCAAGAACCTTGCGGCGCTGCCGGTCACTGGGGCCTTCATGGTCATCTCCGACCATGTATACCGTCCGCACACAAAAAGAAATGGACGGGGCAGTGGATGCCGTGCTCCCCGTTTCATACCCTTATAGTGAGTAGTCTTTAAGTACGACGGGTGATGTTGTGTCCTCCTCGGATTCAGAGGGAATACTACCCCCAGCGTAGAAGATTGTGTCATTTTGGTGGAAGTAGCTACCTTCCGGGATCTCGGAGTCCGTTCCTTGGAAATCGTTGTCTCCTCGGAATGCCGGGTTGTTACGTACGTCCAGGGGGGACACTACCCCCAGCTTGGGCCACCCCCAGGGGTTCTGAGGAAGAATTACCCCCAGGTGCTGACAGCTTCTTTCTTGAGCGGGTGCCCTAGGATACGCCTTCCGTAGGTGCCGTTGTCAGCCCTTCGGGTAGTCGCCTTCGTGATGCAGTAGTTGAGAGCGCCTTACTGAAGGTATTTGACTTCTTTCCTCCCTTGGTGACGGAAAGCTTTCTAGTTGAGTAACATGAGGCGAAGGTCAACTCCTTCTCCTCTGGTACTTGTACCTAATCTCCGGATTATTATCGGGTAGGTGCTTTCTGGTGCAGTTGCTGGAAGGCCGACCGCCTGTCTGTGGGTACCGCCACTTTATTGCAGTAGTAGTTGATAATGATGTTGGCACAGCAGTGCCTTGGAGAGGGCACGTCGTACGCCGTAGTTGTTTTCCTTGCTTTGCACTTGTGAGTAATTATGTCACGCAAATCATGCGAAGGGTATTTTACTTTTGATTCCTTTTTGTGAGTCCGGGTATCCCAGTCACAAGGATACGCAGGTGCTGTATTTGCTCCCTGGCCTGGGGTTCGTACACGAACTTGCCCCGAGGTACCAATGGAAGACTTTTGAGATGGACCCTGTCCATTGGTCTTTGTGGGCTGGACGCATGGGTCAGTCCTGTACAACTTTTCGTCAGAGGTTCGCGTAATAGTTAGCGATGTCTGTTGGCGGTCAGTCGTATGAGCAGTTGCTTGACCTCGACGGGCTCGCACTTCCCTAGACTTCTTCAGCTTAGTAGCCGCAGACGTATAGTATGAAGAGTCCAGATTTGGATTTTTACCATTCTCAGTTGGTCGCATAGGATCTGTGCCGCATGAAATACGGTCGAAAACAGAGGTTCTGTTGCTGTCAGGGCTGCATGTGGCCGTCTGTCTGCGACTGTGAGTTGATGTCGCATGGAAAGTCTCATGTGGCCTCCTCCTTGGCCGTATAGAAGCTGCCTCAACACCAGAATATTTGACATCATAGTATTTTCGTCTGCCAGAGTCCGGGTGCTGAACAGTTTCTACGTCAGCCCGAGATGCCGCATAAACGTGGACGTTCTGGGTGTTCGTCTGATGATCATCACCGGCAACAGAGTGGGAGGCGGGAATCATCTGCTCCGTAGCTAGGTGAGGCACAACGGCCTTGGCCACCCACGTTCTGCGGGTCTCTTGGGCTTGGCTATCCTTAGCGAAGGATTAGCACTCCCTTCCGAGAGCATTTCCTCGAACACTTGCTGGTCGAAGCGGACCACCAGCATCTTTTGTGTCGAGCCGAGCTTGGCCGCATCGGACCGTGTCATCGACTTCTCAACAGAGGAGAAGGACGTCCCCAGCAGAGTCGCCATCGTATTTGCCATTAAATATAAAAGTTGGAAAGAACTTGTTTCAATTGAACAAACTAAAGAAAGTACAAAGAAAAGTCCTAGAAGATAATCTAAGTACAAAGTTATTTTCTGGGTGGTGATAGTGGAGGGTTAGGAGTGTAGCAACTCTCTTTACTTCGTGGACGATCGGATGTAGAAGCTCTTCTCTCTTGCTTGAGTATAGATTCACAAATAGCCAGCCCCCTTGTATGAAGGTAATACCATGTTATTTATAGTTGTTCAGTGGCCGCATAGATTTTGGGCCGCATGGACTTTGGGAGTTGCCACGTGTCTTCTCCTAACAGAAAGGAGTTACAACTGTGCACAAGAATCCGGGCTTCAGCTGTCACGTGGACATTTGTTAAGATTTTCTTGTTACTGAATATCTGGATGGTTCTCATCTGTTGTAGGCACGACTTGGTCAAATAGACACATGACCGCTATTTGGTTGGAGAGAATCACTCAGTTGTAACAACAAAATTTGGTCGATGTGGAACCTGGCACACATATGGCCCAAGACGCACGAGACGCATGGACTCTGGAACGCATGGGGCCAGAGAAGCATGGACTGTATGGAGTCGGGAACGCATGGGCCAGAGTCGCATAGGATGTATGGAGTCTGGGATGCATGGGCCAGAGCCGCATGGGACGCATGAAGTCTGGGTCGCATGGGCCAGAGCCGCATGAGATCTTTTATCGTGTTGTATACCTGGCTCTACACTATCCTTGGGACTCTTTCTCTTAGTGTGTTCTCGTCCTTCGAGGCGATCATGAAAATCTTTTTTGTCAGGATTCCGTATCAGGCGCTATCTTTGTTATCAAGATGTCATGTCAGGTCGACCTGTGGCTAGTTGTCAGGATGCTCGTTTGGACCGCATTGGCATCCCTTTTCTGTGCCGCATGGTGTCCATATGGTCCAACATCTGTTGAGTTTTATTTTGGGGCGCATGGGCGTCGGGCGCATGGATTCTCATTTCCATGCTTCTACACGGTCGAATCGGCCCCGGTACCCCGGAGACTGTTCGCGAAACAAGATTCGAAAATCTTCCTTGTGCACCAGGTTGTCCGTGACCATGCAAGTCTCTAATCTTCCAGGCCTCTTGTCCGGTACAGGTACAGATACAAATCAGGATATATCAGGCACTAGTTCAAGTTCAAGGCCGGATTGTTCACAAATATAAATTGACTTCTCGAGCCATTAAAAATTTAGTACTGATCGAGTATTGCTCCACGAGATATGATTCTTGGTTTATTGACATGATGCAATCCCCTGGTTCGGGAACTGCCTTGGCGACCTAATGGTCTCGAATACTTTCAGGTTCATACTTGCACGGAACGACTATTCGATAGTCTTTCGGAGAACTTAGATGAATGCAAGACAAGATAGTGTTACCTGGGGTCGTGGCATGAATTCATGTGACGAGCATAGCAAATATGTAAAGCAGGCAGGCATTGGAACAATATTAAAACATAAGCATAAGGAAACTTGTGGCATAGACTACTCTAGAACATAAGCCTAGCCTTTACGTTTGCACTGGTCTAAGGGGTAGTGCGAGGAGTAAAACCGTACAGGGACATATCGAACGACATAATCCATAGGGCGAGCAGTGTAAACAAGTGAAGCAGCACACTACAAAGAGTATATAATGATCTACTCGACGCATAACATGGTCTACTTGTACGAAGATAAGGTAGCATGCGAGGGTCCATGTTATAAGCCAAGTTTCATTTCCATGTTCTAACACAAGCAATACAAGATCACATTATTCCCTTAGCTAGGTTTGTTGTATTCTTTATTAGCATGCAAGGGGTGATTCACCTAGCAACTAGCATGTATCGTCCATATTTTTAAGTGTGCAGGCTGAGCAAAGATAGGTTCATCGTAGCCACCCACCTTAGCGATGATTCGTCTCGGTCGAGCGATATTTCGAGCGAGCCTTTGAAAGTTTAAGTCTGAACTCCTGAAGGGCCAAGTTTGAAATCCTGTGACTCAAGCAAGTCTTCTCGCTGAGCAAAGTAGGTCGGATCGTTGCACTAACACCGTTTGAATCGGCTATCTGCTTGAACGGAATGGGTCATTATACACCGAACGTGGCTTTTAACGGCATAATAAATCTTGTATCAAGAAGCTCCTTTAGTTGCCTCTTCAACTCATCAAGCTCTAGCGGTACCATATGGTATGAGGCCATGGTGGATGATTTTGTGCATGGTTCAAACTCGATAGCGTGGTCCACCTCCATCCTTGGAGCTTGTCTTTTCAAAATTTTTTGCGATATGACATTCTGAACTCTGTGAGAACGTCGTTAATCTCTTGCGAAAGATCCCCCTGCGCAGGCCTCTTTCGTCTTGAGCACATCCAAGTACATTGTCTTTCCGTGCTTGACACACTTCGTAAGTTGGATAGAGGAGAGTGCTTTTTCCTTCGAGGACTCGCCTCATGCAACATTCACCTTCCACGACAAGCCCTCCTTCATAATCCCGACGACTCCTAAATGGGGCATTACTCTTGCTTTTTCTAAAGTAAGAAAATACATACCTAGGATAATCATGAAGTCATCGAGTGGTATAGCCATGAGACTGGTGACTCCCATCCATTCTCCCGCCTCTATCCTCACTCATTTGGCCACCCCCTACACGGGACAAGATGCTGAACTGTCTTTATCTTACTCGAGTCATTCTCTAGCACTAGAAACAATCGATAACCTCCGCATTCGAGATAAAGTTGTGAATAGCCCCCGTGTCAATCATTGCCCTTATACTTTTGTCATTGATCTTCACATCTACGTACATGAGTTCTTGACTAGAGGCCTTGGTTACAACGGGCTTGATATTCAAGACATTGAGCAAGCGTAAGGCTCCCATATGAGCCCCCATTTATGGTTCCTCATCCCCGGCCTCCTCGCCTTGGACCACGTTCATCGATTGTCCTTGTTCTTGCAGTTTCATGAAAAATGATTATCTTCACACACAAAGCACTCAAACTTTTTGCTTCATTTGGGGCTTTGTTTGATGCTTGTCCTTCAACGGGGCCTCCTTTCCATTTTTTTCTTTCTTCTCTCCCCCTCCATTAGCCTTGGTGGTAGTCTTTGGCTTTGACTCAAACGTATCCCTCCGCTGATACTTCGTAAGCTTCTCGGTTGCTGAGACATCAATGTTCAGGTCTTGAACACATCGTCTTTGCAACTCTTGTGCCGTCCATAGTTGTAACCCATCAAGGAAGAATAATAGGCGGTCTTCTTCGCCCATATTAGTGATGGCAAACATAAGACATGTGAACTCTGCAACATAGTCCTTGATTTACCCAGTGTGCTTGAGTTATCACAAGCTCCTCCTCGCAATGAACTTGGCATTCTCTGTATAGAACTTGGCCTTGATCTCCTTCTTGAGATCTTTTTAAGTCTCATTTGAGCACAAATCCTTCTCTTTTCCATGCACCTACGATGTCACCACAATATACAGTGGTGGATCCAAGCATAGGTTGGGGTGGGCTGGACCCCACACCAATTTTTTTTATACTTTTTTTCCATATAATTTTTTTTGATTTTTTTATATGGGTTAGCCCACTTCTAGTCCACCCAAATTTATGGTAGTCCATCCCAAATACAGTATCTGGATCCGCCCCTGACAACATAGCATCATCGGTAAAGCAAAGAGACGCAATGTTCACCTCATCAGCATCATCCTCGATGCGAAGCACCTTAAGGTAACGCTCTATGTTCCATAGGAAGTTCTCTACTTCCTTCGTGTCTTGAGAGCACCATTGGATTTTGGATCAAGATACTTCGCCTTTGGTGCCACTCCCTACTTGAAGTCCTACCATTGGTGATAGCCTTATCGAGAATCGCAGTCATGTTCTTGAGTTCCTCGAGCTTACGATCCCGACAGAGTTCTTTAATATCCACACAAACGATATTGCATTCCTCCTCGAACTTGACTCGGTACTTACGTAGTTGCTCTTGGAATAGCGCCATAGCACTAGCAACATCATTTTCCAGTCCATAAGAGAACTCCTCATAAGTCTCTTGATTTTTCTTCACTTGTAACTCCACATTCGTTACACCATTATCCAAGAGCTCGTGACACCAATTTGCCAAGGGCATGCTCCAATGTCGACTCTTTGCTCCAGTCCCGCTCGATGTTCTTGGCTCTCTCCTTGGACGATCTAGGATGCTCCTCGATTACGACATCGAATATAGACGATTGACATTTGCTTTGATATCACTTATCACATAGACTTAATATTTTGCTTACACTTTATTCTGTGCAGCGTACAAATTTCTTGCTCGAAGATCCATACAAGTATTTCCTGAACGAACTTATAACTTGCATGCTATAAAGAGAAGAGAATAGTAGAGTAAGAGTGGAACTTCAATTATATTGAAATAACCTTACAAGATTCGGTGGTTAGGAACAAATGAAACTACTACATTATTTATAGACTCCCAAGAATCTTATAAGAAACTTCTAGTCATTTACATGAAAATTGAAAGTATTTTAGAACTTCTAGAAAGTTAGAAAAATCTCATGAGATTCCAAGAGGACTCCACCAACACTCCGTTTAACGATTTTTTCTTTACCGTTAAACCCATGTCTAGTGAGGGTTATGCAGGACAGTCTGGCTGGAGTGAAAAATATTGTGTGTTATGCATGCCATAAGAGGGGCATCACAGTGACACTTATCGTGGAAGTAGCAGTACTGATCAAACTTGGCCGTGGACCTACCTCGGCTAGAATCTCCCCCACATATTGTTTTGGCTGACGTTGAGAAGCCGCAGCCCGATCAATTGGTTGGTATGTTCTGGTATCTCCCAATACATCATGTTGTAGTTCATGTCAAGCGATGCCAAGTTCACCAGAAAGCTCGCCGTCGTCAAGTTGAAGTCCTAACAAGACTTCAGACTTGGACAACGCTTCTCTGCTAGAAAACCCCTCAGGCTTAGCGTGACCCCACAAATGGTCGGGGTCACGGATGATTCTCTCAGGACCGACCGACAATAAGGGTCAAGAGTCAACCAAAATTAGCTCTGGATAGGACAACCTAATCCTCCGGACCGGCCATGGGTGGAGGGGACGGAACCGACGAGGTTGGGGAGTTTGTGGAAGGTTAAGGTTAATTCGCAGGAGAGGGAGATCGCCGATGGCAGGAGGGATCGTGCCGAAGAGGTTGAGTTGGAAGACTGAGAGGCCTACAATGCGGCTCGTGGTCTCGTCATAGTCGACTTCATACCAGTCGCAGCACACATGCACTAGTATTGGTTTATGAAGCAAAGTGGTTGGGGATAGCGAAGTTCACATCGAAGGCAAAGATTGCCTTCTTGTCAATCTTGTTGCCGCGGCTCGAGAGTGCAATCGGTATGGAGGCAAAGAGCAATAAGGAGAGGAAGAAAATGTCGAGAGTGGTGGACATTCTCTCTAAGTTAATGGCATGACACATATCACTCCAATCTCCATCTCCAATCTTATAATGTGGCTTAGAATGGGTATAAAATTGAGCCGTCCAAGCCGTAAGTAAATACTCAACCAATTTACTTTTTTTATAAAAATTTACGGAGATAAATAAAAACTGAAACCAACTTACCGCTTATCCGTCCAAGTCGTGAGTAAATACTAAACCAATTTAATTTTTTTTTAAATTTACTGGAGATACATAATTTTTATAAATAATAGAGATATATCCATAACAAATTATAACTAAAATATAATTAATTATAATTAATATATATATATATATATATATATATATTAAAAATATTAATTCAAATATATTTAAATATTTAAACTATTTGACAATAATATTAGAAAAAAATTATTTTACGTGCAATGCACGTATATTTACTAGCATTTATAGAACGCGCACGTGCACATGGTTTGAAAAAACTATGTCATTATTAAAAAATTAGATAAAAATTTAAATTATATTAAAATATTTGAAATATGATTTGGATATATTTTAATTAGAATTTGATATAGATATCTTTTAGAATTTTGGATATGTATTTAGTTAGATAATATCATGTACTTATTTTAAATATAATTTGAATATTGAATATATTTTATGATTTATTATATGTTAAGGTAGTCAGAAGGATTCAGAATTTTTATTTTTATTTTTATTTTTATTTTTATTTTTATTTTTATTTTTATTTTTATTTTTATTTTTATTTTTATTTTTATTTTTATTTTTATTTACGTAATGAGTTTACATACGCAGTTACAAAGTTTTTTTTTTTGATTTTTGATTATTTAGTGTTGGATATATATACGACTTGGACAGCTCATTTTTGAGTCGTTTCCAAGCCGCATAATAATTTTAGAGATATACTTCTTCGGGGGACGAGGACATCACTGGATGCAACATGCCCAACGAGGTAAAGTCAAAGAAGTACTCTCCATGAATGGGTCAGGATAAGCAGTAGTATAGCCAAAAAAGTTATACAGAGACACGGTGATTACTATTAAAAAAAAATTTAGCCTAAATTACAACTTGATACCCTCAACTATCCAAAATGTTCAACTTGACCCCCTCAACTTTGATAGGTGCTAACTTAGTACCCTAAAAAAAGATCAAATTATCCCTTTCTACTCTGTTGGTGTTTTTCACTTTACTTTGGGAGTTTTAGTCCCATATTGGAAAACCACCAATGTGTATATCTCAATATATAGCTTTGCTTAGAATTGGTATATGCACATGGGATTGTGGCCCATGTGGGTTGACTTTTCTAGAGGGATTAAGTGTGAACCCCTTTATGACAATCTTTATTTTGTCACCACCTTTGGGATGTTTCCTTTAGGAGCTAAGTCCCGAAGGGGCTTAGAGACCCGGCCTCGGACTTGGACTCGGACTTGGGCTCAAGGGTACAAAGTGACACTTTGTTGGCGCACTTTGCACATCAGCATCATCGCATGGCGCTCATGCGCTCTTTTTATGTGCGAGTTACATATGTTTGCCATTAAATTTGGGATTGCTTTGACAACAAACTAAAGAAAGTACAAAGACGTCCTAGACAGACAATCTAAGTACAATTTTTTGATTCTGGGGTGTGACGATGGACAAAGAGCGCTGCAGTGACTCTTTTACTCCGTTGACGGTCCAATACGGTAGCGATAAATCTCTTTCCTGTTCTCTCTCCTATGTTTGGGGGGTGGTCTGGTCTCTCTGAAGCAGAAAAAGTCGACCTTTAGAAAGTTCAAGTTGCTTCTATTTATAGCCACCGTGCTGATGGGCCATAGGTGCCGCATATGCCTTTGTTTGTTGGGCGCTCAGGACTCCTTCAACAGAATACGATTGCAACTCTAGCCGCATACCATGGGCAGATTGCCACGTGGTCTTGGTTGAGATATGTTGTTGAAGAGATCTCAGGGTGGTTGCGTGTGTGACTTGGTCAGCTGGACACGTAGTCAGCACTGTTTGTGCGAGAAATTATCTTCGATTTTAACAAAAATATCTGTAAGTCGTGAGCCACATAACATCTTGGCCTCATATCATCGTGGCCGCATATGTGCTCTCATTTGGCCTTGGTCGTATGGACACTCTGGCCGCATGTTGACGAGGCCGTATGGGTCTTGTAGCCGCCTGCGTGCTCTCGTTTGGCCTTGGTCGGATGGACACTCTGGCCGCATGTTGACGAGGTCGTATGGGGCCGTAGCCGCATATGATGACTAGGTCGTATAAGGCCTAAGCCGCATACGTGAGGACACGTGGCATGGCACGTCTATCGAGGCTATTAATGCGTGATGTGATTTTCTGTCTTTTTGTATGTTGCCCCTTTCATGAGTCTCGTGACGCTCAGAACTTTATGTCAGGCATCGTAGACTGTGTCGAGGGCTCTGTATGCGGCCTCTTACTCTGAGGTTGTCCAGACCGCATAAAGGCTGTTTATGCTCTTATGCGGCTCCAGAGAGCATGAGCTCTATGCGGCTCGAATGGGCATGAGCCATATGCGGCCTACAGAATTCTCATGCTTCTACAAGTTGTAGCGCCCCGTTCCCCCGGTGCGGGGAGCGCGGTTAAGAAACACAAAGTCGGTATCGTTCGATCGGGATAGATTGAATTAAGAACTCGTCCTCGTTATGGATTTGTTTCTTCGGAATCGATTCCCATATTCAGTGGACCGTGCCCCCGGGATCGACTTAGCGGCAGAGTCAGGAGGGACCTCTCCGCTGCTATCTTTTATTGCCTCGGTTTTCGATGTCGCTTGTTGCTTTCGTGCTGAGTTGGTTTTGGGATTTGCTTGTTTTCCTTGAACGGTTTCGATGGTTTTCATTGTTTTCGTTCATTGAACTGCACTTCAATTCCGAGATTGGAAAGAGTGGAAGGAGTATTGATTGAGCTGTTCGTGATGCAGGTGAACGAGCAGTAGGCGGCTTGCGAGCGGAGTCGTGAAGCGCATCTTTCCTTCTCCTTTCCTTCCAACCAAGTGAGTGGCTACCAACCCGATTAGCTAGCCCTGCTTCCAAGCTTCACACCCTAAAAGCTTGAACTCTTCCTTGTCCCGATCAAACGATACCAAGTAATAATAAAAGAAACCAAGATAAAAGAGAATAGACTTGGTTCATTATGCTTGTCAATAACTTATGAACGGTTATCATCCTGTATGCTAGTTCGTCTATAACTGTTCTATGAATCGTGCTAAGTATGGAATATGCTTGTTATGAAACAAACTGTCAGGAAGACTATGCAAAACCGTTATGCTATGGAACTATTTCTATGAGTGTTGTTTGATCACGGACAACTTGTGCACAAGGTATGTTATGAGTTCCGCGGACGATCGCCGGGGCGCTGGGACCGATCCGATCCGGACGGAACGTATGTATAGTCGTATGTTACCCGGCAAATGTTATGCAACGGGGCTCGCCACTCGCGTTGCACGTCATTTAGCCTTGAGACTATAACCTGTCCCTTTGTGGCATCACGCCAGTGATCCTATGTATATTTAAACCTGTTGCATACTAACTTGTGTCTCCGTGGCAGGGAAGGCATGGTAAGTATTGTGCAGGTAATTCAGACGGGCAGGTAAAATCCACCGAACGGTGGCAAGTTCATTTCAGTAAATTCTATATGCTGCTTACTTGTAAATGAACTAAGGCAAGATAGAAACGCACAAATATGCATGCTTCATTAAACAACGTGTTGATTGGTATAGTTCGGTTAGCTCACCTTCACCAGCATGTTTCGATATGCTGACCCTCGTTGAAACAGGTTCTTCGCACTAAGGCGAACTGAGCGAGGAGCCAAAGTCGTCTTCCCGATCCAGTCCAGCTGTTAGGCGCATCCGATCGCGCCGCATTTTGAAGTACTCGAAGACAGGAGCTTGCACTCTTCATACACAATGCAGCTCCGTGGCAAAGCTGTCCTCCAGCCTGGAGGTCTATATCTTTTGAAGTTTAGTAAAGGGATATAATGTACAAGACTGCTATCTCATTTTGAGTCAATACTTTTGTAAGCCCGTGCGGCATATTAGCTAACTCGTTCAAGAGTTTGTAATAGATGTTCATTATCAATAAAGAGAACTTTTCCATGTTTCAAAATCTGTGCTTCAATTTATCTGCGTACTCTGAATATGTGCTGGTTATGCAAATCATTAAAGCCTTGTGCGGGCGCAACCCCAGGCCCGCACGGCGGTCACGATTCGGGGGACGCCTCAAGTGATTATACGGAATTGGGTCGTGACACAAGTCCCCTTCAAAGTTTCCAAAATGACAAGTTTGAAATACTTTGAATAAGAAGAGTGGTCGAGCACTTTTGGCCGCATATGGGTGACATGCCGCATATCCATGTTGTCATATAGTAGATTCTGCCAGGCTGTCAAATTATTTAATGAGGATTTGCTTTGGTCTTCGAGCGGATCTCTTAGGATTCTGCACTGTCAGCAGATAAAGCGTTACAACCAACGAGGAGTCACCATCGTTACGTGGATCTAGGCAGATTGGGTTTCGAACAGTCGTCGCATATCTGAACCCTATATAAAGGGGGTGGAGGAGAGAGAGAGATTTTTCTACAACCTCTCAAGTCTTCCAATCTTTCTTCCCTTCTTCCTCCTTGCTGCCATTGCTCCCAAAGCATCCTCCTCCGTTGCTGCTGCCAAGAAGGCCCCCAAGGGCAAGGCCACGACCAAGGGGAAGGGTTGCGCTGTCGAGGCTACCCCCTCCCTTTTTCCCGACGAGGTTCAGCCGTCGACTAAGGGTAAGTTCGTCGGAGAAGACGAAGAGGAGTTTTTGAACACATGGACACATATGCACAGTTGGACGCATGGACTCATATATGTGCCAACTTTTTACTACCGCATGGGTATCCTAGCTGCATGAGCAACCCAGTCGCATGAACAACCCTGCCGCATAGATAGCGGATTGTTGAGTTATGCTCCGACTCATAGCACCAGTAGTTCTTTTCTTGCTTTTTGTGTCCCCATTTTTTCTTCGAACTGGGGATCTTGACAATCCCTCGAATGTAGTTTTGCTTTCAACTTCTCTCCGTGAAAAGAAATAAAAGTTTATTCCATTCGTTTTGCAATATTCGTGTGAGCTTTGGATACTATACCAGAGGTAATATGGACAGTACAATATCGCAGTCTATTTAGGATATCGCGCTGGAGGATCTTTGGTGGACCTATCATTTCTTGCGCATTGGAGTGTAGGTAATAGGTTTGGGACAAGTTCTGCTATAGGTAATATGGACGTGGTAGATTTTGTGGACTTAACACTGCTGCCGTACTTAGAATTAAGTATGGGTGATAAGTCGAGATGACGACTGATGATAGTCGTAGGGAGAAGTTTGCTCAGAGGTAATATGGACATGGCAAACTCTCGAAAGAGGATGTGAGGATGATAGCCCAGAGGTGACGTAGACATGAGCTGATCGATAGTCATACCGAGAGGTTAGGTACGATCCCAATATTTTTGTGAAAAGAAAAGAAAACGAGCCAGAGGTAATAGGGATGTGGCTATTTTCCTTTGAATGTGTAAGGTGGAAAGCTCATATAATCAAAGGTAATATGGACATAATCTATTTACTTCCATTGAGGACATCCCGATGGGGGATCTTTGGTGGACTTATTACTTCTTGCGCACGAGAGTGCAGTAATAAGTTCAAAACAAAGCTCTATCAAAGGTAATATGGACGTGATAGATTTTGTGGACCCATTATTTCTTGCGCACCTGAGTGCAAGTAATAGGTTTGAGACAAGCCCTGCCAGAGGTAATATGGACGTAGTAGATTTTGTGGACTTAACACCGCTGACGTACTTAGAGTTAAGTACAGGTGCTAAGTTGAGATGATAATAGATATCAGAGGTAATATGGATATGATGATCGATAGTCAAACCCGAAAGGTTTGCTTAGAGGTAATATGGACATGGCAAACTCGACCGGGGAGAAATATTGGGATAATAGTTCCGAGGTAATATGGATGTGAACCAATATCCAAAAAACTCACTGAGGAGTGATTTGCTGGTTGCGGTCTATCTGAAAATATAGATAGACCTGAGGGTTACTCCACTGGGGAGATTGTTAGGCCGATAGCTCAGAGGTAATATGGACATGGCTAGTGTCTAACGAGACTGATTTTTGAGTGGTCCATGAGGGAGTGTGTAGGTGGACCTGAGGATTGCTCCGCTGGGGAGCTTTTGAGGATCCATTATCCGTTGCGTATCCAAGACTCCTGAATACCGATAATGTCTTGTTGAGGACTAGTAATATTGTGTGTAGGCAATCACTGGAGATTATCCAAGGAGTGGAAACCCTATCCATCTCTATTGTCATGCTGGGGACAACGAGAAGTATAAGCCAAACCCTATACATAGTACTTTTTTAGGAACTTGCGTTGATGGGCATCATGAGCAAGTCATCGTTGGATCTCGCCAGTCGGTAGGCGTCGTTGGAGAATACAGATTCTACGACGAACGGGCCTTTCCATTTGGGTTGGAACTTAACGGCCGTCTTGTGGGTTATAACCATCGGCCTCCTTACTGTCAGGACGGGATCATCCACTTGGTAGGTCCTCTTCTTTACCCGCTTGTTGAAGGCTCCCGAGAGACGCGCTTGGAATAGCTTAATGCGTTGTTGAGCCTACAAAGGAGTAAAGGGGAAATCTTCTTTACCCGCTTGTTGAAGACAATGTGTCCCCAACGACATAGAACTCAGAAAGAAGATTCTTACATAAGCTCACTATGTAGCCTACACAGGCCAAACAGAGTGGATAAATCAGGTACTTGAAGATATGTTGCGTCTATGTGCAATTGATTCAAAGTTAAGTTGGGACGTCCATCTACCGTTGGCCGAATTTGTATACAACAACAGTTATCAGTCCAGCATCCAAATGGCTCCATACGAGGCTTTGTATGGGCGGAAGTGTAGGTCACTGTTCTGCTGGGATAAAGTTGGGGAGCGTCAAATCCTTGGGCCGAAACTAATTGAACAAACAGTCCAAAATGTTCGGTTGATCTTAGAGCGACTAAAAGTAGCACAAAGCCGGAAGAAGAGTTATGTCGACATTCGTCGTCGACCCCTTGAGTTCTTCGAAGGTGACCATGTTTTTTTGAAGGTCTCGCCCATGCGTGGATTTATGAGATTAAGAGTAAAGGGGAAGTTAAGTCCAAGATTCGTTGGCCCGTTCGAAGTCCTCAAGCGAGTCACTGCAGTTTCCTATCAAATTGTATTACCACCAGCCCTATCAGACGTGCATGATATTTTTTATGTGTCACGACTTAGAAAGTACGTGCATGACCTGAACCATGTGGTAGATTTGGTCAGTTGGATCTACAGGCAGACTTGTCTTACGTCGAAGAGCCCATTCAGATCTTGGATCGGAAAGAGAAACATATACGGAATCGTGCAGTCTCGCTTGTGCGCGTTCTTTGGCGGAACCACGCGGTCGAGGAGTCGACCTAGGAACTCGAATTGGACATGAACGAAAAGTTTCCCTCATTACTTCTTAGGGGTAGGTTATATTCCTAAGTTTCTAGGACGAAACTTATTATTAGTTGGTTAAGATGTAGTGTCCCGTTCTTCCTATTCGGGGAGCACGACTAAGAAATACTTGGTACTGTTCGATCAGGACAGATTGAATCAAGATCATTTCCTCGTTATGGATTGGTTTCTTCGGAATCAGGTCCCACATTCAGCGGATCGTGCCTCAAGGAAGGACTCGGCGGCAGAGTCGAGAGGGGCCTTTCAGTTGCGCTGATTTCTTTGCACATTTTTATGCCGCTTGGTTGCTTTCTTATTGGTTTTGTGACTTGCATTTTCTTGAACGGTTTTGATGGATTTTATTGTATTCGTTCTTTGAATTTCGTACTTCGTATCGAACCCTTGGAGATCGAGGCAGAAGATATTAATCATCTGTTGGTGCGTACAGGTAATCGCGTAGGTGACGCACAAGCGGAGTCTTGAAGATCTCTCATTTCTCTCCCCCGATTCACTAACTATGTGAGTGGCCTTACTTCCAATTTGCACCCTTATTCCAAGTCTTCATTCCTAATAATCTGACGCGTTTTTGCTTTCCGATCAACGATACCAAAATAATAAAATTAAGTCAAGATAAAAAGAAGAAGTAGACTTGAAACACTTAATGCTTATCACATAAAATTCCTATACATTCATATTGTTGCGTGTTTGTCCGCTGTACATGTATCTATTTTGTGTTCAGTTGTAGCTAGAACATATTCATCTATAATTATTCAATGGGTAGTACATAACTTGTGATTTGATCATATCAGCTAGTAGACTATGACATCGCATTGTGCTAAAGTAGTTATGTTCATGTTGATGTCTTAAAATGCTTCATATGTTAACTTAGTGTTTAGATCATCAATGGTCATGGACAACTTGTGCACAAGGTATATGGTTCCTGCGAACGGTCGCCGGGGCACCGAGGTCGATTCGTCCCGGGAGGAACAACAATTAGTCGTGCTAGCAACTTAGCATAGGTGAGACGGGTGTTTGTAGCGGGGCTCGCTACCTGTGCTGCAAGCATCACCGTCTATCCATACTATAGTCCATGATGGCTAGTCAAGACAGTGATCCTTATGTATATTTAAACTGTGCAAACTAACTATGTCTTTGTGGCAGAGAAGGTCATAGTAAGTTGTGTACAGGTGGTATCCGAATGGTGCAGGTAAAAGTCACCGAACGGTGGCACATTTCGTTATGTCATTTACTTCTATGAATTGATTGTAACTTGATCTAGGACAAGATAGAAAGACTACTTAATGATAATGTTGCATATTCATATGAATACTGTGTCAATTTGGTGAGTTGAGTTAGCTCACCCTCACCGATACTTTTTGAAGTACTGACCCTCGTTGCAGCAGGTTCCCCGAGCCAAGGCGATACGATGAGGAGCTGAAGCTTTCCTTCCCCCCAACCTTTCACTGATCTGATTTGCGTTCGTGTTCGTGACTTTTTGGAGCACAAAGTACAAAATCTCAAGGAGCTCGCACATACCCTTTTGAGGCTCCAAGACGATGGTGCTAACATGCACCCAGGGTGGTTTGCTCTTTTGAAATATTAGTAAGGGATGTAATGTATGGATCGGCTATCTCATTTTGCGTCCATGGTGTATGCCCGTGCGGTATCCTATTTTACTTTTGAGTCAAGAGTCTGTAACAAGATGTTCATTATCAATAAAAAGAACTTTTCTATATTCCAATGTGTGATATCTCAGTTGTGTACTCTGTTGCATATGTTTCTAAAGTATATCATTATGCCTAGGACTTGGGCGGGCCCTCCTTACGCTCGTACGACATCACGCCCGGGGGACGATTATCGATTTAGCAGAAATCGGGGCATGACAATGGGGAACTGGTGTAATTTTGTGAAGTAGCTGAATAATATTGGCTCGGTTAGCCCTTCTCAACATGGCACGATCTGAGGATACCTATTATGCATTATTTCTGAGATAACCTCAAACTCCACAAATAGCAGCTGTACAAATGATTGACCGGTATATAAATGGACTTGGTTGTGATTGTATTATTCGGTTAGTAGCCTAGGGAAATAGACTATCATAGTGTGATGGTTCAACCCTTATCCTTGTTTGGTTGTAGGATTGAAACTTTTTTCTAGGATATGCGATGGACCTAAATTACAACATTGAACCTATATATTATTAATTCATTATTTCTTGGTTTTTTTTCTCTATTTCATGCTTCCTTTGTGGTACTTGCTATTTGGGGTCTAATCCCACTGGTTTTGCATGGCCAGGTTTTGAGCCGGCACCCGAGGATCCAGCTTTCCCCCAACTCATGGAGCGTACCATTAACATGGTCTCAGAGGATAATAAGTGGGTTTTCTTCTTCCCTGCTCGTCACTGTACATTTATTTCTTTTTGGCGTTTAGCCACCGACACATGTTAGCCGGCATGTCTGCACATTAGTTTTCCTACATGAATGTATTAAATCAGACTGTAGCTGATCACTGTCATGTACTTTTGATACTCTTACAGCTTCTTATTTTGTATAGCTGGTCTCTAGAATATTTTGAGAAAGCGTTTGGGATGCCTTATTGCTTTATCATATATGCTCAATGTTTACTGTTTTCTTATTTTGAATGATTGAGACATATAAGTTCTTGACCCTAGGAGACTTGATTGTAGCATGCACCCCCTTGTCTTATTACAGCCGTGATCGCCGTACGACGTATAGTACCTTGTACGGGGTAGCTGGCCATGTCCATCTCCGTATTCCGGTACTGGGGCGTGACAAGGTTTTAGTGGTGGCCCATGCAGGTATATTATTCAGACTTGTAGGGTATCATAATCATAGGAGTCTCAATCAAACTTGATCCTTCTTAAAATTCTGAATTTGTCCTCTTCGATACTCAGTTTGAAATTTTCCAGATTGGTTGCTTCATCGTTCCTTCTCGTCCTGTACTTGATGTTTCTTGTGCTCTTCTTTAGGGCTTCTCCTTCCCTCGATGCTGCAGCAATAAGAGATGCAGAGTTGCCAGTGGAACAAAATCTTATAGAACCCCAGCCAAAGATCCGAGTTGATCCTACGATAAATGGGACAGAGCAGCAGGTTCCAGGTGTTCCCGTACCTCCCACAGTGCCGACAATACTGGATACCCCAACCTTGCTAGAGATTATCCTTGGATTGTTGGCTGCCCAACAACACCAGATGGTGGTGCAGCAACAACAACAACAGCAACATCAGCAAGAACAAAATATTCTGTTGAACCAAGGGTTGCAGACGGTCCTAGAACGAGGAAGAAGAACAGATTCTGGGACATCTGTTAGATTTTGCAGACTGACTCCCCGATAATTTAATGGCATAGAAGACGCGATAACGCCAGATGTTTGGCTCTAGGATATTGAGACCATTTTGGCAGCAGCTAAGGTTTCAGCCGAAGAACATGTTGACCGGGTTCGCTTACATCTCCAGGTTCTTGCAAGTGATTGGTGGGCCACGATGGAGGTAGGATTGAGGCATCCTATTTAGTAGGATAATTTTAGGACCCGGTTCAGGATGAAGTACTTTAGAATTGTGGTTCAGTGTGAGTTGCAGCAAAGGTTCACTAAACTCAAGCAGGCTGGAAGAACAGTAGACGGCTACGTGGTAGGGTTTTGCCGAATAAGCAGATTTGCTCCAACCATTGTGGCAACAAAATTGGAGAGAGCAATGAGGTTCCAGCAAGGACTTTAGTTAGAAATCTTACACATGGTAGATGTGCATGACTACTAGACCTTCGAGGCAGTATTGATAGCATCCAAGAGGGTTGAGCTTACTTCTCAAAGGATGGCATCAAGAAGAGTAGATCGAAAGAGGCCTCATGGACCGAGCAATGAGGGAGGACCAGTACCGCGAACGTCAGCACCATCCCCTGGCATTTGTATCCATGATGTGACACAGAGGAGGCCAGTGACCTCGACAGTGATGGCACCACTCGGCAGCAGTAGCCGAGGCAGAAACAGCAGCAACAACAACGACGGGGAGCGCCGACATGTTGTACCTATTATGGCAAATGAGGTCATACCCGGGATGTTTGTCGGGCAAACAAAAAATGGACAGTGCTTGTGATATGGGAGTCCCGATCATAGGGTTGCCACATGCCCATTGATGTAGAGATCAGGAGGGCTAGTACAATAGTTTTCTGTATTGCTCCAGGGACAGTGTAGCGAGGAGGACCAGCAGCAGCAGTACGACCCTTAGCCCAGCGTCCGTTGTCGACGCAGGCACAACTTTATAAACAGCAACAACAGCAGAATCAACAGGGACCGCAACTACGGCAGCAAGGAACATAGCATCAGAGAGCTCGACAAGGCCAAAGGCAGGTGTTCACCTTGTCTTTGGAAGAAGTTATGGCTTCGGGCAACGTAGTAGCATGTAACATTTTTGTTACAAACTTTCCTGCCATAGCTTTAATTAATTCTGGAGCTTCGCTCTCATTTATATCCGCACAATATGCAACACGTATTGGATTGAAGTTTGAGGCATTGCCAGAGAGGCTGAATATACTTACTGGCAATGGGATCGTAGAAGTTAGTAGGGTGTGCCTAGCATGTCCAGTTGTTGTATGTGGGCATTTATTACCTACAAAGTTGATCGATTTTCCTATGGATAACTTTGACATTATCTTAGGCATGGACTGGTTGATAGACAATCATGCAACGATAGACTGTCATGAGGGTAGAGTGTTGTTTAGAATTTTCGGTCTAGAAGAGTTTATCCTTAACAGAATAGCAATAGACCAGCGTAAATGATGAGTCATAACAGTAGCAAAGGAAGAAGACTCGATATCCAAGATAGTTGAAGAGTTCATGGACGTCTTTCCGGACAAGCTTCCCAGATTACCCCCAGTTAGAGAAGTAGAGTTATGTATAGAATTGATGCCTGGTGTAGAACCTGTATCCCAAAAGGTGTACCCAATGTCACCATCATAGCTTGATCAGTTATATCGACACATAGAAAAACTGAAGGCGAATAAGTTTATTCAGACCAGTGGATTACCGTGGGGAGCAACATCGGTATTGGTGAAGAAGAAGGATCAATGCGGTTGTGTATGGATTACATGAGGCTAAATACAGTGACCGTGAAGAACAAGTACCCATTACCAAGGATTGATAATTTGTTTGACCAATTAAGTGGAGCAAGAGTCTTCTCCAAGATAGATTTACGATAAGGATATCATCAGGTGTGAGTCCGAGAGCATGATATACCGAAGACATCATTTAGGTCGCGATATGGATATTACGAATTCATAGTTATGTCATTCAGACTGACTAATGCTCCAGCGGTATTCATGGATTTGATGAACCATATCTTCATGCCATACTTAGACCAATTTGTGGTAGTATTTATCGACGACATTCTTGTGTATTCTAGTAATGAGGATGAGCATGAAGAACATCTCAGGATAGTACTGCAGACTTTGATGGATCACCAGTTATATGCGAAGGTTAGTAAGTGTGAGTTCTGGTTGGATCACGTATCTTTCCATGGACACATTATTTCTGAAGCAGGAGTGTCCGTTGATCCCAAGAAGGTAGAGACAGTAGAGAACTGGCCAGTTCCGAAGACAGTAGCAGAAGTGCATAATTTTTTGGGCTTGGCAGGATACTACAGTAGATTTATGTCAGACTTTGCTAAGATCTTGGCACCTTTGACTCGGTTAACACGCAAGAAAGTTAATTTTGTGTGGTCAACGAAATGCCAGACAGCCGTTGAAGAGTTGAAGAAGAAGTTAATCTATGCACTAATCCTTACTCTTCGAGCAGGCTCTGGAGGATTCACAGTGTATTATGATGCATCTGGTAAAGGACTCGGATGCATTTTGATGCAAAAATGGAGAGTGATAGCGTATGTTTCTCAGCAGCTTAGAGATCACGAGAAGAACTATCCAGCTCACGATTTAGGGTTAGCAGCGATAGTGTTCGCATTTAAGCTATGGAGGCACTATTTATATAGTGATCGGGTGGAAATATTCACAAATCATAAGAGTTTGAAGTATGTGTTCACACAGAAGGACCTGAACATGAGGCAGAGAAGGTGGCTAGATTTGTTGAAAGATTATGACGTAGAACTTCAGTACCATCCAGGCAAGGCTAATGTAGTAGTTGATGCACTTAGCAGAAGAGGTGGCAAATTTATGTTGACTACTCAGAGGCATATTCTAGAAGACATACGAGAGATGGGTATATAGATAGTACTTCTACAAAGTACAGGGTTCAGACTAGCCTACAGATTCAGTCAACTTTGGTAGATAGAATCATGCTAGCATAGGCAGAGAACCCAGAGATTCAAAAGCTATGAGAAGAATGTGAATCAGGTCTTCAGAAGGAGTTGACAATACATGCAGATGAGACGTTTGGAAATTGTCTATGCGTACCAAGATAATATATTCGGCAAGAAGTTATGACTGAAGCACATAGTTTCCAGTATTTTATTCATCCGGGAGGCACAAAAATGTACTAAGATATCAAGCAACACTTTTGGTGAAACAGAATAAAGAGAAAAATAGCACACTTTGTCTCACGATGTCTGATATGTCAACAAATGAAGGCAGAACAACAGATACCGACAGGATTATTGCAGCCGCTCCCTATTCCATAGTGGAAGTAGGAACACATCACGATAGAATTTATGACCGATTTACCAAGATCACCAACTGGTCATGATGCAGTTTGGATGATAGTGGATCGGATCACGAAGGTGGCATATTTTTTTCCTTCAGAGTGGGACAATCTACGGAGCAGTTGGCAGAATTGTATATGCGACAGATTGTGAGCCAATATGGAGTGCCAGTAAGCATAGCATCAGACTGAGATACGAGGTTCACTTCTCATTTCTGGAGAGCTTGTACGAGAGATTGGATACCAACTTAAGATTCGGCACATCGTATCACCCCCAGACAGACGGACAATCAGAGAGAACCATCCAGACCTTGGATGATATGCTACGAGCCTGTATTTTAAACCTTGGTGGATCTTGGAAGAATCACCTTCATTTGGTAGAATTCTCTTATAACAATAGTTACCAGGCCAATATTCAGATGGAACCTTTCGAGGCACTATACGGCAGGAAGTGTAGGTCACCGTTGGCTTGGGACAACATTGGTGAGCGGAAGATGTTAGGCCCCGAAATGATCACGCAGACAGTGGAGGTTGTAGGGCAGATCAGAGAGAGACTTCAGGTTGCGCAAGATCGATATCGTCACTGGGCAGATCAGCATCGTAGGCCTTTCTAGTTTCGTGTCAGCGATCACGTATTTTTGTGGATTTTGCCTACCCATGGGGTTATTAGATTTGGGGTTCGTGGAAAGCTTAGTCCACGATACATTGGGTCGTTTGACATTATCGATCGGATAGGCGATGTGGCTTATCATCTTGCCCTTCCACCTTCGCTACGTGAGGTGCACAATGTATTTTATGTATCTTAGTTGCGTAGGTATGTCCCGGATCCGAGTCATATCCTCGACCACTCTGAATTAGTCGTTGGTACCGACTTATCTTACGAGGAGGAACATGTATCCATTCTATCGAAGAGAGAAGATATTCAAGAACCAGACTATTTCTTTTGTTCGAGTTGCTTGGGGATAACACACTCTTGGAGAATCGACGTGGGAGCGCGAGGACAATATTCGGTCTCGGTACCTGCACATGTTCGATTCAAAAGGTATATTCCACCGTATGCCTTCGTATCTAGATTTCGTGATCAGGTGATCACCTAAGTGTTGTGATAAAATTGCTTGCATGTGTAGTTCTGCTAGTAGATATGTATCGTGCTTGTCCTGACTTCTCTAGCTTACTTGGATTCAAATTCGACGACATAATTTTTCTAAGGCGGATAAAGATGTCACTTTCCGTTCCCAAATCTACGTATTTGGAGCGTATTATTTTTTTTGCTTGATTGTTTAGTATATTGCATGAGACTAGACCCATTCTTTGGTTTATCTTGGTTCATGGTTTATTTGTTAGATTGGTTTAATCATGAGTTTAACCCATGGTCTAAGCCTCAAACCTCCATGTAGATAAGCCAAATATCTCCTTCTCTCTCTTCATTACTTCATTTTCTTTCTCACTCTTATTTTCTTTCTCCAAGTCTTAGGCAAGTACACATTGAATAAGAAAATAAGTTTTTTGTTTTCTTTCTCCAAACATCTCCCTCTATATTATTGGTTTATTATATTTGTTATGTGTATCTAATCACTTTTAATAGTTGGAGTTTTCTGTTTTGATGGATGGATTTGAGTAGATCTAAATTTAAAGTTTAGTATTTTATGGGTTCTATATTTTTTTTATGGTTTTGATCTACTAAAACATGATATTTTAGAAAATTAGTTTTTTATGGTTGATGGAGCACTTCATTTCGAGCATTTTGGCTTTTCTTTCACTTGATTCAGAGCTAAAATGAAGTTTTTATGAAGAAAATAATATTTGGTTTTTGGAGCTTTTTTGCCATGGCTAACCTGCTGTTGGAGAAGACGAAGTTCTCATACGGCCAGCGATCTATGCGGCTGAGAGTTCTATACATCCTAAGAGGGTTATATGGCCTGAACTCTTCGCCCTATACTGACAGCATGCGTCCATCTTGTTGGACGCATGACTGCTTATTTACACAAGTGTCCTTGAACTACTTGTGTTTTCACTCGCTGAACGAATGGGAAATTCGTTAAGTCCAAGAGACCTCCCATGAAGCACCGACACCGATTCGGCAAGAAGGGCATTTGGCCACATTCTTTGGACGCATGACTATGAACCGTTGGCACATATTTCTTTGATTTTGTTATTTCTGTCTGACATACTTTATTGTATGTCACATCAGTCACGTCAATCACTTTATGTCACTTCACTGAAACTTTATTTATTGGTCGTCACTTCAACACTTGTCCCTAGGAGTTGGCTTTAACCCTTGCTTCCCATGCGGCCTAGAGACATATGCGGCCAGGACTTTCTATGCGGCATGATCCTTATGCGGCCTGGACTTCATATGCAGCCTTGATTATTTTGATTTAATATTTTGTATTTGATTTATAATTAGGTTAGTGCTTGTCTTATGATTCTAAGGAAGAACGGACTTAGTAACCAGACCTTGTGTCCGACATGACCATGAGCTAAGATTGGCTATGAACATGGCATGCGTTGAATTTGAGATTTCAGTATGAATCAGACTAAGTGGATAGTGACTAACCGACTTTGTGCATGACATAAGCATTTGTGTTACAATGAGATCTTGATTCATGTGACCCAATGTATAATTGGTAATTGGACTCGAATATTGTATCCGTGCTGATACCACTATTGCCTGATATTTGTTCATGATTTAATGTACGTCGAGGTACGACAGATCGTGTTATGTGTAAAGTGATTATATTTGGGTTATGCATCGAGAATGCCTCCAAATTCCTGAATGCGTGATACTATATGTATATTGTTTCCCCAGTACGGGCATAATAAGCGAGTCAACTACCAAAGCGTGGCTAGAATATTGATTAACTGAATGTTGCATACATACTCGGGTGAATCCAGATTGAAATTTCATGGATTTGAATCAAGCGTGCCCGTACTTTGTACGATATCTTAAGAAAAATTGTCATGTGACCACGCCTTGCGATTTCGAACAGAATATAGGACTATTTAGGTAACTAAAAGTGATAGTAATATTGTAGAGGGAACGACATTCCGAGATCGTGCGTAATGAGCCGTCCCGTGATAGTTTTCATGGAGTGGAAGGCTAGCCACCACGAATATTGTATATCATCCGTGTGTAGTGGAGTGCAATATTCGACATTTTTATATTAAAACCGAGCCAAAATTTTTCCTATAGGAAGGTTGGAATTGTTACTGATTTATCACACGGTGGTCCTACGGGGGATTGGTGCTACAATAGCGCGGTGGCCCTACGGAGAACTGGTGCAATCAAGTGAAGTACCTGAATAATATTGGCTCGATTAGCCCTGCTCGACATGGTACGATCTGAGGATACCTATTATGTATTATTTCTGAGATAACCTCAGACTTCACAAATAGCAAGCCGTACAAATGTTTGGCCGATATATAAATGGACTTGGTTGTGATTGTATTATTCGGTTAGTAGCCTAGGGAAATGGACTATCATAGTGTGATGGTTCAACCCTTGTCCTTGTTTGGTTGTAGGGTTGGACCTTTGTGCTAGGATATGCCATGGACCTAAGTTACAACACTGAACCTATGTATTATTATATTATTATTTCTTGTGTTTTGTTTCTCCATTTCGTGCTTCCTTTGTGGTACTTGCTATTTGGGGTCTAACCCCACTGGTTTTGCATGGCCAAGTTTCGAGCCAGCACCCGAATATCCAGCATACTTTTTTCCAACTCATGGAGCGTACCAGGAACATGGTCATAGAGGATAACGAGTGGGTTTTCTTCTTCCCTGCTCGTCACTGTACATTTATTTCTTTTGGGCATTTATCCTCCTGTATCTGTTAGCTGGCATGTCTAGACATTAGTTTCCCTACGTGAATGTATTAAATCAGACTGCGGCTGATCACTGTCATATACTTTTGATACTCTCCCAGCTTCTTATTTTGCACATTTGGTCTCCAAAATATTTTGAGAAAGCGTTTGGGATGCCTTATTGCTTTATCATATATGCTCTATGTTTACTGTTTTATTGTTTGAATGATTGAGACATAGAAGCTCTTAACCCTGGGAGACTTGATCGTAGCATGCATCATATTCTCTTATTACAGCAGTGATCGTCGTACGACGTATAGTACCTTGTATGGGGTAGCTGGCCATGTCCGTCTCCGTATTCCGGTACTGGAGCCTGACAGCTAGGAAGTCAGCTAATGCTTGGCCCTTGACAACTTTTTGTGGGACAAACATCATGTCGTATGGTGACAGCAGTATTGCCCACGTATCCAGGCGGGAGTTGAGTGCCCCGGGTTTGGTTATGAGGACCCTGAGGGGGTTGACCCATGAGATGAATAACAAAGACTAGAGCGAGGCACTCTTTCTCGAGGGGATTGTATCTGTGCTCCACACCGACCATCATCATGCTGAGGTAGTAGATGGCTTACTCGTGACATGCATACTCTTTTGAGCTAGAAGAGCGCCAAGTAAGTCATACATTGCTCGTATATAGAGCAGAAAGGGCTTTCCCATAACTAGGGCTACCAATACTGGAGGGATCATGAGGTATTCCTTGATGTCGTCGAAGGTGCGTGGGCATTCTTCGTTCCAGACAAAGGAGACTCCCTTCTTCATGAGCAGCGTGAACGGCTGACAACGTCCAGAGAGGTTCGATATGAACCTCCTGATATAGGCCAGTCTTTCTAGAAGGCCACAAAGTTCTCTGAGGTTCTTCGGTGGGCGTATTTCAAGGATTGCTTTTAGTCTTGCCAGGGTCCATGTGGATACCCTTCAAAGTTATGACAAAACCCAAGAATTTTTCGCTGGAGACCCCTAGGAAAGATTCTGTGGGATTCATCTTGAGCTGGTGCTCACGCATAAGGTCTAACACAGTCTTCAACTCCTGGAGGTGATCATCTTTGGAGCGACTCTTGACGGCGAGGTCATCAACGTAACACTCGACCGTCTTGCGTAGATGCTCATGAAAGATGATGCTCATAGCTTGCTAGTATGTGGCACCGACGTTCTTCAGGCCGAAGGGTATGACTGTGTAGCAGTACACTCTTATCAGCGTTAGGAATGATGTATGCTTCTCGTCTTCAGGAGATATCTTAATTTGATTATAGCCTGAGAATCCGTCCATGAAGGACATAAGCTCGAAGCCACAGGTGTTGTCGATCATTATGTGTCATGACCCACACCCGAATATTCGGGCATGAGTACGTGGGTACGTCCAGCCTACGCCGCAGCATCGGCGGTAGAACGTTGTCTAAGGCAATATAACTATCTAAATATCTCACACAATATAATTAAGAGTACTTTTCATGCTATCTCAACGCCAAACGGAGGAACAATATAATAGTATAATATTGGTAAATAATACTCAATTACGATATCAAACTAAGGAGGATAAAAGTACGATATGGAATAAAAGAGAAATAGGAGTCACAAAATATCCTCAAGTCCAATACTATAAGTCTAGGCTCAACAACTCTCCAAAATAATATATATACATGCCATGAGTCCAAAATAAGACTAGTACAAGTCCAAAACTATATAACTAGGCCTCCTCGATCACTTGTACTATGTCCTCCTGCTCTAGAGGAGTATCCTCTACTGGCTCACCATCCTGCGGGCCGTAATAAGTGGGACACGGCTCCTCTAGCCAACCATCTGAAAAATATATCCAATCATGAAAGGAGCGAAGTATAAAACTCTGAAAGCAGTTCCAAATACATGGTAAAGCATATATGACGAGTAATAGAAAAGGATAAAAGATGCACAAGTATTAAGAAATAGAAATACAGGTGAGAACGGGAAAATATTCACAATAAAAAACTGGAAAGTAAATACTGGTAATATGGAAATAAACTGCAAGTAGAAGAACAGGAATACTAGCTATGTAGTTTAGAGCGCAAGTTCGTTATGTGATCGGCTTAGGTTGCACATGAGGTAAATAGGTAACTCGATTATACATGAGGTGTATAATCGACATACATATGAGATAAATAGAACTTGATCACATAACCAACTTCTACTCCCCCTCCCCAACCAATACTCATGGATCCAATCATGACACGTTACGCACATGAATACGATATAGTCACACTAGCACACGAAATAGTGAATGGACATAAAAATTAATACCCGATGCACATGATAAAATACATGTAAATGAGTACCCGCTAAACACGGTAAGGGATAACATCTCCTGACGGGTCCATATAGTACCAGTCCATGTAACCAACTGTCAGTATCAAGTACGCAGTTCTTGAACAAGTAATATATACACTATCATAAAATAAAAACTAACAGAGAGATGTACTCGCCTCTGGTCCTGAGCAAAGGATGTCTCTCGATGCCCGAGCTGGTGTCACACACTCCTATTTAGAATATATCTCATCAGATGGTGTAATGAGGTAAAAATGAGCTAAAATATGATGTTCTAGGTCAATACTAGGCCATTCACCAATTTCTAGGTCTCACTAGTCAATGGTCTAAATTGGTCATAAATTAATTTACACTAGCTAATATAACTAACCAATAACTAGGCCCGATACTAATATTTATTGATTCAAACTAACTTACTAACTGATAATATATAAACTAATGTTACTAACTAAACTAACTAATTAACTATACTCTAACAAACAAACGAGCCTTTACTAACTGACCTTAACATAATACTAATCTAATACCAAATAAAATACTAACTAATGCTACCATGATTGACACTAAGGGCACTCATCCCCCCCTAACCTGATACTTGAATTTACTATGAATCATCTTCACTGTCCTATACTATGATACCTGAGTCCCTTTATACTAATATCTGATATCAGCTACCCTAATATCATCCCAAGTCTTGTACCGTGACAATACACACTCTCCCAGTCTGATATACTCCATCAATGCACAAGTGTGCACTGAATCCAATTGCACAACTGCCAACTCTCCCCCATAAATGACCTCTGATATGCACCAGTTATGCTACTAACACAACTCGTGAAGCCTGATACACAAGGTAAAGTCTGAACTAAAGGTTAGTCAAATTTTAACTGACTCACAAGAGTCTAATACCCACTGCCCCGTACTCAGATATCCGATACTCCCCCAAGCTAATACTTGGACCCCCTTTACTCATTGCAGTTGTAATATGAAGTTGCAGATGCATACTCTTTACTTTCCCTTAACTTAAACTGATAGTCCACCCTCCTTATTTCCAGGTAGCTACTGCCATAGCAATCTACTGAATGGTCTACTACTCGAGCTCAACACATCTCCCTCAACCTGCATATGATCTCTTTAAATCAGTCTACAACTAATAGCCTATACTAACACAGTTATATGTAACTGCCAGCAATTTGTGCAGTCATCCCTTGGCCTGGCTTAATTTTTTCCCCCAAAACCACACTCCAACCCGCAGTCTCAACAATCATGCAAACACAAGTGTGTGTCTCCAGCTCTCTCTCTCTCTCTCTCTCTCTCTCTCTCACACACACACACATACACACACACACACACACACACACACATAGAGATTGAGGCATTTAAATAAATACCTATAGTGCACCAACTAGGATATCTATGATACTCAACCCATTGAGGTGCCAAACTCTCCATTATCCACAATTGATCATTCTCATAAGTCACATATATATAATTATAACTATTAGAAGTCATTACAACATATAACGAAGAGAATTCATATAAATCACCCAAAATTGGCCCCGTATCACATCGTATCACAAAATACCATGATACGGCCTATACATATCTATTTTTAGGCACGTACCTAGTCCCATAATCCTGATCTAAGTCTAATTAGATCTAATTTGTCTCATGACACACAATTAATGTGTGAAATTCGTAATTTCCCTAATATATACACAAATTACCTCATAGATCTCACAATACAAAGTCAAATAGCCTAGAACTTGTTCCTATATGTAGTCATATGCCATAGGGTTATTCCTAATGGTCAAATACATGATTAAGAAGCCATAATGAGATATAAATTCAGGAATCACTAATTGGGAGATGGATTCCTAATAAAAATGCAATTGGACACGATCTGAACATGATCTCTAGCTCCAAGCTTCTCCTCCTTGTGCCCCTTGCTTCTCCAAGCTCCAAGGCTCCAAGAGTGGTAATTTGAGAAGAAATTGGTGGTGAATTGTGTACAAAATCAATGGAGAGAAATTGGGAAATTGGGAATCTAAAATTTGGATCAAAATTGAAATACAAATGAGGAGAGAGAGAGAGGAGAACCCCCCCCCCTCTTCATGTGGCCGGCCTCTTCCCCATTCCTCAAGCAATATCAAAAGTCTAAGTTGCCCCCTACATGTTGCATTATGAGGAATAATTAAGGATGGGTATATTTGGAAGTCTCTAACTAAATGTAATTATACTAATCCTTCTTAATTTAATTAGTGGAATGACTAATGAGCTTGGGTCCAAGTTAGGCTCCCTATTTGTCATGACAAATTTAAATAGGTCCATATGTGATAAGTCTTATTATTGTCTAGTCTCTCTAACTAACTAATTAACACAAGTCTCTAATGACTAATTAATACTAGGCATAATAATCATACCTTATCTTAATTAAATAAAATATACAATCATCACACAATATTCTATATTATATTTCTAAAATTAAATACCCATGCCAAATTACCAAACTACCCCTAACTGAAAAAGTGATTGTCGTCCATCCAGAGGCTGACTGTTGGAAGTAGATTTCTACGGCACATGTCCATCAGTGTGGACTCAGGATTGCCAGGAGGCAACTTCAGTGCTGCTTGCTTGTATCATTCGATGTAGGCGCGGCTCTTTTTTATGTATAATATTTATTAGGGAGGACATTGTCATGTCGCTCCTTCCGTCATAGAATCGGGCGAGAAAGAGACCCTTTAGGTCGTCGAATGGTGAAATACAGTTATCTTGCAGACTGTAGAACCAGTCAAAGGCCACTTCGGATAATGCCCCCACAAAGAGCTTAGTAAGGAGAGCGTCATTGTGAGGTAGGCGCCCCGTTGTAGTCTCAAAGTAACTCATGTATTGATGGAGAGATGTCTTCCCGTCAAATGGGTTAAGATTAAAAGGCTTGTACTTTGGCGAATACGGCACATCTCTCCATTCGAGGGGATATGGTTGTCGTATCCTGATCTCGCAGAGTGTGTCCCGATTGCTTAACGAGTCCAGACGAACTCTCAGTTCTCGTACCTCCCGAATTGCTTTTTGGGCTTCATCTGATGCAAAAGGAGCAGATGACCCTGACAGAGCATGACGACCACCAGCAGGAGGTACGGTTGCATTCGAATCTCCATTGGTCCCATGGTCCTGGTTTGCTTGACCTGCGGCCCTTGGTGGTTGAGAGGCTACCGTTGCCTTAATCTCTAGCACTGCTTGGGTCAAGGCTTGCATTGACTCGGTCATGGTCTGCATTATGGCCTCGAGGGCTTAGAGGTGCTGCTGATCACTGGGGCCTTCGTGCTCGTCCCCTGCCATGCATGATGTCCTCACATGAGGTGAGATAGATGGGACGGTAGACGTAGCACTTTCTGCCTCGGACTTTTACAGCGAATAGTCGTCGGGGAAAGTTAGTAGTGCTACATCCCATTCGGACTCCGACGGAACACTACCCCAGTGTAGGAGGCCGCGTCTTCTTTATGTGGGTGGCTACCCCTGGGGATCTCAGCATTCGTTCCTTAGGAATCGTCGTCGTCTCGGAACGATGGATTATCGTAGAGCTCCGTGGGGTTGCGACCCCCAGTTTTGGTAGTCATCTAGGGTTCTGAGAAAGAGCTACCCCCTGTGGTTGGAATCTTTTTCTTTGATCAGGTGCCCGAGAAAATACCCTCTATAGGTCCCACTGCTTGTCCTCCTTGGACCTGCCTCCTCGACATGCTGGCCGAGAGCAACGGACTGGAGATGTTGGACTTCCTACCTCCCTTCGCGAAGGGGGCCTTCCGAGCAGAATAGCACGAGGCAAAGGGCAGGTCCTCTTCCTCTGGTGCTTGCACCTGTTCTCCGGGTTGCAACCGGGTGGGTGCCTTTGGTTGCAGCCGCCGGAATGCCGACTGCCTGTTTGTAGGAACGGCTACTTTATTGCAGCAGTAGTTGATGATAATATTGGCACAGTGGTGCCCTGGGGAGGATACTTCGTATGTCGTGGTTGTTTCCCTCACTTTGTGCCTGTGATTGATCATGTTACGAAAGTCACGCGAGGGCTGATTCACCTTTACACCCTTATTATAAGCACATTGGTGTGTGGATGTTGTTTTTTCTCCCTGACCTAGGATTCGTGGAAGAACTTTTCCCAAGTCATTAATAGAAGACTTTTGATA
>JAYESA010000008.1:150077008-150337220 GCA_036927795.1 Iris macrosiphon
ATGCACACAGTGGCATGACTGTGAAGTGAGGTGTGCAGATGTGGGGATGCACCTGGGTTCTATCCACATTGGGAAAACTGGTATGCAGGCAGTGGGGTATGTTAGTAGGGACTGAAATCAGTAGCTAGTAGGGACTGAAATCAGTGGGTACTGAAATCAATGCATTTTGAGTGTTAGTATAGATTAGGTTTTGAGTGTGTGGTGTTTTCTGATACTTAGGTACATGTGAATGTGTGTTAGTATAGGTAAGAATAGATACTGGGCATCGGGTGCAAAGGTTAGTATGGCATATGCAAGTAGGTGTGCAGGCTTAGGTTGGACTGGGTTCAAGGTATATCAGTAAGGTGGAGTGGGGATGATGTATGGAGTCCTTGTGTGCAGTTAAGAAATGAGATGGATGTTTAGTGCAGTGTATGGGGTAGCAGTGGGGTGAACTTGGTGTGTATGTATGGGGGTGTGATACCAAGTGAGGTTAAGTGCAAGTCAGTGAGGACTGGGAGTGAGTGTCAGTGAGTGTCAGTGGTATTGCCAGATGAGGGTAAGTGTAGGTTCAGACATTATATACCTATGTGAGTGTAGTTATTAGTGAATTGTGAGTGTTTGAGTGAGTGATGGTGTAGTGTATTATAGTTAGGTATGGGGTATCAGTTAAGTACTAAACTAAGGATTGGTTAAGTATCAATCTATAGATTAATTATTGTATAGATATTGATATCATCAAGTTTATAACTTATATAGTTAATTTAGCATCTAATATTAGTTGGTATTGTCTAATTTTAGCTAGGTATTAACTAGTATACTTTGATATGAATGAGATATCTAGATACAACCTAGTTTAGACTTAATATCACTTGTATGACTCTATAAACCAACTTTATAGATATTTTAGAACCTGAATCATGATATTGACCTAGTTTGACCAAGACGACCTAGTTAACCTAGTACAACCCTAGAAATGGCCTAGAAACATTATCCTAGCTAAGTTAAGCATAATAACTATTTTTATTTCACTCCTTGACACTATTATTCCTTATTTAGGTCGGTGTGACTCCAGTTTGGACCTTGATCCTCATTCCTTGCTCAGGACCACATGCGAGTATATTCTCTGACAGTTTTCATTATTTTGATTATTACTATAATTCTAGTTGTAGTGTATACTTGATTCCGACATAGCGGATACACGGGCTAGTATCATAGATACTTGTCATGATGAGTCGTGATAGGAATCCATCGTACTAGCTGGGGACGAAAAAATATTAGCAAGATTATGTGATCATACCCCACTTTACATGCATCATAGCTCACCCCATATATCACATAGGGTGTAGCCTGACCATTTACATTCTTCACAGCCTGTTATATATGATTAGTCTGACTATTGCTTATATCATAGCTAACCAGATGGTTAGCCTGACCTCACATGTATCATAGCCAATCATATATAATAAGCCTGATCTAGTCCCAAGCCGATCACATAGCAAACTGATATTTTACAACACTTAGCTAGAATTCTTATTCTTTTATTTCAGTATATTCATTTCTAGCATTCACATATATCTGTTCATTGCTAGTTAGTTCTATATGTTGATTACATGTCTCTCCAGTATTCCTTATTTTCCAGTATTTATTTATCATGTATTTTTCTTACACAGTATTATAGTTTTTATCAATATAATTGAAACTGCTATTAGTGTTTGTGCTTCGCTCCAATCCTGACTGGATAACATTTTCAGATGATCTCAAGAATTTTTTCCCTACTCACTATGGTCCAGGAATGGATGGAGATTTCATCCCAGAGATTCCAGAGGAGCCACTCTCCTTAGAGGAGACACCACCCACAGTCGTTTAGACAACAACACTCTAGTTTATTTATGTACTGGATTATTATAACTGTGAGACTTGGGTATATTATGTTGAGACTTATTTATGTTGAGTCAGTTAGACTGTAGACTTATTATTGTTATTTGAGTTGTGTCCTAGACTTATGACAAAACTTCTTTTATCTTTCATATCTCATCGTGTCATTTACCTTCTTATAGTTATTGTGATTGAGTACCTTATGTTTTGATGATCAATATGCATATTCATTGTCCTCCTTATGGAGTTGAGATCATTGACAGTTTATTTTGTGAGTTTTGATTAGTAGTATTGAGACATAGACAGCGTTCTACCGTCGATGCTACAGCGTAGGCTGGACGTACCCACGGCTCATGCCCAAATTCTGGGTGCGGGTCGTGACACGTTTTAGTGGTGGCCCATATAGATCTAGCTAATCTAGAGGAGTAAGAATAGGTCACAACTAGTACAGTATCGTAGTAGTGCTCAGACTTAGAGTACTATTACGAGCATGAGATATGGTATAGATGAGAGTATTCTCAATCACAACTAGAAAAATTTCTAATTCTATTTTGCTATTCTGAATAACTACTTCTTTTAAAATTATATTGTCCTTCTTTGATGATATCGTATCTTTTACCTTAATTGATTTTTTCTTTCGGTCTGTCTTCAAGATGCCACCGAAGACTAGGTCGCTGAGATTGGGACCCACAGCTTCTGAGAGGTCTGCCACCCCTCGACCTGCCACCCAGACAACTGGAGTTTCCCCTCCTACTTTACCTGTTCGTGTAGGAGTTTTTGCAGTTTTCGGGGGTCCTCCTCCCCCACTTGTCCAGAGGATTGTCCTGGCTGTTACGGAGGACCTTCCACCACCACATATTCTGTTTCCAGGAGGTATGCCCGCTGATAGGGCACAGATGTTCGCATTGATGCAGGATATGGTGGATGCTCAGAGGACGTCGACAGAGACTCAGCGAGTTCAGGCTGAGGCGCAGAGGGTACAGGCAGAGGCGCACCAAGCATAGACTGAACTGATGAGGGAGAGCATGGAGAATGCTCATCGGGTGGCTCTCCAGGTAGTGGAGAGAGTCGCACAGAAGCAACATCCTGGCCAGCAGCAGCAGCCGCAACAGAGGCCAGGCACTATAGTGGACTTCAAGAGGATGATGCCTCGGGAGTTCAAGGGCGTTGAGGGGATACTCTACGTCGATGAATGGATGGAGGACATAGAGAGGAACTTGCGCTTGGCTCAGATTCTAGAGAGTCTGCAGATCGAGGTTGGTCCGACTCTCAGCTATCCTGAGCAGCCCATAGAGATTTTGGATCGCAGGGAGAAGGTATTGCGGAACCAGACTATTCCTTTGGTTCGTGTTGCATGGAGACATCACTCTCCAGGTGAGTCAACCTGGGAGAGGGAGGATGAAATGCGCGAGCAATACCCGTATCTCTTTGAGCCTTGAGGTATGGTTCTTATTGTTCTGATTGTGTTCTTGTGCTAGTTAGTTCAATTTCGAGGACAAAATTTTTTTTAGGAGGGTAGACTTGTCACTACCACATTTCTAGAGTAGGGACATTGTTGTCATTTCAATATCTCTACATATATTGTGTTTATAGTTACTTGATAAGTATAATATATTATATTATTATTATTAATGATATGGGTTAGTAGACTAAACTTGATCTGACCATAGACTTTATATTAGACTAGACATTTTAACCCCCCTAATTAATCCCTATCCTTTTTAAAATTAGAATCTAGTTAGACCCCTTATGAGGAATGAAGACCCCCATTAATTAAATGACTCTTCATGACAACCATATGGGGGCACTATGGACTTTGTGCATTAGCCAAGCCCTAGGTTTAGTGGTCGTCCCTATATAGGAGGGAGGGAGTCTCCCTCTAGTTCATAATAGCTCATGAAAAAACTCTAGAAATAGTTCTTCCCCAAACCCTTCCTTCCGTCCACCAAATTTTAGAATTTAAAACCCCAAACTCTCTCATTTCCCTCATCTAAGAAGCCTTGAAGCTTAGGGTTCAAGGAGCATTGGAGGCTTGGCTAGAGAACCCTTGATTTTGTATTGAAAATCTATCTCCCAATAGGTAAAAATCTAAAATCTCTCATTTAATTTCTATTTTACTTATTTTGTTTGGCCATTAAGAGCCCACCCATAGTTTAGGAATAGCCATAAGGGAAGAGAATGAGTCTCTATAGGTTTTCATGATATTTTCTTCCTGGTGTTGTATGCATATTTGGGGTTTTGTGTTTATGGGTGTGTTTTCCCCTATTTTTTCATAACAACAAATCATATTACGTATATATATTTATATTTGATATGTATTTAATATGTATTAGTATGATTAATAGGTTATTAAAGGTTTTTGCATGAGGATTGGTTGTATAATATGAGTATCTTGTTTGTGCACACTAGGTATTCGATAAAATGACCAATAGAGGGTGTAACCTATTTAGAGTGCTAATTTCATATGTTATTATTGTGTGTATACATATATATATATATATATATATATATATATATATATATATATATATATATATATATATATATGTTATTATTGTGTGTGTGTATATATATATATATATATATATATATATATATATATATATATATATATATATATATATATATATATATATATATATATATATATATATATGTGTGTGTGTGTGTGTGTGTGTGTGTGTGTTAAGTATTAAATCTGCATTAGTGTGTGTGTGTGTGTGTGTGTGTGTGTGTGTGTGTGAAGGAGGTTGGACTGTGCACTGTGTCGTGCACAGTCGAGTAGAATATCAGGGAGCTAGTGCACTGTGTCGCAGTGTGTAGGAATAGGGGATCATGTGCACACTGGTGCAAGGGTGAGTAGTTAATTATAGAGGGGTAAGCCTTAGTGAAGAATATGAGTATCAGGGAATTAATTGCAGTTATGGTTGCCAGTGTTTCATTACACTGAACTTGATGTGCTCAATAGCATAACATAGCAATAATAATAATGCATAAGTGAAGAGGAATAGGGGATCAACTGCAGTGTGTGTGCACGAGCTAATTGTGCAGAGTGTTGGGCTATACTCGAGTTCAGGTATCAGTTGATACTGGGTATGGGGTGAAGTATCAGTACATTGGTACTGGACTGTGGGTAAGTAGTATGGAGTGGCATGCACAAGAGAGTGCAGTGCACATGTTTGACTCAAGCCAGTGCACTATAATGGGTATCGAGTATCAGTGTGTATCAGTCAGATGCTGGACAGAAATGCATTGCAGTGGTGTAAAATAGAGCATTTGGTGAGAAGTGTTTGCAGGTAGGGAGAGAGGGACAAGTCCGGGTTCAGATGCACAAAGTGGCATGACTGTGAAGTGAGGTGTGCATGTCACGACCTGCACCGGGTGTAAGGGTACAAGTCAGGAACAACGCCCAGCCTATGCTGCAGAATCGGCGGTAGAACGTTGTTTGGGTAATCTATCTAGCAATATAATGAGCCACTAACAATATCAATATACTCAATCACAGATCTAAGATGGAAATGCGCACGAATATGATAAAGAATAGAATAGTCACAATACACTCATGAGTCAAATAATAACATCAATGAGTTTGAAGAAATACTAAACAATAAGCTAGTGACAAATCCAGTACAAAGAGTACTAAGAAGCTACAAGTCTCGGGTCATCTGTCTCAGTCGGGATGAGTCCCTCCTGAGCCAGGGTCTCTGACTCTAAGCTCACAACATCCTGAGGCACGTAATGTGTAGGGAACCACTCCTCAGTGTCATCTGGGAAAATATATCCAGTCAGAAAAGGAGCAGAGTACATCTCTAACAGCAGTTCTAATCAATGATAAAAACTATGTACAGTAAATAGATATGAATATACAAGATGCAACAATAGATACAAGAGAGATATACAATAAGGAAATACTTGAAGAAAATACAAGAATGAACAATATGACAGTGAACAAGAATACTAATGACTAAGTGTGTGAGTATTAGCTTTAATATGTGATCGGCTTAGGAACTTGATACAAGATTTATGTCCTGGCTAATCATACGTGCGGTGTATGATTAATACTATTCAAGAACAAGACATGATACAAGATGGGTATGATCACATATCTACACTACATACTCCCCAACCCTGACTGGTATAGTGGATCCAACCATGGTACGCTATGGCACGGGATTCTCCAAGAAGATAGCGACTCTTCCCGAGAATCAGTGTTTGTACATGTACAAGAAGAACAATGAAACAAGACTTGCACAAGATACACCATATACCAAGGAATAATATCTCATGACGAGATCTGGATATACCAATCCGTGTAACCATCGGGTCAAGAAAACATGGATATCTATACTAGATACAATGAACATAGAGAATATCATAAATGAGAAACTATCAGAGAATGTACTCGCCTGAAGTCCGATAAATAGTCTCACAGATGTCTGATACGGTGCCTCGAAGACCTAGATAGGGAATACAACATCAATACAAGGTTTCGAAAAGAAATAAGTTAAACTAGTCAACTTCTTGGTCATAAGGCCATTTCTAAGTCAAAACAGTCAAACTAGGTCAACTCTAAGTCAAACCGGTCAAACTTGGTCAAAATACCTATTTCTAGGTTGCAGGAGTCTATCTCAATGATATTGGGTTCATAAACTATGAAACTAGGTCATACAAGCTAAATCTAGGATACTAAGATACCGTATCTCAGGATACGCAAACAAAAGGTATGAATATCATATTTGCATATTCAAACAATAATATATATACTAATCCTAACTACGAAAAGCTATGTGGATACCTTGGCTTTGAACCAACTCGGTATCGCACCACTAAACCCCCAACTTGATACCCAAACCCAATACCATGAATATTCTCAAATACCTTGACACTTACCTTGGTATCTCAAGGTAAATGATATCTAGTATATAATAGCTACCCCATTAGCTATATAGACATGCATATATCCATCCAATATAGTTTCTAGTATTTACTAATATCAACTACTAGTATATACTAAAACTATTAAATATTTACTACTACACTAATACCAACTACCAACATATATATATATATATATATATATATATATATATATATATATATATATATATATATATATATATATAACAGCAGTTCTAATCAATGATAAAAACTATATATATATCTCATCATGATATATATATATATATATATATATATATATATATATATATATATATATATATATATATATATATATTACCTTCTAGTTAGACTAGAAGGTATAATTATATCTCTAGATACTAGCTAACTACTAATAGTTAACTAACTCACTAACTATTTAACTAAACTAACTACTAATCACTAACTAGTAAACTACACTACTAATTTAACTATCTAGCTTAGACTTGTCAACTAAACTATAAGAGAACTAATTAGTTAACTAAATTATTAAGTAACCTCACATAACTACTAGCTAACCTTCTTATAAACTACTAGCTAGCCTTCTTATAACTATTAGCAAATCCCTCCCCTTGCTGTCCTAGCTGCTGCCTACTCGAAATGCTGCTGCTGTTGCTGGTATTCATAGTGGTTGCTGCTGCATTCTAAGATGTTGTTGCTGCTACTGCACTTCATGTTGCCGCTGCTGCTGGTCTTACCAACTGCTGCTGCTCTACCAATCTGCTGCTGCTGCTCTTCCAATATGCTGCTGCTGCTGCTCTAGTATTTCTGTAGGTGCCCGACCCCCCTTCAACACACACTTAATTACCCACACATTACATACATATACCATCTCATAGATCCCATAGATACATAAATCTCTAATATATATATATATATATATATATATATATATATATATATATATATATATATAGTATGTAGTATAACATTCACTTTATCACATAGATACCCTTATACACTAGCACATATAACTACATATGTATACATAACAATACATATATATATAAATGCATGTTAATACAACTACTATAATAGTTAAGAACAATAGAATTTAGATCTAGGAATGAAATACAACAAACACGTGGAGTGCATCGCACCCGTATCACACTAGATCTATGATACGCTTGCGACACGAGTCCACCACACAACAAAACGTACCCCGAAGGACACAAGAAAGTCTAATATATTATTTATGAACAATACGAAGAGTCAAACACATAACTATGTGTCTGTGTCAAAATATGACATGCACAAAGTCCCGTGTCGGAGGGAAAACTCTCAAATCAACACGTATCACCAAATTGTTGGGATACGACCTACACGTACTCAATTGTGGACACGATACTAGCCACAAACACACAAACACATATCAAATTGATCTATAGGACCAATTGACAAATACAACAAGTGTCAATCTCGAAATTCCCCCAAAATTGACACAAAAAGCACCATAACTTCCTCAATAGGCCTCCTATGAACTCGATTCCAAATCCTATGGGTAGCCTATACATATGGATTGATTTCTCTTGGTTAAATCTCAAATTTAGAACCTAAATAAAGGAAAAAAAACTAAATTGTACCTATTGGGAGATGGATTCCCAATGCAACCTCCAAATGTGATAAAATTGGCCTCCAACTTGTAGATCATTGCTCCTCTTTGTAGATTCTTGCTTCCTTCTTCTAGATCCTTGCTCCAATAGTCTCCAATGGTGATTTAGAAAGGAATTGGGATAAAATTTGGTAGAGAAATGATGTAGGAATGGGGGAATTTGGTTGAGGAAAATTCTAAATATAGATTTCAAATGAAAAGAGGAGAGAGAAACTTTTCCTCCCTCTTAAAGTAGGCCGGCCACTTGACCCCCTCCCAAAGTCACTATGTAATGTCCATTATATCCCTTGGGGCCTCTCATGAAGAAATAATTAAGGAAGGAAGGTTCTAGTCTAATGGTTTAATTAAATTAATCATCCCCCTAATCAATGGGCTTTCTAGTTTGGCTCAATTCTAACAATTAATACATGTTGGTCCATGAGTCTAAACTAAACTAGTTAGGTCCACTAACACAAGTCCAAATCACTAAACTAACATCTAACAATAAATAAATAATACAATAAATAATTATTCAATATGCACAATATTTAATTAATTATGAAATGACTAAAATATTCTTTCCTAGAAATGTGGTAGTGACAAGTCTACCCTCCTTAAAATAATTTTGTCCTCAAAATTCAAAGACGAAAACTACCCCCAGAGAATAACAGAACAGAACAGAACAAAAGAACATAACATAACTAGGAGAGAGCATACCTCAAGGCACAAACAAATATGGGTAACGCTCTCGCATTTCATCCTCTCTCTCCCAGGTAGACTCCCACGGAGAGTGATGCCTCCATGCGACGCATACCAAGGGAATAGTCTGGTTCCTCAGCACCTTCTCTCTCCGATCCAGAATCTCAACTGGCTACTCTGGATAGCTAAGAGTAGGGCCCACCTTTATCTCTGAGTGATCCAACAGATGCCTAGGATCTGCCACGTACCTTCTCAACTGCGACACATGAAACACGTTGTGCACTCCCTCCAATGCAGGTGGAAAGTCTAGCCTATAAGCAACTGCACCGACCCTCTCTAGAATAGTGAAAGATCCGATGAATCGCGGACTAAGCTTCCCGCCTCCACCGAAACGAATCGTGCCTTGTGTCAGAGAAATCCTCAGAAACACCAAACCACCCACCTAGAACAAAACACCACCTTAAGAACTTAATCTATAACAAACAACCAATACAAGCACAAAACAAAAATCTAAACTATACCACAAACTCCAAAGGTCTCCGGTGGCTATCGGCCCAATGCCGTTGTCTGTCCTGCGCCACTCGAAGTCTGTCTCTGATCAAGTGAACCTTCTTCGATGCATTTACAACCATCTCTGGTCCAAGCAAAACTCTATCTCCAACATCGTCCCATGACAAGGGAGTACGACATCTCCGACCGTACAGAACTTCAAATGGTGACATCTCTATACTAGCTTGGTAGCTGTTGTTGTAAGCAAACTCTACCAAATGGAGATGGTCCTCCCAAGAACCCCCGAAATCTAGTACACAAGTGCGCAACATATCCTCGAGAGTCTGAATAGTCCTCTCTGACTGCCCATATGTCTAGGGATGATATGCAGTACTGAACTTGAGCTGAGTGCCCAAATTCGCCTGCAAACTCTACCAGAAATGAGAAGTGAAACGACTATCCCGATCCGAGACTATGCTGACGGAAACTCCATGTATCCTGACGATCTGCCTCACATACATCTCCGCCATCTTCTCCGTAGACAAACCCACCTTAAAAGGCAAAAAGTGGGCTGACTTGGTCAACTTGTCAACGATGACCCAAATCGCGTCTTTCCCTCCAGGAGATTGTGGAAGTCCGGACACAAAATCTATAGTAATGTGCTCCCACTTCCACTCTAGAATGGGTAATGGCTGAAGTAAACCTCCTGGCCTCTGCCTCTCGGCTTTCACCTGCTGGCACACTAAGCATCTGGATACAAACTGTGCCACTCCCCTCTTCATGCCATACCACCACACACTCTCTCGCATATCCCGATATATCTTGTTGGTACCTGGCTGTATGGAATACTGAGAGCGATGCACTTCCTGCAACACCTCCTCACACAGCTCCCTACTAGGCACACACACAATCTAACTCCATGCCACAAAGAACCATCATCAGCAATGGTGAAATCATCCTCCAATCCTGCTCTCACCTGAGCTCTAATGCTCCTCAGAGATACATCCTCATATTGGGCTGCCTTGATCATGTCCATCAACTCTGAATGTATCTGCAATCCCCATATCTGTATAGCCAAACCAAGAACTATCACCTCAATGCCCAAGCTCTCCAAGTCCTCCAACAAATATCAATCTCGCGTCAAGAACATAGCTACCGAATACCTGCTCAGGACATCGGCAACTACATTGGCTTTCCCAGGATGATACTGTAAAGATATGTCAAAATCCTTCATCAGTTCCAGCCACCGACGCTGCCTCATGTTCAACTCTTTCTGCGTGAAAACGTACTTCAAGCTCTTGTGGTCTGTGAAGATCTCCACATGCTCTTCGTACAAATAGTGTTTCCACAACTTCAGGGCAAAGATGACTGCTGCCAACTCCAAATCATGGGTAGGATAGTTCTTCTCATGAGGACGTAATTGCCTGGATGCATAGGCAATCACTTTGTCATTCTGCTGAAGAACACAACCCAAATATTTCTTCGATGCATCACTATAAATAGTGAAACCTCCAGACCCTGATGGCAACGTCAAAATAGGAGCAGACGTCAACCTCTTCTTCAATTCCTCAAAAGCAACCTGGCAGTCCTTCGTCCAAACAAACTCTACATCCTTCCTGGTGAGTCTGGTCATCGGCTCGGCAATCCTCAAAAAATTTTGCACAAACTTTCTGTAGTAGCCTACCAATCCCAAGAAACTCCTGATCTCTACTACCGAACTTGGGGTCTTCCAAGACTCCACTGCTGCGATCTTCTTCGGATCCACTGAAATACCCTCACCAGTCACAACATGCCCCAAGAATTCCACCTTGTCCAAGAAGAACTTACACTTGGACAACTTTCCATACAGCTTCTCCTTCCTCAGCACATCCAACACAATCCGCAAATGCTCCTCGTGCTCCTCCGGTGTCTTCGAGTATATGAGTATGTCGTCGATGAACACCACCACGAACTTGTCAAGGTACTGATGGAACACCTTGTTCATCAAGTTCATAAATATCGACGGGGTATTAGTCAACCCAAACGGTATCACCATAAAGTTGTACTGACCATACCGAGTTCTAAAAGCAGTCTTCGGTATGTCCTCCGGCTTCACTTTCACTTGGTGGTAGCCTGATCTCAAGTCTATCTTAGAAAATATCTTGGCACCACTCAACTGATCGAACAAGTCATCAATCCATGACAAAGGGTACTTATTCTTGATAGTGAGATTATTCAATGCCCTGTAATCAATGCACATGCGCACTGATCCATCCTTCTTTGGTACAAACAATACCGGGACTTCCCACGGTGAAGAACTCGATCTGATAAACCCCTTATCCTGTAATTTGTCCAACTGCTTCTTCAGCTCGACCAGCTCGCTGTTGTTTACTCTAAAGGCATGCTGGAAAATTGGTTCTGCACCTGGCACCAAGTCTATAGAGAATTCAACATCTCGATCTGGCGGCAAACCTGGTAATTCCTCAGGAAACACATCCAAGAACTCTGCTATTAATGGATGTGGCAACTCCTTGTCTTCCACCATAGCTCCACAAATAATGCCTTCTCCCTGCTCTGCAGCTCCTCTAGCAAACTCAAACTCTGGCTCTCCTGGTGGACCAAACAAAACTCTACCTCCTATATAATCTATACTAGAACGGTGCCTACTCAACCAATCCATCCCGAGTATAATATCGTAGCTCGAAAGTGGCATTACAAGTAGACACGTACTCAACTCCCGGACTCCCAGAGTAACTCTCCGATCCTTGCAAATATCATTAACCAGGATAATGCCTCCCCCGGTCATGATCTTGCAAGTCCTAAGCAAAGACTCAGCTACCAAACCATGCTTCAGAGCAAAAGAAACAGATACAAAACTATGGGAAGCACCACTATCAAACAAAGCTAAAGCTGGAATAGAATCAAGAAGAATAGAACCTGCGATGACATCTCCGGTGGGCTCGTCCTCCTCGACGGTCATAGCAAACGCTCGTCCCTGACGTGCACCTCCCTGATGCTGATGCTGGACATAACGCTGCTGCTGGGTCGGAAGCGGTCCCCTCGGCTGTACTGTAAGTGGTCTCGCCTGTACCCTCGGAGCTGGAGCTGCTCCCTGAACTGCACGACGAGGACACTCTCTCATCTGATGCCCTTCGGTACCATAATACAAACAAACTCCCAACCTTCTCCTACAAACCTCCCAGATATGGTCGGGCTTCTTGCAGTAGTGGCAAGGAGTTTGCTGTAGCTGTCTCTGTTGCTGTAGTGCCTGGTAAAACGGCGCCCTAGCTGGAGTCTGGTGCTGTTGTGGCTGCTGAAAAGGCCTGGACTGGAAATGAGGACGTTTGGCAGATACTGCACTGCTGTTGGCCCCCAAAAAAGAATTACGGTCTCTCTTGGGCTTCAAACCCAACTCCCGCTCAACCTTGCGTGCCTCCACAAGTATCTCCGAGTATGTCTCGTAAAAAGACAAAATGAGGATCTTCAATTCCCAATTTAGACCCTCACGGAAACGAATAGCCCAAACCTCCGGCTCTCTCACCAAATACTCTGTAAATAGGCTCAGCCTGCCGAACTCCGTAGTGTACTCCCCTACAGACATGCTCCCCTGAATGAGGCTCTCAAACTGCCTTCCCAAGTCTAGCCGGTCTACCCGAGCGAAGAACTTCTTCTTGAAGAGGTCCTTGAACATCTCCCAAGACTGTCCTGCGTCAACCAGGATCGGTTCATTCCTAAACCAAATGCGGGCGACGTCGAACAGTTGAAGTCCTACCGCCTCAACCTTCATATCCTCAAAAAGACGGGACACCCTCATAAGACACTCAATGTCCTCGAGCCAATCATCAGCATAGACGATGCCCTCCGTCCCCTTGAAGACCCTAGGCTCCAGCTTCTTAAAGTCCTGAATGTTGCCTGGCCGAAGCTGAGCAACCTCAGGAGCAACCTGCTGCTGGACCAAAACTCCTCTCTCTACTACGGAACGAGCAAGCTGATAATCACTCTCGATGCCCTGCCGCAAAATGTTGGTCTGCCTCTGATGTGCCTCAGAATGAACCCTTTGCGCCTCCAATATCTTATGAAATAGTGTGAACATCTGTGTCGCATCTGTTGGCACAGGAGGTGGAGGTAAAAGTCCCTCAGATACAGCTGGCACAGTCCTCTGAGTATGTGGTGGACCTCCGAAAGCAGCTGACACTCCAATCACCGAAGAAGTTGCTGCTCAAGGCAGTATGTGTAGGAATATGGGATCATGTGCACACTGGTGCAAGGGTGAGTGGTTAATTATAGAGGGCAGTAACTGATATACTGGTATCAGAGAAGTTGCTGCTCGAGGCAGTATGTGTCTGATGTATTGTTGTAGGAGGGGTAAGCCTTGGCGAAGAATATGAGTATCAGGGAATTAATTACAGTTATGGTTGCCAGTGTTTTATTACATTGAACTTGATGTGCTCAATAGAATAACATAGCAATAATAACAATGCATAAGTGAAGAGGAATAGGGGATCAACTGCAGTGTGTGTGCACGAGCTAATTGTGCAGAGTGTTGGGCTATACTCGAGTTCAGGTATCAGTTGATACTGGGTATGGGGTGAAGTATCAGTACATTGGTACTGGACTGTGGGTAAGTAGTATGGAGTGGCCTGCATAAGAGAGTGCAATACACATATTTGACTCAAGACAGTGCACTATAATGGGTATCGAGTATCAGTGTATATCAGTCAGATACTGGACAAAAATGCATTACAGTGGTATAAAATAGAGCAGTTGGTGAGAAGTGTTTGTAGGTAGGGAGAGAGGGACAAGTCTGGGTTCGGATGCACAAAGTGGCATGACTGTGAAGTAAGGTGTGCAGATGTGCACAGGTCAGATGTGGGGATGCAACTGGGTTCTATCCACATTGGGAAAACTGGTAAGTAGGCAGTAGGTGTAACACCCCATTCCGTTCAAGCGGACTGCCGATTCAAACGGCAAAAGTACAATGTCCCGACCCGCTTTGCTCAGGCGAGAATGCTCGTTGAGGCAAAGGATATCCAGACTTGTCCCTACAGGATTTCAGCTTAGGCTTTCAGAGGCTTGCTTGACGTATCGCTCAACCGAGGCGAATCATCGCTAAGGTGGGTGGCTACGGTGAACTTGTTTTTGCTTAGCCAGCACACTTAAAATCTGGAATGATATATGCTAGTCGCTAGGTGAATCACCCCCTGCATGCTAATAAGAATACAACGCACCTAGCTAAGGGAATAATCCCAACTTGTATTGCTTATGCTAGAACATGGAAATGAAATATTGCTTATATTCAGACCCTCGCATGCTACCCTAGATCTTGTCGCTCGGGAAGTCCCTTACGGTTTTACCTCTCGGCTTACCTTCAGGCCCGAGATAACGTGAATGCTTATGTTTATACAAATGCGTGCTTGTCTGCTTGTGTGTTGCCTTGTTTTCATCCAACCCCGGGAGACTACTAAGTAGTCGTCCCGTGCATGAATGAACCTGAAAGTGTCCGGGACCGTTAGGTCACCAAGGCAGCCCCGAACCAGGGAAATGCATCAAGGCAAGTTGTTCACTGAACGAGAATCGTGTTTGCAAATCAAGTATCTCGTGTATCTCGTGTACTCGTGTATCTCGTGAAATTGGAAAGACCAATAATTGCATGTCACGGACAACTCAGAAATGAGGTATAGTTCCACGGACGGTCACCGGGGCACTGGGACCGACCCGATCCGGATGGAACTCGTGTGTAGTCAATCGTATGCGGACTGGATAGCTTGCAGCGCATCGTGTACTCTCGTTGTATGCTATCCTTGTTCTTGACTATGTCCTTTATGGCTATGCCAGCGACTCGTGTTTATATAGATAAGTCATCCTCGCTTAGCGGCTATCCGCATGCGAGTCATTGCATCGCATCAAAAGAACAACTGAACACCTGAACGATCTTGATATAACGACTCTCGTGTTTGTATATGCTATTGTCTTGGATTTCATATATGCTGCTTGTGCTTGAATTAACAATGTTTGCCTTGGACAGGGAAGGTCAAATGGTAAGTTGGTAAGTCTCGTGGTGTTTTCTCTCATGTCGCACGACGCACAGCCACACGAAATAGGCTATTCAATCTTTGCATGAAACTGATCCTAAGGCAACTAGAAAGACAACTTAATAGTTGGTGCACGGAACCTATATTACGTGTTTGGATTTGTCGAACGGGCGAGTAGCCTCCCCACCAGTGCATTCAATGTACTGATAACCCACCAGATCGTTTGCAGGGTACGGGAGAACCTCGTTCGGTGCGGATGCTCCTTCGTACGTGCTAAGGCGTGGAGATCACTCCGAAGCAGCGCTGCGTCCGGAACAGAAGCACATATACAAGACATAATGTTGGAACATTGCCTGAATATCGCCTGTACAATCATTCCATAATTGTAGCCACTTGGCACGCTTTTACTGTTTCAGAGAGAGAGGCTTGAGCGACTTGTAATCTCGGCTATACGCCGCCAGTAACACTTGTTTATATCAATAAAGAGTTGCTTTACTTCAACTTGTGTTATTCAATGCTTCCGCTATTGTCGACTCAGTGAACTTGTTACCGATTGTCTATGCGTTCATGACTCCGCTGCACTCGGACTATCTGTGCGACTCTGTGGCTTAGAACTCTTACCGCCAGCCAATGAACCACGGCCTTGCACGGGCGTGGCTCACGCTCGTGCGGCATCACGCCCGGATGGGTCAAAGCGATCGTTCTGCGGGAGCGCTGGCGCGGTAATTCTCGCCTAGCGGGAACGACCGATTTAGCCTACGGAAGATCGGGGCGTGACAGGTTGGTATCAGAGCCTGGCTTATACGCCTTTGGACTTTGTTTCGAATATCTCAGTTTTGAAAGCTCGTTCGTGGGTTTTGTGTACGCTCTCTCTCAATGTCCCAAACGGAAGGTTCCAACAATAAGTCTAAATACTTTCAAAAATGCATTTTGAATGATATGATTGCTTGTATGATATTGTGCTGCGAGTGGCCTTTTTGCCAACCTGAGTGAGAACCCTTGAGATTATCGCAAGTAGCTTGTCCGATTTCACTATCTCTAAGTTTGGTTGAATGCATATGTTCGAGGGACGCCTTGAACTTTTGCACGATCCAATACTTAAGAAAATATGAAACTCGAGTGCTAAGACTTCGCTATCGCTAAGTTGGTTGGCGTGCATGTGTTTGGAGCGCTAAGAATACGTGTGCGATCCAGACTCGCGATATGCTGATCTCGAATGCTTGTGCAAGTGAATATCCAAATGAACAAGTACAACGACTTGTATAGGTTTGCCTCAGCCTTGTATCGTTAAATCAAAATTGATTGAAACGTACTGCTTGTCCTCATTAAGTCTCGAGGATGAGACTTTTTCTGAGTTGGGTAGGATGTAACACCCCGTTCCATTCAAGCGGACTGCCGATTCAAACGGCAAAAGTACAATGTCCCGACCCACTTTGCTCAGGCGAGAATGCTCGTTGAGGCAAAGGATATCCAGACTTGTCCCTACAGGATTTCATCTTAGGCTTTCAGAGGCTTGCTTGACGTATCGCTCAACCGAGGCGAATCATCGCTAAGGTGGGTGGCTACGGTGAACTTGTTTTTGCTTAGCCAGCACACTTAAAATCTGGAATGATACATGCTAGTCACTAGGTGAATCACCCCCTGCATGCTAATAAGAATACAACGCACCTAGCTAAGGGAATAATCCCAACTTGTATTGCTTATGCTAGAACATGGAAATGAAATATTGCTTATATTCAGACCCTCGCATGCTACCCTAGATCTTGTCGCTCGGGAAGTCCCTTACGGTTTCACCTCTCGGCTTACCTTCGGGCCCGAGCTAACGTGAATGCTTATGTTTATACAAATGCGTGCTTGTCTGCTTGTGTGTTGCCTTGTTTTCATCCAACCCCGGGAGACTACTAAGTAGTCGTACCGTGCATGAATGAACCTGAAAGTGTCCGGGACTGTTAGGTCACCAAGGCAGCCCCGAACCAGGGGAATGCATCAAGGCAAGTTGTTCACTGAACGAGAATCGTGTATGCAAATCAAGTATCTCGTGTATCTCGTGTACTCGTGTATCTCGTAAAATTGGAAAGACCAATAATTGCATGTCGCGGACAACTCGAAAACGAGGTATAGTTCCACGGACGGTCACCGGGGCACTGGAAACGACCCGATCCGGATGGAACTCGTGTGTAGTCAATCGTGTGCGGACTGGATAGCTTGCAGCGCATCGTGTACTCTCGTTGCATGCTATCCTTGTTCTTGACTATGTCCTTTATGGCTATGTCAGCGACTCGTGTTCATATAGATAAGTCATCCTCGCTTAGCGGCTATCCGCGTGCGAGTCATTGCATCGCATCAAAAGAACAACTGAACGATCTTGATATAACGACTCTCGTGTTTGCATATGCTATTTCCTTGGATTTCATATATGCTGCTCGTGCTTGAATTAACAATGTTTGCCTTGGACAGGGAAGGTCAAATGGTAAGTTGGTAAGTCTCGCCGTATTTTCTCTCATGTCGCACGGCGCACTGCCACACGAAATAGGCTATTCAATCTTTGCATAAAACTGATCCTAAGACAACTAGAAAGACAACTTAATAGTTGGTGCACGGAACCTATATTACGTGTTTGGATTTGTCGAACGGGCGAGTAGCCTCCCCACCAGTGCATTCAATGTACTGATAACCCACCAGATCGTTTGCAGGGTGCGAGAGAACCTCGTTCGGTGCGGATGCTCCTTCGTGTGTGCTAAGGCGTGGAGATCACTCCGAAGCAGCGCTGTGTCCGGAACAGAAGCACATATACAAGACATAATGTTGGAACATTGCCTGAACATCGCCTGTACAATCATTCCACAATTGTAGCCACTTGGCACGCTTTTACTGTTTCAGAGAGAGAGGCTTGAGCGACTTGTAATCTCGGCTATACGCCACATGTAACACTTGTTTATATCAATAAAGAGTTGCTTTACTTCAACTTGTGTTATTCAATGCTTCCGCTATTGTCGACTCAGTGAACTTGTTACCGATCGCCTATGCGTTCATGACTCCGCTGCACTCGGACTATCTGTGCGACTCTGTGGCTTAGAACTCTTACCGCCAGTCAATGAACCACGGCCTTGCACGGGCGTGGCTCACGCTCGTGCGACATCACCCCCGGATGGGTCAAAGCGATCGTTCCGCGGGAGCGCTGACGCGGTGATTCTCGCCTAGCAGAAACGGCCGATTTAGCCTGCGGGAGATCGGGGCGTGACAGTAGGGTGTGTTAGTAGGGACTGAAATCAATAGCTAGTAGGGACTGAAATCAGTAGGTACTGAAATCAATGGGTTTTAAGTGTTAGTATTGATTAGTTTTTAAGTGTATGGTATTTTCTGATACTTGGGTAATGTGAATGTGTGTTAGTATAGGTAAGAATAGATACTGGGCATCGGGTGCAAAGGTTAGTATGGCATATGCAAGTAGGTGTGCAGGCTCAGGTTGGACTGGTTTCAAGGTATATCAGTCAGGTGGAGTGAGGACTGATGTATGGAGTCCTTGTGTGCAGTTAAGAAATAAGATGGCTGTTTAGTGCAGTGTATGGGGCATCAGTGGGGTGAACTTGGTTATGTATGTATGTATGTATGTATGTATAGGGGTGTGATACCAAGTGAGGTTAAGTGCAAGTGAGTGAGGACTGGGAGTGAGTGTCAATGAGTATCAGTGGTGTTGCCAGATGAGGGTAAGTGTAGGTTCAGACATTATATACCTATGTGAGTGTAGGTATTAGTGAACTGTGAGTGTTTGAGTGAGTGATGGTGTAGTGTATTATAGTTAGGTATGGGGTATCAGTTAAGTACTAAACTAAGGATTGGTTAAGTATCAATCTATAGATTAATTATTGTATAGATATTGATATCATCAAGTTTATAACTTATATAGTTAATTTAGCATCTAATATTAGTTGGTATTGTCTAATTTTAGCTAGGTATTAACTAGTATACTTTGATATGAATGAGATATCTAGATACAACCTAGTTTAGACTTAATATCACTTGTATGACTCTATAAACCAACTTTATAGATATTTTAGAACCTGAATCAAGGTATTGACCCAGTTTGACCAAGACGACCTAGTTAACCTAGTACAGCCCTAGAAATGGCCTAGAAATATTATCCTAGCTAAGCTAAGCATGATAACTATTTTTATTTCACTCCTTGACACTATTATTTCTTATTTAGGTCGGTGTGACTCCAGTTTGGACCTTGATCCTCATTCCTTGCTCAGGACCACAGGCGAGTACATTCTTTGACAGTTTTTATTATTTTGATTATTACTATGATTCTAGTTGTAGTGTATACTTGATTCTGACACAGTGGATACACGTGCTAGTATCATAGGTACCTGTCATGAGGAGTCATGATTGGAATCCATCGTACTAGCTGGAGACGGGAAAATATTAGCAAGATTACGTGATCATATCCCCACTTTACATGTATAATAGCTTACCCCACATATCACGTAGGGTGTAGCCTAACCATTTACATGCCTCATAGCCTGTTATATATGATTAGCCTGACTATTGCTCGCATCATAGCTAACGAGATAGTTAGCCTGACCTCACATGTATCATAGCCAATCATATATCACAAGCATGATCTAGTCCCAAGCCGATCACATAGCAAACTGATATTTCAACACTTAGCTAGAATTCCTATTCTTTTATTTCAGTATATTCATTTCTAGCATTCACATATATCTGTTCATTGATAGTTAGTTCTATATGTTGATTACATGTCTCTCCAGTATTTCTTATTTTCCAGTATTTGTTCATCATATATTTTTCTTACACTGTATTATAGTTTTTATCAATATAATTGAAACTGCTGTTAGTGTTTGTGCTTCGCTCCAATCCTGACTAGATAACATTTTCAGAGGATCTCGAGGATTTTTGCCATACTCACTATGGTCCAGGAATGGATGGAGATTTCATCCTGGATATTCCAGAGAAGCCACTCTCCTTAGAGGAGACACCACCCACAGTCGTTTAGACAACACTTAGTCTAGTTTATTTATGTACTGGATTGTTATAACTGTGAGACGGGTGTATTATGTTGAGACTTATTTATGTTGAGTCAGTTAGACTCTAAACTTATTATTGTTATTTGGGTTGTGTCCTAGACTTATGACAAAACTTCTTTTACCTTTCATATCTTATCGTGTCATTTACCTTCTTATAGTTATTGTGATTGAGTACCTTATGTTTTAATGATCAATATGCATATTCATTGTCCTCCTTATGGAGTTGAGATCATTGACAGATTATTTTATGAGTTGTGATTAGTAGTATTGAGACCTAGACAATATTCTACCGTCGATTCTGTGGCGTAGGCTGGACGTACCCACGGCTCATGCCCAAATTCTGGGTGTGGGTCGTGACACCACCAGCATCCTTTAGGTTGAACCGAGCTTCGCCGCATCAGACTGCGTCACAGTCTTCTCATCAGAGGAGAAGTTAGTCCCCAGCAGAGTCGCCACCTTGTTTGCCAATAAATTTGGGATTGCTTTAACAACAAACTAAAGAACGTACAAAGAGGTCCTAGACAAACAATCTAAGTACAATTTTTTGATTCTGGGGTGTGATGATGGACAAAGAGCGCTGCAGTGACTCTTTTACTCCGTTGACGGTCCGATATGGGAGCGAGAAAGTTCTTTCATGTTCTCTCTCCTGTGTTTGGGGGTGGTATGGTCTCTCTAAAGCAGAAAAAGATGACATTTAGAATGTTCAAGTTGCTCCTATTTATAGCCATCGTGCTGATGGGCCATATGTGCCGCATATGCCTCTGTTTGGTGGCCGCATAGGGCTCCTTCAACAGAATATAGTTGTAACTATAAACCCCATCACCCAAAAATAGGTATCTTGTGTGTATTTTCTATTTCGTGTATTTGTTTTAGATTATTTTTTAAAACAATTAAAACCCAATAATTTTATTAGGATACTTCACCGTGGTTTGGACATTAATAATATAGGATGGCCCCAAAATCTGTATCTTCCTTCATAGGAAGTAGCCTACACAGGAGACACTACTTGTAGGGTCTTTTCGTGGCACAGAAATTCGATCCCTTGGTGTTAGTATTACATTAGTGTAACGACCATATATTAATTATTGAATATTTAGATAATTTATATATAATTTAATTATGGTTATTTTTCTATCCCAACTTCCTACAATTAGCACCCCAAAATTTTCCGTGCCAAGTTAGTCATTTTTCCTTTCATAGATTTCATATTATTTGCTATTAACCTATTTTGTGGACAACCATTTAATTAATTACTTAGTTAATTAGATAATACAATTATTTGATTTATTATAACTAAATAAATATCTAAGTATTAATTACAAAATATTTCATAAAATATTTTGAGTATAGAATTTTATTAAAGCCTTACAAAATAATTTTCTAGAATTTATTTTTTGTGCGAATATTATTTTTGGATTTTCACCTCATTTATATATGTAAATATATATATGTTAATAAATCTAAGTTATTAGTAGTAATAATAATAATAATAATAATAAATAATAAATAATAATAATATATAAACCTAAAACCTAGATTACTAAAAGCCTAACAAAACCAAAAGCTAAATCCTAAAACCTAACAAATCTCCTAACTACCCCAGCAGCCAAAAACCTCCCCCGTGAACCCTTTCTCTCTCCCAGTATCTCTATCTCTCTCGATTTATATATATATATATATATATATATATATATATATATATATATATATATATATATATATATATAAACCATACAGAAACTTAACCCTACCCCACGCCCGACCGCCGACGACCACACCGGACCCCCGGCGACCACGCCCGACCGCCGGCGCCGCCGCCCCCTCGCCGGACCGCCGCCGCAGCCGCCCGTGCCGCCCGCCTCCGCGCACTGTGCACGTGCAGAAATACTGCTCCGAGCACCCATCTTCTAGATATTGTATCTTCTCCATCTGTGATCCTTTTTGCGTGCGGTTTATTCGTATACGTTCACAACCTAACCCTCTAGGATTTTCATTCAAGCGGGAAAAGTTTTCGTGTCCCGGATTGGTCAAAAAATCGACCGGAAAATGACCGAAAAATAGACCAAAACAGTTCAGAATTTCGAATCCAAAACCCCATGTTCACACCCAATTTGCCATCAACCTGTTTAATATTTTCGAAAACTAATTAAAGAGTTTTTCTTCTCCATATAACCGAAAAAAAATTTATTTTTTTAGTTTTTGTTAATTTATTCTATGTGTAAAATTATTCAACCTCCAAATTGACCAAAAACTTATTTTTTAAAAAAATTGGAAAATTGTGATACGGAGCGCGCCCCGCCAAACGGGACCGCCTCGTCGCTTACCAATTGCACCGAAAGGCACGTATGGTATATCTGGACGTGTGGGCTTTCGCGGAAACTGATTTGGACGTGTGTGCGCGTCAGAATCAACATGTATCCGTAAAAAGTCTCTGTATCGCAACTTTTATAAAATATCGCACCATTTAGTGTACGCTCGTCGGAATGCGACAAAACTTGCGCCATTGGATTCGTGGTATCACTCTGGTCCTGTGACCCAAGTTTCATGCAATTCTGAGACAGTTGACCAAGTCGCCTATTTGCGGGCCCCACGGTTGACTTTAAGGGCGAATTTGTGTTCGGCTCACCGAAATCCAAAATTGGACATACCGTTGGGTTCGTATTGACGTTTAGAATTTGTTTGACCTATAATTTATCATATTTAGAGACCTTTACCTCTGGCACGCTTTTTGGTGTAAAGTAGCCCACATATGGAGCATGTTTTGACCCAAAATTATTGTTTTGCCCCTGTGTCCAAAATTGGACGAAAGAATAGTATTTTCTAGCTATCTCGCTTATTCTGGGAACGTTGGTGATGTTTATTTCTGCAACCGGAGACGTTCATTCTGATACCATGGTTTCTGATCCATTGTGCCTGACGTCTGGACGCTTACACTTTGCAGCTTTCTTGTCAGGCAAGATACCTTGCCAAATTGCTTACAGTACTTTGCATGCTTATTATATTTTTATATATTTATTGTACATATGCTTTATTTCAGTCATAATTATATACTATATATATGTTGACACACACTTGACACATAGTATCATGGGAGGGGAGGACAATCAATAGGCGTATGGGCTATAACCACTCTGGTAAACCATAGTAACTAGCACGCACTACGGTAGTTGTGTCGTGCTGGTCGCTACCCTCGAGGTATGTCGATTTCTGGTATCGTGCTGGTCGCTACCCTTGAGGTATGTCGATTTTTGATGTTCTAGACGTGTGTGTGAGTTATGAGATTAGATAGAGTAGCCTACCCATGTCCATACGTCGAAAAGTTGTCCTTATTATGCATATTCATATAAATTGTCTTGTACAGCGTACTTATATATTTTCTGTCTATTATGCATATTTACTGTATTCAATTGGCATGCTTCTATGTATCTTGTTACGTCCCTTTGAGGACCTGGTCCCTTTCTAGGTATAGACGATCTTGACTATTCGCAGGAGCACGGATCAGGACTTGCTACTTATCTCTTTCGAGGAGGTCTTCTCTTCGAGTCTCATTATTCATTAGATGTTCTTATGTGGTTTCTCTTATATTCTAGTTTGGCAGTGGATTTGTTTCCACCCGACTATCATTCTTTGATACTTCATATTGAGATTCAGTTATGTAGTAGATTGGTTATTTATTTCTATTTGATTATGTGGATGAGATTTAGTTATGCCCTGTGACTTGTGATAATTATATACCACTTGTGAATTATTGTTCATAATACAGCGTATGTATGTGTTATAGTTTCCATATATTGGAGTCTCCATATACATACGGCTGGCATGCTTACGTATTCCTAGTCCTACGTATTTTGGGACTGGGGCGTGACAGTAACTGTAGCCGCATGCCATGGGCAGATTACCACGTGGTCTTGGTTGAGATATGTTATTGAAGAGATCTTGGGGTGGTTGTATGTGTGACTTGGTCAGCTAGTCACGTAGTCAGCAATGTTTGTGCGAGAAATCAACTTCGGTTGTAACAGAAAGATCTGCAAGTTGAAAGTCGCATAACGTCTTGGCTGTATATCGTCGTGGCCGAATATGTCACGTTCCGATCTCCCGCAGGCTAAATCGGCCATCCCCGCTAGGCGAGAATCACCACGCCAGCGCTCCCGCGGAACGATCGCTTTGACCCATCTGGGCGTGCACGAGCGTGAGCCACGCCAGTGCAAGGCCGTGGTTCATTGGCTGGTGATAAGAGTTCTAAGCCACAGAGTCGCACAGATTATCCGAGTGCAGCGGAATCATAAACGCATAAGCGATTTGGTAACAAGTTCACTGAGTCGACAATATAGCGGAAGCATTGAATGACACAAGTAGAAGTAAAGCAATTCTTTATTAATATAAACAAGTGTTACAGGCGGCGCATAGCCGAGATTACAAGTCGCTCAAGCCTCCCTCTCTGAAACAGTAAAAGCATGTCAAGTGGCTACATTTATGGAATGATTGTACAAGTGAATGTTCAGGCGATGTTCAGGCGATGTTCAGGCAATGTTCCAATATTATGTCTTGTATATGTGCTTCAGTTCCGGACGCAGCGCTCCAAGGCTTCAGAGTGGGCTCCTAGCCTTAGCACGCACGAAGGAGGCATCCGCACCGAACGAGGTTCTTCCGCACCCTGCAAACGATCTGGTGGGTGGTTCTCCCGCACCCTGCAAACGATCTGGTGGGTTATCATTACATTGAATGCACTGGTGGGGAGGCTACTCGCCCGCTCGACAAATCCAAACACGTAATATAGATTCCGTGCACCAACTATTATGTTGTCTTTCTAGTTGCCTTAGGATCAGTTTCATGGCATATTGAATGGCCTAACTCGTGTGGCAGTGTGCCGTGCGATATAAGAGGAAACACGGCGAGACTTACCAACTTATCATTTACCTTCCATGTCCAAGGCAAACAAAGTTAATTCAAGCACGAGCATTCATAATGAAAATCAAGGCAACAGCATATGCAAACACGAGAGATTGCTATATCATGATCGTTCAGGTATTCAGTTGTTCTTTTGATGCGATGCAATGACTCGCACGCGTATAGCCGCTAAGCGAGGATGACTTATCTATATGAACATTTGTCACTGTCATAGCCATAAAGGACGAGTTATAGTCGATGAACAAGGATGGTATGCAACGAAGCACGTGAGGCGGTTCACGCCATCCTGTCCGCACGTGAGACTATCGTGAAGTTCCATCCGGATCGGATCGGCCCCGGTGCCCGGGAAACCGTCCGTGGAACCTAATGACCTTGTTTCCAAGTTGTCCGCGACATGCAGGTCAGGGTCTTTCCAAATCCATAACTTGATATGATAATCCGTGATTCTTGTTCTGAACCGAGCGTTTGCTCTACGAGCTGGGAGTCTTTCTTTACGTGACGTGATTCTCGTTCAGATGTAAACTTGATGTGATTATCATTCAGTTGTAACGTGACAGGATTCTCATTCAGTATTCACTTGCCTTGATGCATGCCCCTGGTTTGGGGATTGCCTTGGTGACCTAACGGTCCCGGATACTTGCAGGTTCAATTGCACAGAAGAGCTATTTGATAGTCTCCTGGCTAACTAGAATGCATGCACGAATAACGTTAGACATTTATAAGCAAGCAAGAATACGTTTCTAAGGAACTTAAGCAAACACGTTTGCTCGGACCCGAAGGTAATCCGAGATGTAAAACCGTAAGGGACTTTCCGAGCGACAAGATCTAGGATAGCATGCGAGGGTCTGAATATAATTAATATTTTATTTCCATGTTCTAGCACAAGCAATACAAGTTGGGATTATTCCCTTAGCTAGGTGCGTTGTATTCTTATTAGCATGCAGGGGGTGATTCACCTAGCGACTAGCGTGTATCATTCCATATTTTATGTGTGTTGGCTAAGCAAAGACAAGTTCACCGTAGCCACCCACCTTAGCGATGATTCGCCTCGGTTGAGCGATACGTCAAGCGAGCCTCTGTAAGCCTAAGCCGGAATCTTGTAGGGACAAGTCTGGATATCCTTTGCCTCAAACGAGTATTCTCGCCTGAGCAAAGCATGTCGGGACTTTGCACTTTTGCCGTTTTGAATCGGCAGTCCGCTTGAGCAGAACGGGGTGTTACAGCATACGTGCTCTCGTTTGGCCTTGGTCGTATGGACGCTAAAGCTGCATATTGACGAGGCCGCATGGGTCTTGCAGCCGCATGCGTGCTCTCGTTTGGCCTTGGTCGGATGGACACTCTGGCCGCATATTAACAAGGCCGTATGGGGCCGTAGCCGCATATGATGACTAGGCAGTATAAGGTCGAAGTCGCATACGTGAGGACACATGACATGGCGCGTCTGTCGAGGCTATTAATGCGTGGTGTGACTTTATGTCATTTTGTATGATGCCCCTTTCACGAGTCTCGCGGCGCTCAAAACTTTATGTCAGGCATCGGAGACTGTGTCGAGGGCTCTGTATGTGGCCTCTTACTCTGAGGATGTCCAAGTCGCGTGAAGGTTGTTTATGTTCTTATGCGGCTCCAGAGGGCATGAGCTTTATGCGTCTCGAATGGGCATGAGTCATATGTGGCCTGCAGAATTCTCATGTTTCTACAACATGCATGGTTGCTGGCTCGGGCGCATGCGGCGAGGTGCTATGCGAAGCTATTCGGACAGGCGCTATGCGTCCAGGGACTATGCGGCCTGGAGCTATGCGGCCTGGAGCTATGAGTCCAGGGGCTATGCGTCCAGGAGCTATGCGTTCAGGTGCTATGCGGCCAGCTAGTTAGCATAAACGAATGGAGTGTAGAGGAGAAATGATCTGTTGTTGATGGCGTATACCACGCATGGTTATTCGTGCCTTCTAGAATATGCGGCGCATGGGTGTTTGTGAACAGGGACAGCTGCTTTCGACGGCGGTGGCGAAGACAACGCATGCTTTTACGGCTACGTATGTGGCATGGTGTCTGATCGGATAGCGCATATGCGGCATGGGCTTTCTCAGGCTACATATATGCTGATTTCCTCTATATATAGAGGAGCTTCTCATTCATTTGAGAGGGGAGGAAATCGAGAGCACCAGTGCATATGCGACCCAGAGAGCTCCCCTCCTAAATAGTAATTTTTGAGTGATTCGAAGGTGACTCAGAGCATTCCAAAAGTTCTCGTGTGAACTTACTGGATCCTGGGGAAAGATCGTCGTGTAGGGCAAATCTTGCCTTGAGCACCAGTGGTTTTGATCACCCCAGCAAGGAGTTCCTTTCTTTGTGTTTCTCTTCTTGTGCCCGTTCTTTCTCATTGTAGCGTCTACGAACGTAAAGAGAAGAATATTTTTTCCTTTATTGTTGTATTTTTATTTTCTTGTTCAGTCTGTTTGTAACATGTTCCTGGTGTTGTGCTTCTTGTGGGTTATTTGTCACTGTAGAGGAACTCTTGTGTGAATCTCAGTGCACCAACTTTTGTAGAGACGAACTCTTGTGTGAGTCTCTACTTTGTGGACCATTTCTTCTCTAATCCTACTTCGGGACTAACAATCTCAAGGCAAGATCCGAGTTAGAATGGACAATCGCTCAAACCTTCTCGACACTAGCTTTCACAAGCTTGAGAAGTTTGATGGCGAACACTACAACATTTGGAAGAGGAAGATCTCCTTGAATCTTGAACTTGTCAATGTTGCTTATGTGTTGGTTGATCCTGAATCTACCATTCCCGAAGATGGAGGAGAGCTTGCAGTTGGCATGGCGCAGGATGCGCACTCCAAGTAGAAGAAAGATAACGACCTTTATAGGTTGTTGATCCTAAATGCTATGGACGACTCGATGGCAGAGTCCTACAGCAAGAAGGAGAAGGCAAGAGATGTCTGGGAATCTCTTGAGAAGCACTACAAAACTGACGAGAAAATATCTAAAATTTATCTCGTCAAGAAGTTCTTCACTCTGCAATTTGAAGACGAGAAGGTGATGCTACCACAAGTCAAGAAACTTCTGAAGATGCAGCAGAAACTGGAGGAAGAGGGCATGAAGCAAGGAGACAAGTTCATGGTGGGGGCTATCGTCACCAAGCTTCCTCCAGGCTGAATCAAGTTTAAGACTGACATGTATCGTAAAAAGATGGAGATCCAGCTCGAAGATCTTCTTTACTGAATTCACATTGAAGATGAAACCAGGGGGCAACTGAAGTTGGACTCTTGTCCAAGCAGTTGGCTAAGGCAAACATGGTACATACTAGTGATTCTAAAGGGAAGCAAAAATTTCTCTACAAGAAGAAAAAGAAGGACTTCAACCAGCTGAAGGTGAAGTCGACTCAATTCAAGCCAAAACCAAAGACTGGTGTGACTTGCTACAACTTTGGCAAGAAGGGTCAGTACAAGAGCGACTGCAGGTCTAAACCTAAACCAAAAGAGCAAGATGAGCTTAACCATGTTGCTATGATTACGCAGGTTGAGTCACATGGCATGGACACTGACTGGTGGGTGGACACTAGTGCATCTTGCCACGTATGCTCTAAGAAGAAATTGTTTACCAAGTATGAGCCAACCCATGAGAAGGTCTCGATGGCGGACAAGTCACAAGCTGATGTTCATGGGACTGGTACAGTAGTGCTGAAGCTGACTTTGAGAAAGTCACTTACTCTGGAGAACGTAAAGCACGTACCAATGATTGCCAAGAATCTGGTCTATGGGAGTCTATTGTGCAAATCGGTCTTGAGGATGGATATCAACGTCGGTCATATGGTGATGTTCTACAAGGGAACATACTTCGAAAAAGCTTTTTGTATCGAAGGGAGGTTTAAACAGTAGCTTGTAACTCCTTCTGTTTGTATCAATGCAGTCTCTACTTCTGGTTATTCTCTTGAGTTATGGCATAATAGACTAGGACATGTACATTGTAAACGTATTAACAAGATGTCTAGTCTAGGACTTATCTCCAAATATGAGGGTAAGGAGGTGAAGAAATGTGAAGTTTATGCACAGACGAAGATCGTTAGGAAGCCGTAAAGAAGGGTAAACTGAAGTACAGATCTTCTAGAGTTGGTACACTCGGATATTTGTGACTTCAAGCAATTCTCCACGAAGGCCGGAATAAAGTATTTTATTACTTTCATTGACGATTTCTCAAAGTACGCGTTCATATATCTTATCAAGTCTAAAGATGAAGCTTTCGAGAAGTTCAAAGACTTCAAGGCTGAAGCAGAACGTCAAACTGGTCAACAACTCAGAAGACTCAGAAGCGATCGTGACGGAGAGTATTGTTCCTTAGAATTTGCATCATTCTGCAAAGAACATAGAATTGTCAACGAAATAACCGCTCTGTATTCTCTCCAATCTAATGGAGTGGCAGAAAGAAAGAATAGGACACTGACAGAGATAATGAACTCCATATTGCTGACAGTAGGACTTTCAAAGTGCTTCTGGGGAGAAGTAGCGCTTACGGCTATATTTATTCTGAATAGAGTATCGTTCGCGACATTAGACATTACTCCTCATGAACTCTGGTTCAAGACTAGACCCAACTTGAATGTCATTCGAGTGTGGAGGTGTCTGGCATATGTGAAGCTTTCATACCTCAAGATACAGAAGCTGGGAACGAGAACTACGAAGACCATTTTCTGGACTATGCTGATAAGAGTGATGCTCGGAGGTTCCGTGATATCGAATCTAATCATATCATAGAATCTCGCGATGCATAATTCTTTAAAGACAAGTTTGCTAGGCACAAGAATATTGTTCTCGCGGATGTTCCAGAGAATGCTGCTAGCATAGACGAGGCAAGTACCTCTCAGAGAGAAGTAGCCTAAGAAGAAGTTGTCGTTGATGAGACAATATTTGAACCAGAATCTGCTGAGCCGAGAGCAAAGCGAGTGAGGAGGCCAAAGGACTTAGGAGAAGACTTTGTTACCTATCACGTGGAAGCTGATCCGGTTACCTATGATGAGACAACGAAGACCAGAGATGCTATTTTCTGGAAGGAGGCTGTCAATGACGAGTATGACTCGATAACTTCTAATAATACTTAAAAGTTAGTCGATCTACCTAAAGGAGCTAAATCCATCGGATGCAAGTGGATGTTCAAGAAGAAGAAAGCAGACGGAACTGTTGACAAGTTCAAGACCAGGCTAGTTGCCTATGGATTTTCTCAGATGCAGGGGATTGATTACTTTGACACCTATGCTCCCGTTGCACGGATGGCTACTAGCAGGATGTTGATCGCTCTAGGTGCTATTCACAGATTGGTCATTAATCATATGGACGTCAAGACAATATTTCTTAATGGTGAACTGACTGAGGAGATTTATATGCAATATTCAGAAGGGTTTGTCGTCAAAGGTCTTTGAAGACAAAGTGTACAAGTTGGTAAAATCTCTGTATAGTCTGAAGCAAGCTCCCAACTTGTGGCACGAAAAGTTTGACAAAGTTATCAGATCAAATGGCTACAAGGTCAACGAAACTGATAAGTGTGTGTATATACAAAGTTCGCTGGTGATAGAGGTGTCATCGTTTGTCTCTATGTGGACGATATGCTTATCCTATGTACGAATGTAGAAAGTGTCACCAGAACAAAGATGTTCTTCTCGTCCAAATTCAGTATGAAGCACATGGGAGATGCAGATGTCATCCTTGGGATTAAGATAATCCGGACGGAAACTGGACTTGCTCTTTCACAAGCTCACTACATGGAGAAGATGCTCACACGCTATGAATACCAGGATCTTCCAGGGATCGATACTCCTTACAGTTGTGACAAGAAGATGAAGCCAAACCCCGAAAAAATTATCAGATAGTTGGAGTACTCTAGTGTCATCGGGAGTTTGATGTATGCTACGAATGCTACTAGGCCTGATATTGCTTTTGTTGTGGGGATGCTGAGTAGATTCACGAGTAACCCAGGTGTTGAATACTGAAAAGCTGTGAAGAGGGTCATGAGATACCTCAAGAAGACTCAGAAGTTTGCACTATACTACAACGGAGATCCAGCAATGGTAGAAGACTTCAGTGATGCTAGCTGGTGCTCAAAAGAAGAGAGCGGAAGATCCATAGGAGGATATATTTTCTCAATGGGTGGAGCTACCATATTGTAGAAGTCGAAGAAGCAGACAATGCTCTCACGCTCATCGATAGAGTATGAGTTCTATGCACTTGCAGTTGTAGCAGATGAAGAAGAATGGCTTCGGGAGCTCATGTACGATCTTTCAATGGTTGGTGCACAAATTTTGGTTGTACCGATATACCGTGACAACCAGGCAGCAACAACAGTAGCATCTAACGATATCTTCAATAGCAAGAAGAGGACTGTACGTCTTCGGCACAAATCACTGAATAATCTTATCAAGGCTAGTGTCATTGCAGTGGTGGATGTTCGGAGTCAGGAGAACCTGGCGGATGCATTCACTAAAGGCCTCAAGCGCCAGCTAGTCGAAGACACAGCATGTAAAATTGGCTTGAAGGACCTCTGATATTGTGTCTTTGTAATCCTAGTATTAAGTTTTATGCTATTAGTTCAAAGAGAAATCTACTAGGCATCTAGCTTTTGGTTCAAGGGAGGGCCACTGACTAGAAAAATATCAGGCACAGTGGGTAGTCCCTTAGGACAGTGTGGGATACATACCCGGAAGCACTGTAGTCTACTATTTGTTCTGTGTAGAAAAATTTCTGTGTTAGGATGGCTTCGATGCCTTAATGAGTTCTCGGGCAGAGTGAATGTCCGACGTGCATTACAGGAAGCACGTGTAGTTCAGCACTACAAGGGACTTGTATCCCATGCTACAGTGGTGTGACACCACGATGAGGTAAAAGATGTAAAGCCTCGGTCGTGGGCTATGTTACAGCGGCAGTATCACCGCAAATAGGCAGGTAGCCTAATGCTGAAAAGATAGAGAGTTGTAGCACAGCACTACTAAGAGGCCGGTGACCTCATGCTACAGTGGGTGACACCACATGAGGTAGTTAACCTCGACTGCAAGCTATGTCACAGTGGCGTAGCACCGCACGAAAGCGCAAGGCTTCATGCTGGGATGTAGTACAGCACTACTAAGAGGCTACCGACCTCATGCTACCGTGGGTGACACCACAAGAGGTAGTTAACCTCGACTGCGAGCCATATCACAGCGGCGCAGCACAGCACGGAAGTGCAAAGCTTCATGATGGAAAATATTAAACTCTCTTAAAAGGAACTCACCAAGTGTATGGACAGAGATATAGGTCGTCTCTTTAGGGTAAACTTGTAGACACCCAAAATATATACACCGAAACCAGGTCAGCACATAGTCTTTAATGTGCGATCGGAGGCACAGCTGATGTCATTGTGCGAGTGAAAAGAACAACAACTATGGTTCAGAATTCAAGGCGTAGTCCATTCTTGTATTTTGTTTGACCCATGAGGGAAGATTCAAATCATAAGCGACATCTATCCTAATGCATGATGGGCAGTCACTATGAGGAACGCTCGACCATATATTATGATATATGCGGGAGATTGTTGGTATTTTTCTACTTTGCTTTGGGAGTTTTAGTCCCATATTGGAAAACTACCAATGTGTATATCTCAATATATAGCTTTGCTTAGTATTGGTATATGTACATGGGGTGGTGGCCCATGTGGATTGACTTTCATATAGGAATTAAGTGTGAACCCCTTTATGACAATCTTTATTTTGTCACCACCTTTGGGATGTTTCCCTTATGAGCTAAGCCCCGAAGGAGCTTAGCGACTCGGACTCGGGCTCAAGGGTGCAAAGTGGAACTTTGTTGGCGCACTTTGTACTTAGCATGTCAGCATCGTCGCATGGCGCTCATGCGCTCTTTTTATGCGCGAGTTGCATGCACGGTTGCTGGCTCGGGCGCATGCGGCGAGGTGCTATGCGGCCAGGCGCTATGTGTCCAGGGGCTATGCAGCCATGCGCTATGCGTCCATGGACTATGCGTCCAGGAGCTATGTGTCCAGTGGCTAGCATGAGTGAGTGGAGTGTAGAGGGGAAAGGATCTGTTGTTGACGGCGCATACGGCGCATGGTTATCCGTACCTTCCGGAACATGCGGCGCATGCAGCGTAGGGGTGTCTGTGCACAGTGGCAGCTGCTTTCGACGCTTGGCGGCATTTGGCGGCTCTACAATGTGCAACATGACCGGCGGTGGTGGCGACGACGACACATGTGACTCCGGCTACGCATGCAGCTGCGGCTACGACTACGCATGCGGCATGGTGTCTGGTCGGATGGCGCATATGCGGCATGGGCTTTCTCAGGCCGCATAGATGCCAATTTCCTCTATATATAGAGGAGTTTCTCTTTCATTTGAGAGGAAAAAAAATCGAGAGCACTGGTGCATATGCGGCCTAGAGAGATCCCCTCCCAAATAGTAATTTTTGAGTGATCCGAAGGTGACTTAGAGCGTTCCAGAAGTTCTCGTGTGAACTTGCTGGATCCTGGGGACAGATCTTCGTGTAGGGCGAATCTTGTCTTGAGCACCGGTAGTTTTGATCACCCTAGCAAGGAGTTCCTTTCTTTGTGTTTCTCTTCTTGTGCCCGTTCTTTCTCATTGTAGCGTCTGCGAACATAAATAGAAGAATATTTTTCCCTTTGTTGTTGTATTTTTATTTTCTCGTTCAGTCTGTTTGTAACATGTTCCTGGTGTTGTGCCTCTTGTGGGTTGCGTGTCAGTGTAGAGGAACTCTTGTGTGAATCTTAGTGCACCAACTTTTGTAGAGACAAACTCTTGTGTGAGTCTCTACTTTGTGGATCGTTTCTTCTTCTCTGATCCTACTTCGGGACTAACATACTCTCCCCACCACCTCCCCCCCCCCCCAACCTCCATCTCTGAAAAACCCCTCTCCCTCTCCAGCCACACCCCCCCCCCTTCGACGACCGGAGGGGGGCACAGCAGCGGCAATAGCAACGGCAACCGCCGGAGATGGGCGCGTGGGAGCGCTGCGGACGCACGGGCGAGCGCGGGAGGGATTGCAGACAAGTGCAGGGGGGCGTGCGGCGTGGGTAAGGGGGTGGTCGTTGGGGCGGGGAGGGGGTGGTGGTCGCCGGGGTGGGGCGGGTGGTCGCCGGGGTAGGGGGGTCGCGGGGGGAGGGGGGAGGATTATTATGGGATGGGTAATTTAGGAATAAACCAAATTTTGGATATGAAGATAAAAATATTAGTGGAGATAGGATATTAAATTAGCACCTATCAAAGTTGAGGGGATCAAGTTGAACATTTTGGATTAGTTGAGGGTATCAAGTTGTAATTAAGCCAAAAAATTATATATAGTTCAAAGATAACTCATTTATTAATAACAATAGTAATTTTGAAATCTGTCTGCCTTTGAAGCAGTCCAAAAAAAAGTGACAGCACATTTGGTGCTAGATTTTAGCATGCATTTAATATATTTATGTTCTACATTTGGTTAAAAAAAAAAAAAAAAAATAGAAAACAACATTTGGAAAATGATGTAGGTATGGTCTATATCACCTCCTACATTGTCTTACTAGCATGGTTATATTGAAACAAGTTGCTAGTAAATGTAAGATTTGTTAATATTTCCAACAACACGACTAGAAGATTCGATACTATGATTTAGTGAAGCAAAATGATTACTTAATTTATTTTGAGTCGAAATTTGTTTCACTATACAAAAGTATAACTAAACTTTTTATCAAAACGTTGTTTTTATCACAAAATTCTTTTACTTTTAGTGATGCAAGTGCTATTCAGATTGTCGCGGAAGGATCGAGAGAAGAGTGATAAAAAAAAAGTTATCTTCTAAATGTATATAACTTAATATTTTGGTTGGGTTCAGCTCATGTGCTCTTGATTTAGAGATCTACCGGGTCTTCTAAAAGATTAATGTACTATCTCGCTATATGTTAATTCATAGGAAGGGAGAGAAACTCCAATAAATTTAAATTTTAGTTGGAAATATACCAACAATAACAACAACATAGGATTGTCATTGCACGTTTATCCCCATTAAATCATAATACAAACATAATAAAGTCATCAAATAGAGATCCAATCAAAATCTACAAGGCATATATTATCTGAAAATTTAATCAAACACCCAACATGTAATTCAAACAAAAAGAAAAGCCTAAGTTTTTTTATTTGGGAATTCAATCAAACGAGTGGCAAACAATGCTAAAACTTCATACTGACCCGATATCTCTCGAGAATAAGTGTGAGCTCGTGGTGAAGGTGAGGGTGGTGGCATTCAGATGTTTAGATTCGAGGTCAAACTTGAATAGAGAGTGTAATTAAGCAACTGAGAGTCTTCCTGGTCAGTGTTGTGTTCTGGCAATGGATATATAGAGATTTGCATCCAGACTGGTAACATGTCTTCCTGGTCAGTATTGTGTTCTGGCAATGGATATATAGAGATTTGCATCCAGACTGGTAACATGTCTTCCTGGTCAGTATTGTGTTCTGGCAATGGATATTTAGAGAGATGCATCCAGACTGGTGATATGTGGTGATTGGTCGTTGCAGACAGACAAGGAAACAAATATTAAGTATCAATGACTAGCCATAATTTTTATTTAGGAGACACAATATTTACTATTAAAAAAATTATAATAAATATATTTATAATCCCAAAAAATAGTATTCATTAATATTAAATTTTATAAACTATTACTAGATTAATAGGAATAGGAACATTATAAAATATTAATCCGATTAATGGATTAATATTAATAGGAATATTATGATTTACATATCAGTTTAGGTTACGTGATCAATTAATTGGGTTGGCTCCGTGTAATGAATGTGATGCCACTATAATCAATTATTGTAAGAGTTTCAATAGACATCACTGGTCCAGTATGAATTTAAGTGATAGACATGTTATGGGAATAGGTCTCATGGGAGCACGATAGATCTAACTAAACTGCTCCAAATGAAAAAGATGCAGTTACTTGATATTAAGATACTGGATAATCTTGACTAATGTAGCATCAGCTTTCAATTAAGGCACAAAAGTTCGGAAATGATGAACAAGAGAAACCCAAAGAAGCTTGTATATAATTCTGAAAAATATAACTGCTAGTGCTAGTTTTTTCTAGCCACCATGCTTAACTTTGTAAGAACCATGGTATCAATGCTTTTCAATTTTTCAATAATCAACATGTGTGTTAATGGTATCGTCTAATACTTTGAAATTAGGAAAGGATTGCAAGCTACCTAAATGCCCTTTTTTTTTGTTAAATCATATACTACTTGTGTTCAGATAGGTATGCGATCAATCTATATAAATAAATACAAATCAAAATTAGACAATCTATAAAATAAAAAAATAAAAAAATCCGAGCGGACGCAACTGCACAACCCCCCTCAGATCCATGTAGCTACGCCACTGATTAGTATTAGCCGGAGGGAGAAGATGAAGTGTCGATGGAGGTTCTAATTGATCAGTCAAAATGTCGGAATACAAGGCTGGAGAAGCTTTAATTAGTGGTTTGTTTGGGATTACAAGAGAAATGCGGATGGTGAAATTATTTGGATTAAGTTTTGAATTCAGAGAATGAAAAAAATATTTTCTCATAGCATCTTCTCCAATTAAACACCATCTCCACAATAACCATATATCAGGAAAAAAAAATATCAGAATTGTTTTGTCTAGGTTCAGGAGCAACCAGATCATATTCGGTACAACATGTGAAGTAACTGGAGTGGAAAAAGAGAAAAAAGAAACAAAGAAACAAAGAGCAGATGGAGTGCTTATAACTCTAGCACGAACACGAGTTACTTGAGTATTTACCATTATAATTCTGCTTCATACTCAAATGGATCTTATCGCTTTGCAAATCTTGACCATCCGGAAGTTGCAAGCTGCCTTGACGAGAGAAAAATTAGAATGTTCTTAGTGGCGCACAGTATTTGGAGCTCGGGGTAGTTATCTTTAAAACTTGGAAGCTGCAACTTTAAACCTGTCCTGAGTATTCAATACAAGTTCTTATAAGGTTATCAACTACTTGCAAGATAGGTAGGATTATCATTGAAGGTGTATGAAAGCACAAAAATGCTCGTATTGTAATCACCTACCGAATTGATGACAATTGATGAAGCTTTTGCCTCCGAACCATACTTGGAATAAAAATAAAATCAATGTTCTTATCATGTACATATACTTCTTTTCCTTTGATTGAATGATTAGCTTAAGACCAGAACTGCTTCTGGAAAGATAATGATATGAGATCCAACAAGCTTAATAAATTGGATGCAATGGCATGGTCAAGCTGAGAGAAGTATTGACAAATAATTTTGTTCGATGATTATTTGGATGTAATGGATATGCTTTTATCTTATAATTTTAATACCCACGATGCAGTCAAATGGAGATGTCTCAAGTACAGGTATGTTTTCTGTCAAATCTTTTATAAATTCCTAAATCGTAATGGAATATGTTGATATGGTATGTTGAGTGTCATATTTAAGTATAGTATAAGCACATGGGAATATCCTGAGGACATATTTGGAATGCCAGAATATGTCACAGGATATTCCATTATGAGATTATTGTCATAATGATTGAGATCATTGTATTAATGACTGTAAGGTTATATAATGCCAATGAGACAATCAATAAAATGAACAACTAATTACAACATGGTATCAGAACCAAGTTTCCACAAACCCTAGCCGTCACCAAGCTTCCACAAACCCACAGGAGGATTTCCTAGATCTCCTCCACCGAACTCTTCCACGCCCCGTCCCGCTTCTGCTGCCCCGTCCCTTCTCTTCTCTTCTCCGCCCGCTACTGCTGCGGCTACTACTGCTGTTGCGGCTGCTGCGACTGCTGCTGCTGCGACGGCGGCTGTGACATGCGTGCTGCCGCCTCCTCCGCACCAGCACGAGACAGCGCCTAATAGGGATGCCTAGATCTGAAAAAATGGGGGGACATGTTCGGATCTAGGAGCGGACGACGAGGACGAGCGTGAGTCGTGGAGCGGACGTGACGTGATTGGATAGACGACGCATCGATGGAGGAGATCATCAAGAAGCTAGATTCTGCAGAGGTGGCGACGTTGATGAAGTTGTTGACGATGTCGGCTGGTGAGAACACGACACGAACGTCGCCGGAGTTGAAGCTTCCCTCCATCGATCTGAAATTAGATGGACCAGCCACCTATCTGAGTTGGTCACGGCGGGTGAGAAGAACCCTCGCAGGAAAAAATATGGAGGGGTTCCTGACGGGCGAGACGACAGAGCCGGACGAGGGTTCGACAGGACGCGATGAGTGGAAGTCCACTCATATGGTGATCTACATCTGGCTTCTCAACTCCTTAGTCCAGTCTATTGCCGCCACAGTAGACGGTATTGAGATGGTGAAAGATGTGTGGGAGAAGTTGAGAAGGACCTATGATGGTGTGGGGAACAACTTACGGGTCTTCCAGATAAAGGGGGAGATTGATGACACCGTACAGGGAGAGAAGACGGTGCAGGAGTATGCCACGGAGTTGGAGCGTCTGTGGTTGGATTATGATCACTCCTCAGATCGGGCGAGCTGCGGGGACCCTAAGTGTAAGGAGAGACAGGTGTGTCTGCAGGAGAGGACGATGAAGTTCCTCAAAGGGCTGACTGCAGCTTTCGCACAGAGGACGGCCCTACTTCTAGCACAACCAAAGATCCCTAGCCTTGAGGAGGCTATCTCAGCCATGATCCAGGAGGAGACACGCATCAGGCTGCAAGCCGGGACAGGTGGTCCCCCCGAAGCAAAGTCAGCACCAGCGATCATCAGCTCAGGTAACACAGGATCTAAGGGAGAGCCCTGGCAGCATAACTGGCAGTGCTACAACTGTGGGGAGATGGGTCATCATCGGTATGCTTGTACCAAACCACCTAGGGAGGGAGATTCAGGTGGTGGACGAGGACCGTTCGGCGGACGAGGATATAATGGAGGACGTGGTCGTGGTCGTGGTCGAGGGGGTAGACGAGGCGGCCGAGGAGGTTATCGGACGAACCTCCTGATATCAGAAGGGAACGGAGAAGCTGATGGCACATTTACTGACCAAGCACTGGAAGACATGAGCAGTAGAACAGAGGAGACGTCCATCTCATTCTTTGTTAGGGGCAACGCTGCCATGTATGCCCATCCATCAGAAGGTACTGACGAATCACTTGCCCTTGCGTCTATCTCTTCCCTTAAATCATCAGACTGGATTATCGACTCGGGAGCATCTCGGCATGTGACGGGGAATGCTAGTGAGTTTTCTTCCTACACTCACCTAGCATCAGCAGACAGCATTCAGACAGCTGATGGCACTTTCCAGCCAGTGGTCGGTAAGGGTACTGTTAATTGTACAGGTTCAGTAAGATTATCCAATGTTTTACATGCTCCATCCTTTCCAGTCAGTCTCTTGTCCATTAGTTCTATAATCCTCCAACTTAAATGCATTGTTTCTTTTGATATTCCTAAGGTGACCTTCCAGGAGAAAGGGACAGGACGAAGACTTGGGACTGGCACTTGGCATGAGGGACTTTGGTACCTAGATCGAGAAGGACTGGACTCAGCATTGGTATCTATGGCAGAGAAGGCTGGCATGGAAGGACTGCAGCAGAGGACCGAGGATACCTTGATACTCCATCATCGGAGGATGGGACATTCTTCCTTTGATACTCTAAGTAAGTTGTATCCAGAGATTTATGCAAAAACAAATAAAGAGAAATTAGTATGTGATGCGTGCGAGTTAGGAAAACTTACTAGGAGCTCATATGTTGGCACGGGTCATAGGAGCACTTTTGCTTTTGAGGTAGTACATTCTGATGTCTGGGGTCCATGTGCTACTAACACTATGAATGGTTATAAGTACTTTGTTTCTTTCATTGAGTGTGCCTCTCGTGTTACCTGGTTATATTTGATGAAAAATAAGAATGATGTACCTGCTTGTTTTCGGGATTTCCATAAGCATGTCCAGACTCAGTACAAAGCAGTTGTGAAGGTACTGAGGTCTGACAATGGAACGGAGTATACCAACAGGACGCTTGCAGAATACTTGTCAGCACATGGAATACAGCATCAGACCACCTGTGCATACACACCAGCACAAAATGGAGTTGCAGAAAGGAAAAACAGACACCTTCTGGAGGTCGCAAGAAGTATGATGATCGACATGAATGTCCCACAGAGTCTGTGGGGGCATGCAGTGTTGACAGCAGCTCAACTCATCAACAGGATGCCCTCGAAGGTCCTCGGATGGAAGTCCCCATGTGAGGTATTGCAAGGCAATAATAGTGGGATACTCCCACTGAAGGTGTTTGGGTGTGTGTGTTTTGTGAAGGACAACAGGCCATCAGTTGGGAAACTTGACCCTAGAGCGGTCAAATGCATCTTCGTAGGCTACTCGGCGACCCAGAAGGGGTATGTGTGCTGGAGTCCAGTAGAGAAGAAGTTTGTCACCTCTGCAGAATCTAGCTCAACCTGTCAGAGGAGAAGAAGAAGTTTGTCACCTACGGCTCAGGGAGAGTTACTTACCTACAGCAGGAGAGAGAAGCAAACTGCAGGACCAGTACCGACAGTGCCAGTGCCAAGTCCTTTGCCTGCGTTCGTCCCAACTCCTGAGGCACCGACACCAACCCCCCTTCAGGTGATACCCCCTCCTTCACAAGATATCATTCCTCCTACTTCTACTCCTCCCACACCACTATCTGTACGGAGGACCACTCGCAGCAATGCAGGAAATCCTCCAAACATATATGGTTGGGATATTGCTCAGTTTGTTTCTTATGACCATATCCTTTCTTCTCATGGAGCATTTATAGCATCTTTGGATAGTATTACTGTACCTAACAATTGGCAGGTTGCCAAGAACGATCCAAAGTGGAAAGCGGCAATGCACGAGGAGTTGGGAGCTCTGGAGAAGAACCACACTTGGGAGCTTGTGAGACTGCCAGAGGAGAAGAGAGCAGTTGGATGCAAGTGGGTCTTTACCGTGAAGCAGAACCCAGATGGACAGGTTGAGCGCTACAAAGCTCGACTAGTAGCCAAAGGATACAGTCAGACGTACGGCATCGACTATGACGAGACATTTGCACCAGTTGCAAAGATGAGCACTGTCAGGACTCTGATTTCTCTGGCAGCGAATGGTGGATGAAAGCTACACCAACTGGATGTGAAGAATGCGTTTCTTCACGGAGATCTAGTGGAGGAAGTGTACATGGAGATACCACCAGGATTTGGCACCAATCAGACAGTGGGCAAGGTCTGCAGGTTGAAGAAGTCCCTCTATGGACTGAAGCAGTCTCCTCGAGCGTGGTTTGACAGATTCAGAAGGGCGATGATAGGGATGGGATATCAGCAGATCAATGCTGATCATATTGTGTTCTTCCGTCGGAGTGGAGGCAACATCACCATGCTTGCGGTGTATGTGGACGATATGATTATCACAGGAGACGATGAGCAGGAGATCGCCCAACTCAAAGGAAAGCTTGGCAAGGAATTCGAGGTGAAGGATCTCGTCCTTCTTCGGTACTTCCTTGGGATTGAGATTGCTCGAGAAGCAGAGGGGATTGTTCTCTCTCAAAGGAAGTATGCACTGGACCTTCTCACAGAAACTGGGATGTTGGGGTGCAAACCTGCAGCGACACCAATAGATCAGAGGTTCAAGATTGATGCTGAGGCTGGAGAACCAGTTGATCGGGACAGATACCAGAGACTGGTTGGCAAGTTGATCTATTTGAGCCACACACGTCCTGATATCTGCTTTGCAGTAAGTGTGGTGAGCCGCTACATGCATGACCCACGGAAGGGTCATATGGATGCAGTGTACCAGATTCTGAGGTACTTGAAAGGTGCTCCCGGGAAGGGACTAATATTCAGAAAGAACAATCACGTGAGCATCGAGGGCTACTGTGATTCTGACTGGGCTAGTTGTGCTGATGACAGGAGGTCTACCTCGGGATATTGCATATTTGTAGGAGGTAACTTGGTCTCCTGGAGGAGTAAGAAGCAGTCTGTGGTGGCCAGATCGACAGCTGAAGCAGAGTACAGAGCTATGGCCTTGGGAGTTGCAGAGCTGCTATGGTTGAAGAATATGCTGGTGGAGCTGAAGCTGGATCAAGGAGCCAAGATGAAGCTGTGGTGTGACAATCAGTCAGCTATTAATATCGCCAACAATCCAGTACAGCATGACAGGACCAAACACATCGAGATTGATAGATTCTTCATCAAAGAGAAGTTGGATAGTGGATTACTGGAGCTTGGCCATGTTCCAACCAGGGATCAAGTAGCAGATGGACTAACCAAGGGACTCGCCTCAGTGAGCATGATTAGAGGATGTGACAAGATGGGCTTAGTGAATATCTTTCACCCATCTTGAGGGGGAGTGTTGATATGGTATGTTGAGTGTCATATTTAAGTATAGTATAAGCACATGGGAATATCCTGAGGACATATTTGGGATGCCAGAATATGTCACAGGATATTCCATTATGAGATTATTGTCATAATGATTGAGATCATTGTATTAATGACTGTAAGGCTATATAATGCCAATGAGACAATCAATAAAATGAACAACTAATTACAACAGAATAGAATGTCAGTACGATATGATACGTGGAAAATGAGAATATATATAAAAGTTAAAATTATGTTATGGTTATTACTCGAAACAGGTTACATACAAGAGAGAGATTGCATACACGAGACTCCAAGGAAAAAGAGGATTAATTTTACTCAGGTATGTGTTCTTCATAATAAACAAGAAGAAACAGCTCATCTTTTGTTCGTTGCCTGTGAATGTGCTAGATATATTTGGGAACTGTTTTGAAGAGGATTGGCATTATTAATATTTGTAATTTGAGCTTATAATATTTGCAATTCGAGTGCTGGATCCGGTGATCTTGATCAAGGTCTTACTTGCTTTCTTGAAAAAGAAAGAAAAAAGAACCGAGTAAATTGGTTTGCAGTCTGCTAGTGTTTGACTTAATTGGACTTGCAGCTTATATGTCACCATGAGAAAATGTCTTGTTTTCTACTATTAAGTCTCTTACATTCATCAAGAGGAAGAAGAAGAACTGTTAGGAATCGAGATAAAAGAAGGAATACCTGACCTTGGAATATACAAATATAACCCTCTGAACTTCTTACTTGTAATCTAATCCAGATCCATACATCCAAGCTTCTAGATATCGTTTCACCTCATATCTCTTCTTTCCCGGAAAGAATTTGATCCACGGTCTTGAGCAAGAAAGAGATGTTTGTGTGATATATATGATAAGAACTTACCGGATAACTACCAAAATTTTGTAGCAGCCAGGGGTTGCTAGGGTAAGGGAGAAGGTTGATCATGTACCTTATGACAGGATCTATGTAGCTTGATAGAAATGTGTAGTAGCCAAGCATAAGAAAATGTACAAACCAATCAAGAATCACACCAATTCCAACCTAAAGAATGACCAAATTGCCAAAGAAATGCGTCAGAAGAACATGGTAAGTGATGAATGACATTATAGTCCTGTATCACCTGGTAGCAGAAGCAACTACAGAAAGTAGGTATGAAATCATAGATTCATTATTCAATTTCCATGGCAAATAACTCGGTTTAACTTATTTAGTAGTACATCACTCAGTGAATTATTCTTCTAGTTAGCTCTGACCTTCGGTTCACTATATATTTCATATATGGTCCAAAATGACTTGCAACTCCTGACATACTTCTTAACCTATCCCCTTAATAACTTTTAGCACCCTCTTGCATTGAACATAGGATTCATTCTAAATATTCACCTTAGGTATTATGAATGCTTTTCGGCTTTAAGATCCCAGAACTTAATCTCCTAATGAAGGTGTAACAGTGAGGGAACGTGTCAATGGGCTCTCGTCAACAGTCTTAGTATATCCACTCATTAACTTAGGCTTAAGAACGACATATAACATTAACATTAGTACAATAAAAAATACAAGATGTTGTAGATGGTGGAGGTTCTAACTTATGGTCTACAATTCTCTTGCTGCAGTTTTTAAGTTCTATACCAAAAATGACTTGCAATAGGGGTACATGTGCCAACTTATACATGGGACACTTCTTATGAAAATTTATGTTGTCCATCCTTGCCCGAAATGACACAATGAAAAAAAAAATCTTGATTATCAATATCAGAGGCATATTAAAACTCAGATTTGGCCCCACTATATTCCCGGGACAAGATAAGAATCAGTGCACTCATTATCAAAGAGAGAAGAAATCAGTGAATAGGATGTTACCTGTTTGAATATTAATGGCAAAATTTGGGGTTGGGTTAGCATTACAGACCCCAATGTCTTTACAAGTGGACCAAACTGTATGACGTCCTATTAAGAGAGAACAAATTTACAAGTTAATTGTGAGGTCCAACAAAGATGTTAGAAAGATTCAATTATACATGAATAAGCTTCACTAAGAAAGTTTTTATAAAATTCTTAGTTAGAAGTGATGAGCATAGTCAATTGTGCAAAGTTTTCTGATTCACAACACCAACCTGTAGAAATGGCCGAAGTACTGAATCACCAAGGCTCTAATGAAACATAAAAATAAGATGAATAAAATTTAATATCCAAAGGTACACAAGGAAATAAATTCGTAGGATCTTTTTTTCCCGATAAATCATCCACCTGACCTGCATAGCTTGAAAATTAAAATAAAGAAGCTCATTAATGAATGTTGGTGGAACACCAGTATGTGGTTTTGCTGACATTGCCCTTTGAAACATCCACGACGCCCTCAAATTGGGCTGTAAAACAGAAAAGTTTTACTTAGATCAATGGTATGAATAAAATGAGGGAATGAAAAGAGAGAAAACACAGACCATGTAAGGGTTCAGCAAGCCTAAACTGTATGAATCAAGGAAATTTTCTGCTAATGCTTCATATATGCCTTGGCACCCCCGAAAACCAAAAAGATAAAAAATGAAGTCAGATCGCAATATTTTATAAGTCTCTGAAGACAGAAACCACTGTTATGCATCAAAATTATATATAGTAAACTGTAAGCATATTTTCCGCTACTAAAACTGCATTGATTCTATATCCACAACAATATCCATGGGTATAACCAGTGTAAAACACTGCTCAACATGAAGAGTCCTGAGAGGCTTTTAACTCTTTAACGATTTCATCCTGCTATAAATTTAATTCCTCAGTTTTCGAAGTGAGACGACAAAAAAAATTCATCCATGAGAACTATTCGAGTGGGCATGCAGAAAGAACATCAGGAATCTGAAGTAATATTTCTCTTGTAACTCAAATTATTGATCGAAAGCATTGCAGAGCATATACTATTCGCCAAATAACTATATTGAAGTTTCAGAAGCTACAGAAGAAGATTACAGAAACATACCATTAGACAATCTACTAAGGTGGCGTGTCATGCTACCAAAACCTCCAAAAGAAACTGGTGACTGGATGCCACTGGCATCACCAACCTGCACATAGAGATCCTTACTGAAAAGTGATCCCATGGGTAAGGAACTCTAAAGAAATGAGATTTTTTGGATCAGTTAAACACCTGGATAATGCGATCAAATGCTGATGGGAGAGGGCTGCAAAGAAATTAATCCTCTCAATTGAGGGGGGGGAAGACGGAGGTCAGGTTTTGAAAGAGAAGATTATAAAAAAAAATTCATCTACTAGGAAAAAGAAATAGTAAGCATGATTTCATCATGGCATCGTGGGACTTGTCATGCAAAGATCTCAAAAAATGTATATATACAAATTCTCTCAAATGTACACTGTAGTGTCAATGTTTTAGCACTTGTTTAAGTACCCTAATGGTATTCAACAAAAAGGAATGATCTTATTGTTGATATGGTATGTTGGGTGTTGATATGGTATGTTGGGTGTCATATTTAAGTATAGTATAAGCACATGGGAATATCCTGAGGACATATTTGGGATGCCAGAATATGTCATAGGATATTCCATTATGAGATTATTGTCATAATGATTGAGATCATTGTATTAATGACTGTAAGGCTATATAATGCCAATGAGACAATCAATAAAATAATAAACTAATTTCAACATGGTATCAGAGCCAAGTTTCCACAAACCCTAGCCGTCACCAAGCTTTCACAAACCGACAGGAGGATTTCCTAGATCTCCTCCACCGAACTCTTCCACGCCCCCCACTTCTCTTCTCCGCCCTTCGCAGGCAGCCCTTCGTTGTTATTTCCCCGTCCCGCTACTGCTGCGGCTACTACTGCTGCTGCGGTTGCTGCGACTGCTGTTGCTGCTGCGACGGCGGCTGTGACATGCGTGCTGCCCAGCACGAGACAACGCCTAATAGGGATGCCTAGATCTGAAAAAAGGGGGGACATGTTCGGATCTATGAGCGGACGACGAGGACGAGCGTGAGTCGTGGAGCGGACGTGACGTGATTGGATAGACGACGCATCGATGGAGGAGATCATCAAGAAGCTAGATTCTGCAGAGGTGGCGACGTTGATGAAGTTGTTGACGATGTCGGCTGGTGAGAACACGACACGAACGTCGCCGGAGTTGAAGCTTCCCTCCATCGATAACACAGGATCTAAGGGAGAGCCCTGGCAGCATAACCGGCAGTGCTACAACTGTGGGGAGATGGGTCATCATCGGTATGCTTGTACCAAACCACCTAGGGAGGGAGATTCAGGTGGTGGACGAGGACCGTTCGGCGGACGAGGATATAATGGAGGACGTGGTCGTGGTCGAGGGGGTAGACGAGGCGGCCGAGGAGGTTATCGGGCGAACCTCCTGATATCAGAAGGGAACGGAGAAGCTGATGGCACCTTTACTGTGGAGGACCAGGCACTGGGAGACATGAGGAGTAGAACAGAGGAGGCGTCCACCTCATTCTTTGTTAGGGGCAACGCTGCCATGTATGCCCATCCATCAGAAGACTGGATTATCGACTCGGGAGCATCTCGGCATGTGACGGGGAATGCTAGTGAGTTTTCTTCCTACACTCACCTAGCATCAGCAGACAGCATTCAGACAGCTGATGGCACTTTCCAGCCAGTGGTCGGTAAGGGTACTGTTAATTGTACAGGTTCAGTAAGATTATCCAATGTTTTACATGCTCCATCCTTTCCAGTCAGTCTCTTGTCCATTAGTTCTATAATCCTCCAACTTAAATGCATTGTTTCTTTTGATATTCCTAAGGTGACCTTCCAGGAGAAAGGGACAGGACGAAGACTTGGGACTGGCACTTGGCATGAGGGACTTTGGTACCTAGATCGAGAAGGACTGGACTCAGCATTGGTATCTATGGCAGAGAAGGCTGGCATGGAAGGACTGCAGCAGAGGACCGAGGATACCTTGATACTCCATCATCGGAGGATGGGACATTCTTCCTTTGATACTCTAAGTAAGTTGTATCCAGAGATTTATGCAAAAACAAATAAAGAGAAATTAGTATGTGATGCGTGCGAGTTAGGAAAACTTACTAGGAGCTCATATGTTGGCACGGGTCATAGGAGCACTTTTGCTTTTGAGGTAGTACATTCTGATGTCTGGGGTCCATGTGCTACTAACACTATGAATGGTTATAAGTACTTTGTTTCTTTCATTGAGTGTGCCTCTCGTGTTACCTGGTTATATTTGATGAAAAATAAGAATGATGTACCTGCTTGTTTTCGGGATTTCCATAAGCATGTCCAGACTCAGTACAAAGCAGTTGTGAAGGTACTAAGGTCTGACAATGGAATGGAGTATACCAACAGGACGCTTGCAGAATACTTGTCAGCACACGGAATACAGCATCAGACCACCTGTGCATACACACCAGCACAAAATGGAGTTGCAGAAAGGAAAAACAGACACCTTCTGGAGGTCGCAAGAAGTATGATGATCGACATGAATGTCCCACAGAGTCTGTGGGGGCATGCAGTGTTGACAGCAGCTCAACTCATCAACAGGATGCCCTCGAAGGTCCTCGGATGGAAGTCCCCATGTGAGGTATTGCAAGGCAATAATAGTGGGATACTCCCACTTAAGGTGTTTGGGTGTGTGTGTTTTGTGAAGGACAACAGGCCATCAGTTGGGAAACTTGACCCTAGAGCGGTCAAATGCATCTTCGTAGGCTACTCGGCGACCCAGAAGGGGTATGTGTGCTGGAGTCCAGTAGAAAAGAAGAAGTTTGTCAGTATGGATGTCCACTTTCGGGAGCATGAGCCATATTACCGCCAGGACGGAACTTCACACAACACGCCTAATACTGCCAGTATTAGGCGAGAGGGGGAGATGGAGAACTTGGTGGTAACCGATTTAGAAGTTTGGCATGGAGGCACGGAGAAGGGACAAGAAGGTAAAGGTGTTAGGCCTACGGCTCAGGGAGAGTTACTTACCTACAGCAGGAGAGAGAAGCAAACTGCAGGACCAGTACCGACAGTGCCAGTGCCAAGTCCCTTGCCTGCGTTCGTCCCAACTCCTGAGGCCCCGACACCAACCCCCCTTCAGGTGATACCCCCTCATTCACAAGATATCATTTCTCCTACTTCTACTCCTCCCACACCACTATCTGTACGGAGGACCACTCGCAGCAATGCAGAAAATCCTCCAAACAGATATGGTTGGGATATTGCTCAGTTTGTTTCTTATGACCATATCTCTTCTTCTCATGGAGCATTTGTAGCATCTTTGGATAGTATTACTGTACCTAACAATTGGCAGGTTGCCAAGAACGATCCAAAGTGGAAAGCGGCAATGCACGAGGAGTTGGGAGCTCTGGAGAAGAACCACACTTGGGAGCTTGTGAGACTGCCAGAGGGGAAGAGAGCAGTTGGATGCAAGTGGGTCTTTACCGTGAAGCAGAACCCAGATGGACAGGTTGAGCGCTACAAAGCTCGACTAGTAGCCAAAGGATACAGTCAGACGTACGGCATCGACTATGACGAGACCTTTGCACCAGTTGCAAAGATGAGCACTGTCAGGACTCTGATTTCTCTGGCAGCGAATGGTGGATGGAAGCTACACCAACTGGATGTGAAGAATGTGTTTCTTTACGGAGATCTAGTGGAGGAGGTGTACATGGAGATACCACCAGGATTTGGCACCAATCAGACAGTGGGCAAGGTCTGCAGGTTGAAGAAGTCCCTCTATGGACTGAAGCAGTCTCCTCGAGCGTGGTTTGACAGATTCAGAAGGGCGATGATAGGGATGGGATATCAGCAGATCAATGCTGATCATACTGTGTTCTTCCGTCGGAGTGGAGGCCACATCACCATGCTTGCGGTGTATGTGGACGATATGATTATCACAGGAGATGATGAGCAGGAGATCTCCCAACTCAAAGGAAAGCTTGGCAAAGAATTCGAGGTGAAGGATCTCGGCCTTCTTCGGTACTTCCTTGGGATTGAGATTGCTCGAGAAGCAGAGGGGATTGTTCTCTCTCAAAGGAAGTATGCACTGGACCTTCTCACAGAAACTGGGATGTTGGGGTGCAAACCTGCAGCGACACCAATAGATCAGAGGTTCAAGATTGATGCTGAGGCTGGAGAACCAGTTGATCGGGACAGATACCAGAGACTGGTTGGCAAGTTGATCTATTTGAGCCACACACGTCCTGATATCTGCTTTGCAGTAAGTGTGGTGAGCCGCTACATGCATGACCCACGGAAGGGTCATATGGATGCAGTGTACCAGATTCTGAGGTACTTGAAAGGTGCTCCCGGGAAGGGACTAATATTCAGGAAGAACAATCACGTGAGCATCGAGGGCTACTGTGATTCTGACTGGGCTAGTTGTGCTGATGACAGGAGGTCTACCTCGGGATATTGCATATTTTTAGGAGGTAACTTGGTCTCCTGGAGGAGTAAGAAGCAGTCTGTGGTGGCCAGATCGACAGCTGAAGCAGAGTACAGAGCTATGGCCTTGGGAGTTGCAGAGCTGCTATGGTTGAAGAATATGCTGGTGGAGCTGAAGCTGGATCAAGGAACCAAGATGAAGCTGTGGTGTGACAATCAGTCAGCTATTAGTATCGCCAACAATCCAGTACAGCATGACAGGACCAAACACATCGAGATTGATAGATTCTTCATCAAAGAGAAGTTGGATAGGGGATTACTGGAGCTTGGCCATGTTCCAACCAGGGATCAAGTAGCAGATGGACTAACCAAGGGACTCGCCTCAGTGAGCATGATTAGAGGATGTGACAAGATGGGCTTAGTGAATATCTTTCACCCATCTTGAGGGGGAGTGTTGATATGGTATGTTGGGTGTTGATATGGTATGTTGGGTGTCATATTTAAGTATAGTATAAGCACATGGGAATATCCTGAGGACATATTTGGGATGCCAGAATATGTCATAGGATATTCCATTATGAGATTATTGTCATAATGATTGAGATCATTGTATTAATGACTGTAAGGCTATATAATGCCAATGAGACGATCAATAAAATAATAAACTGTAGTGTCAATGTTTTAGCACTTGTTTAAGTACCCTAATGGTATTCAACAAAAAGGAATGATCTTATAGACAGAAGAATGTGTATTGGGATATGTAGGATAATAAATAAAAGAGAAAATTTGAGTTGCACTCCACTTTATTTATCCATATTCAAGGTGCACCCCACACGATTACCACAATGTATGACACCCCCCACTTTTGACGGAAACCGTCTCCAACTAACGGTCAACTCCTTTGACCAAAAAATTTGGACAAATACATTATGGTAATCGTGGGGGTGCACCTTGAATATGGATAAATAAAGTGGGGTGCAACTCAAATTTTCTCTAAATAAAATCATGCTAGTCTGCAAGTATATTAAGCCCTACACTGGAGCAAAAGAAAGCTCTTTATTATGCTACAATCACTTGAAAGGCTGGCATGGAAGTTTTAACTTATGGTAATAGTAAGCGTCTTTACCACATTGTAAATGAAGGGGCCTTAAAACTGAACAGCCATATGGGTATACTATATATTAGTTGAAGTTTATCAATAACAAAAATATCCAAACAGTCTCCTAATCAATTTGACTCTTTCTACTAAATACACACCTAAAACTTCTAGGTCACCTCTGAGGTCCAAAATGATGAAGTTTAGCAAAATTTGGTTATTTCCAATCCCTCAGTGAACCATTGAACTACTCGAAGTTAGATTGATGATTCGTCCTCTTATTTGCAATTTTGAGTTTCGAGTAAAAGTTATGGACAAAACAGTGACAAGTGTCGGTTTTCCTTGTTGAACAGATCTGTGTCCATTGACACCATAAGTTTTATATCAAACCTTTACCCTTTGGGGGGGGGGGGGGGGGGAGGGAAGAGTGGGGGAGTGAAGGAGACTAATGCTAAAGCATTATGTTAATAAGAGTACATACTATTGATAATTGCACAATGGTCCTGTCCGAAACTAATCCTTCAAAACATTATTTACAACAGCAAGTAGACGTGTAACTTTTTTTACAATATTAAAAAAATTATCTGTCTTCTTCTATAAGAAGAAAATAAGCTTGACCAATATTTACAGATGATACATACTATATTATTCAATGGAATAGAACAACTTGAAATATGAAATTAAAGAGTTATAACCATCTTCAGAACCTCAGGTTTGTCAACTAATATGAATAATTGAAAATCTAGACAAAAGAAAAAGGGGAAATGTGTTGTACCAGGTGAAAGTCAACTTATATTAGTGTTCTCTCAAAATCAACGAAATGGTTCAATCATGTTATGATATGAACTTTTTTTCAGTATCCATAAATATATTTGAGCGCTATTACCTGTCAGAATAAGTAGGGAAAATGCCAAAGATAACTCTTAGTATTTCCAACTTGTCAAGAGCTACACCCTGAAAAAGGATATTGCAATAATGCATCATTTATGTGATTAAAATGTTAAGAAATTGAGAAGGTTCCTACTTTTTGTAACTTAAACAAATTTACAATAAATAAGGAGCACATCCATTTACATTATATTTTATTTATTCCAAATTTAAAGCGAAGGCATTTGTGGCTTATGGCCTTCTAGGTCTCATGATTGAGTACTTATTATATTATGTTACTCTTAAGCAACTTGTTGGGTTGTATTCCGTATTTGGTTTAATGCCAAAGATTCGCAATTGGTGACGATATAAAGGGAGTTGTATAGAAAATTTAGTCCCACATCCGACAGGGAGGACGAGGTATACATATATGGGATTGATCTTGGACTTAACAAGGGTTTTCACTTTTAAGTTATATGGGCCAAGTCTAAAATCATACCTAATGAATTAAGTTTTGTTTGGGTCTCACCGCATTCCTAACAAGTTGGTAGTTTAAGCGTACAAGTTGGGTTGGATTGAGTGCTCTAGTCGTTTCGAGATGGATTGTGCTGGGACGTGCATGGTACCTATAATAAAAATCCACTTGACTCCCCCAAGTTGGCTCCTAGGTGGAGCATCTTCATAAAGTGGTACAAAAGAGGACCTACTAGGGTTGGAGGGATTATACGGGTTCTGCTCCTAAGGTGGAGCATCTCCATAAGGTAGTCCGGATACGAGACTTAAGGTTGGAGGGACTATACGGAATGTTTCAAAGGTGGGTCTAGCTGCTTGGTTCAAGACGGAGCAAGACAATATATTGGATCTTGTGGTTGTTCGGACGGGTCCAGATACGAGCTAATTTGGAGATTGTTGGATTTTCTCTCACATCTGATTCAACACTCGAGATTAACAAATTTGGTGACGATATAAAGGGAGTTGCATAGAAAGTATAGTCTTACGTCAGATAGAAAGTGGGTGGATGAGATATAGGCATATGAGATTGGTCAAGGGCTTTCCCTTTGAAGTCATATGAGATAAGTCCAAATTCATACCTCATGGGTCAACTCCAGTTCAGGTCATACTGCATTCCCATCACAACTAAAATATTACATCAAATACTTGTCAATCCTATCTAACCGAAATTTAAAAATCAAATAAAAATAGCTAACTAAATCATAACTAAAATTCGGTTTTGAATATAATACAAGGTTTTAGTCCCCCTAAAGGTCCTCCATCAATAGACATCACATAATAAAAGTTATGAATATATTTGTTATATTGATTATTCGGCTTCAAGATTGAGCTTCTTTCTAGCTCAAAAGAAGAAGAGGAAAAAAGATTGAGCTATCTTAGGAAAGAAATTGTCATATGTTCTTGTTCTTAAGGATATCTCTTGAGAATAGTTGTGTTCGGGATATTGAAAAGATCCTAACTAATATGCCCTTTGAATATATCAACTTTCTCATCTTAGTTCCCCAACTCTTCAAAATTAGGGGAAAGAAATAAAATGAAGAACAATAGTTTGGGAGGAGAAAGAAGGTATATTAAAAATATTTATCCCGTTAATACAGTAAATTGAACACTCGTGCCTAGTTTGGGAACAAAGTTTCATAAAAGGATAGTTTGCAACTAAAGTTCTGAACTTTTTTATTAGCAACTAAATAACCTTAACTTTCAGGGCACTTTCGGGTAGCTATCTTTCGTTAGTGAACTGTCAAATATTTCCTAAGACTGATGACATGTCTTTTTCATGACCATTTTCCCCTCCGTTAGTCTTCTTATTGAACTCTTTTATTTTCTTCGTTCATTGTTTTTAGCATTGGAGGATTCCAAGTAAATCCTAGTTTCTCCCCTTTATTTTTCTTTATTTTTTTTCACTTATTTATAAATAAACCAACAAATTATATGAAATTTCCTCTTTGTTATTTCTTTTTTAGAAACCGTAATTCTGTTGTACATATTTTTCTTCTCAGCTTCTATAATTTCAAGCAACTCAAGCTCCTCCTCCTAAATTTTTCATAAACAACTGAACAAACAAAATTAAATTGAACAATGGCTAATACCCTAGTATTTCAAAGTAAAGCCAAGAGACAAATTAGCCAACACACATATTAACCCAAACACAAAAGTGAAAAAGAAATCACACAAAACTAACCAAGAAAAGAAACTTACCTATCCTTCTTCAAATCCCGAGATGAAGGAAACGGGGGAGAAGACTCTAATCTACTCAGGCAAAAAATTCTTCGTATCTTCCTTCTATTAGTAATTTTGGGGGAGAAAACTTTCATTTTAGTTTTTTCTTTCTTTCTTTTCATGGAGAACTATGATTTTTCGTATTATATTTAGGGGTTAGTTTACTTGAAGGGCATTACTATCTTTTCACAGCTAACTTAACACCGTAAGACAACTTACTAATAACCTAAAAGTTCAAGGTATTAGTTCTTAATATAAAAAAATGTTCAGGATATTTAGTTACAAAAATGTGAAAGTTCAGGGCATTTAATTGCAAATTACACTTCATAAAATGCAATTAGCTTTGTATTGTAGTTTCCATACTTACACTGGAGTTTCAAGTTATGAAACTACACTAAAGTTGAGTGGAGCATGAAATTATTTTTGGACGTTTGGGTACTAGAGCTTATCTTGCAATTCCGTGTTTTGAACTTATGAATAAAATTAGATAATTTTAGACTTCATTAGCTAAATAATCCTTGCAATTATCGTCCACAATTTCATGGACCACCAAAACTATACAAATCTTATTCAAAATTTCATTAAAGAAAAAACTAAACCCTATATCAATTTAATATGCATATCAATGTTGCCCATTGCTATCAACCACAATTTCATGAAAACCAATAACCTTACCCATTCAAATATGCAAACCATATTCATCAACCAAAATTTTACAAAAAAACAAAATCCAAAATTCTACCCAATAAATATATAGAACAAAAGAAAAACGTCGATTTCCATGGTTGGATGGCATGTCGAAAGGAAAAGATGCTACCCTAAGAAGGGGAGCAAGGGAAGATAGAGCCTTTTGGGTTAGGGTAAAAAAAAATCCAAAAGTAGTGGAACTTTCTAACTTCAGGTTTGTTTTGGAATTATGATTGGAGTCTACCCAAACTCCAAAATATTCTCAAACGCGCCAGAGTTAAGAGATCTAAAGTTTGGAGGCCTAACTCCACCAAACCTCATATTTCTTTTTGAAACTCCATTCTCAAACATTCTCTCCAAAGTTCAAACCTTTCATTTGCGAGGGGACAAGTCTCTAACATGACCCAAGTGTTTATTCGGCAATGGGTTGACTCACTAGCGGGAAGTTGGGTGCTCATCTCCAAGGGACCGAGTCAATAAAAGGGAACCCAGGTGCTAATTTGTGAGGGATCAAGTAACTAATGTGAAGCCGAGTACTCTTTTGTGAGGAGACAAGTCACATCGGGAAGCGAGCCTATGATTTTAAGAGAACTTGTCCTTTAACCTTGTGATTTTTGGCAATGCCATCTTGTGATTTCTATCTCAAGAGAAAGAGACTGTTGCACCAAATACGGGAGGGAATCAGGATATATCACAGATTGTTATTAAGGAAAAGATGGAATCTAGCTAGACAAACTTTGACTAGTCGTCAGTAGATCCTTCTTAATTTGTTTCAGAGTTTGTATTTATATATCTTTCTTTCAAGAGTTGTCTCTTGTACTTGAGTCTTTGAATCATTACTTACCATTAATGTAATGCTGGGGTTTCAAAATGATCAAGTTCCATTAATGTCCAAAATTGACATTTAATGCAATAAGCAATCCTAGGAGTCACATGATAACAACACACCTTTAAACTTGACCATAGGGCATCAACGGCCAGGCTATGAAGTGCAGAAAGGAATAGAGAACTGTAACGACAGTAAAAAATAATAACAAGGACTATCATAACCAAGATAGTAAAGATAACTCTAACCTGATAATTAGGCAATAAATCCCAATAGTCTTCTAATAACTCTTCCAACTTTGGACCCCCTTCTTGTGCAGCAACATAAGTAAACATATAAGTAGTCCGATCTTTGGGACCAGAACCAGCAGGAAATGCCTGTAAAAATATTTAATCAAAGTAGGTCAAGTTTATTGATCAAGTACAACACGATTCAGTTGTAGTCTATCAAATTTATTTTCGATGTCACTTATCGTATAATGAACTAGCAATAATGCCAAATAAGTTATAGAGGAATGTGTCCCTACAAAAAGATGCAGATAGAAGAAAATTTGGTCTGCTCATCGTATTTTGGCATGTCAGTGTTCAGTGTAACCCCGACACAGACAAGACATCGACCACGTGGATTTGGAGTGTCCGTACGTCCTAGCTCTCAAGGTAGGCAGTGTTAGTTTAATGTCAAGAATATAAGACAATATGCCAGTAGCATGTTTTCTTTCCTATGTCATGTTTTAAGAAATTACATGAGTAATTCAAAATGAAATCACCTTATTATTCCTGTAATACTACTATAACTAGAAGAATGGAATTTACCTCCCAAAAGTACTGCAACTGAGAGTTTCCAACCTTCTTTGTGGATGAACTACTAAATATGACATCACTTGTTGTGTTCTCACTAAACCCACGAGCACAAGAGCCTACAACAAGGCAAATTCCATCTGGTTTTCTGCCTAGTCTTATCTATAGGAAAAAGAAAAAGAAGATTACAGACAGAGAAATTCAAGATCAATGGCAATCCATAGTTAATTAATGAAGCATATATATTTATCACGTACACCCAGAGGCCACAGTTTGCAGTATCGGCCGATACCGATACGGTTTGGCATGTTCCGATTCAATACCGACCGATACCGATACTGACTAATACTGACGTTGGGGTCTCTTATGTAGTCAATTTTGCAAAGCAAATTGAACGAAAAAGACCAATCAGTAAGGGTGTAAAAGCATAGTAAGGTTGTAAAAGTATGTAAACGAAGAAAATTTATCTATCGCATGTAAACCAATTGGCAAGGGTGACTATTATTTCATTCAATTTCAAAAATAGTAAGAAACAACATAAGAAATACTTAAATATGACTAAATGTATGAAACATTTTTTCTAAAAAAATACTAATTTATTATTCATTATTTGTTTTCCGATACCACTCCGATCAAAAACCATGTCGATCCCGATACGCATAGAAAGGATCCGATACCGATCCCGATACTACAAACCTTGCCATAGGCATGCCTAATGGTACAAATGATATATGCAAACTTCTTCCCTAAATTAGGAAAACTTGAAGAATCAATTGGTTGCGTTCTTATCTTGCACCAAGTTTCTATGTTACCTTGTTACCTCATATGTAGCCCTTCTTTTTATGAGTAATTTTTATCAGGAAATAAGGGTTCTTTTCTTACTTTCTTTTGCTCCTTAGGAATCCTGGATCTTTTTCCAAGAAATTGCATAATTTGGCTATACACAAGTAATAAGTAGAAAGAACATGAAAGCACATAAAAGCATAGTTTGAAGTATCAGCCGATACCGATCTGATACGGCCGATACCGATCCGATACGGCCGATAACGATACAGTTTGGCATGTCCCGATCCGATACCGACCGATACCCGATACTGACCGATACCGACATTAGAGGCTCTTTTCCGGTCAATTCGGCAAAAAAATTTGAATTAAAAAGACCAGCAAGGGTGTAAAAGTATAGTAAGGTTGTAAAAACATATAAAAGAGGAAAACGTATCTATCGCATATAAATCAATCGACAATGGTGACTACTATTTCATTCAATATCAAAAATACTAAGAAACAACACTGGAAATACTTTAAATTATGCATAAATGTATAAAATATATTCTCTAAAATGTTAATAATTCACTAATAGTTGTTTGCTTTCCGATACCAAAAAATCTGAATCTCCGATCCGAAACCGCCGATACTACCGATACCGCAGATCCCGATACTCATAGGAGTGGTCCGATACCGATTCCGATACCGATAGTTTGAACCTTGCATAAAACAACCTCAAAGCCTATCACAAATTTTTAGGTTGACTATATTTGAATTATTTTGTTTCCATTATGCTCTGTCGAGGGCCATTTTCTCTCCAGCATTAGAAAATACCATAACTCTATTACAGCCTCAATCCGAGTTCATTTAGGCCTACCCTAGCAGATCCTTTGACTGATAACTTATCCCTCCTCCTAAGTGGTGCATCTATTGGTCTCCATTGCACATGCCTATTATCACTTAGGATGATCTTCTTTCATCTAATCGTCATTTGGCACTACCTAATAAGTGACGTACCTAATATCACATGCTATTGGGAGGGTAACCAATGTGATTCCAGTAATCATCATGGTGCTTGAGATACTGGTTTAGACATGGATGTGAGTTCAGTGAGCAATCTGATTCAGATGCCTATCTCTACAAAGATGTAAACTTTGCTTACAGTTAAAACTATTATACGAAATATAAAGTACATAATAGACTTGCCTGTTTGACCACAGGAGAGAAATTACCCATTGAATCTACAACAAGACGTGAAGATAGAACATCTCCATCAGCCATTTTCAAAATCTGTGGGAATAAACATAATGATCATCTCTAGTAAATATGATGCATTCATATAATGTTGAAAATATGTTGAAGAGACAAGGGTCACATATACTTGTTAGAAATAAGTAATAAAAACAGAATTTTGATAGTATGGGTGGTTGTCAACATTATGATATTGTATAAAGGTAGATATTAGTAAACAGCAACAACCTAAAATATCAGAATTATAGATGAAAAAAGAAATATGGATTTATATTTCAGACCCTATTTCTTCATTTATTCTGATTAAAAGATGAGTCAAGTCTTCAGAAAATTTATCCTTGATGAAAATTATACCTGCCTTGATCATGTTATTTATTCTACTGATTCACACAGAATTCTCTGTATAATTGCTATGTTTCATTTGACAACTAAGTCAAAAGAGCAAGCATTCGAGAGACAGAAGGATTGTGAAAGAGCATTTCTTAATATAAGCTTAGCGCACACTCTATATACAAATAGTCAAGAAAAATACCTAGAGCATTTCTTAATATAATACTGTATTTTACTGTATTATATTATACAGAATAATCACGAACACCTCTAATAATACATGCATATAAAATTACAATAATCAGTATAAAATGTCCTTTAATCGGCTTGGCAATATACAAATATCTAAGAAATAGTAATGCAGATATACTGGATATTTATAACATGTCATAATTACATCAATGCATTGTCTCAAGCATTTAGTGCACAAGTCGAGTTACTTACTGCTGCATCATCGTAAATCGATATGCTGGACAAGCTTTTGCTCTCAAAAACAACACCGCCTAGGGAAACAAAGCGTCTCTTCATTATCTCAATAAGCTCAGCTGGCCTGTGGTTGCAATTTGAAACTGAATCATATGATATCCATTCTTAATTATACATCTAAAGTTACTCGTTCATCATTTTATGTTACAAATACAAATCTCAATCAGAAGGTTCAAATATTCTCTGTGTGCTAATCCGCACTGAAATCTCATGGAAGGATAATAGTATGTATCAATCAGGGACATAGATTATAAAAATCAGTCATCATTCCCATGTAAAGAAAATATAACTCAATTATTGCCAAAAGAAGAAGAAGAAGAAGATCCTTGCTCATATTTTTAAGTCACCAATAACGACATACAACAGGATGTAATCTACTGAAACACAGTTTCCAGTTATGTTTTAATAGAAACTTGGTTTAATACTTGGCTTAATTTTATTGATGGGTGGGACTTATATATAGGAGAGGCTAACCCTTCTCTCTACTATTCTACTAGATGTGGGACTAAACACCCACTAATACTCTCAACACTCCCCCTCAAGATGAGCGATAGATATCAATCATCCCCATCTTGTAACATAGTTTAGAAAGACTCGATGAATTAAGGCCCTTAGTCAGGCAATCTGCAACTTGTTCTTCTGAGCAAACATGATCGACCTTTAATATTCATTTTTCTAGCTTCTCTTTGATGAAGAACCGATCAATCTCGATGTGCTTAGCTATGTCATGCTGGACTAGATTGTTAGCTATACTTATTGCAGCTTGACAGTCACTCAGAAGACGGAATGGTGTTCCCTGGTCCAGCTTCAACTCCGTCAGCAGTGCTCTTACCCACAGCAACTCTGATACTCCCAGAGCTATAGCTCTATACTCTGCTTCAGCAGTCGATCGTGCTACCACAAACTGTTTTTTGCTTCTCCATGAGATTAGGTTACCCCCCACAAAGGCACAGTACCATGAGGTAGACCTTCTGTCGTCCATGCAGCTTGCCCAATCTGCATCGCAGTACCCCTCAACACCCAGGTGTCCATTTTTCTTGAACCATAGCCCTCTTCCAGGAGTCCCCTTCAGATATCTCAGGATACGAAAAACTGCATCCATGTGACCCTTCCTTGGATCATGCATGTAGCGACTCACTACACTCACAGCAAATAAGATATCAGGGCGAATGTGGCCTAGATAAATCAATCTGCCTACAAGTCTCTGATATCTCTCACGATCAACAGGCTCTCCTACCTCTGCACCCAACTTATCTTTCTGATCGATTGGAGTGACTGATGATCGACATCCCAGCATACCAGTCTCTGTGAGCAGGTCTAGTACATACTTCCTCTGAGAGAGGATGATCCCATCTCTTCCTTGAGCCACCTCGATCCCTGTCACCCTCACATTTCCATCCAAGGGTAGTTTGGTAATTATCATGGGTATTAATTATTTTAGGATTATTATAATTAATATTTGTACATGACTGATTTATTTATTTTATTTTATTAATAATTATTGCTAGTGTAGACTTATTTTGGACTTGTGTAGTGGACCTAACCATTTAATTAGAGAACATGAACAAACTTTTGGACTAGTCTATGTTGAGCCCATGAATTAGGCCCATGGATTAAGAAACATGATTAATTAGTGAAATCATTGGACTAGAACCTTCCCTCCCTAATTATTTCTTCATGAGAGACCCCAAGGGGTATTTGTGACTTTGTACATTGCTTGGGGAGGGGTTTATGACCAGCCATAATTGAGAGGAGAGAGAGTGCTCTCATTTTAATTCTTCCCCAAATTTTATAGATCTACATTTCCCCCTTCCATTTTTCCTCCATTCCCTCATCATTTCTCCACCAAATCTTCACCAAACTCATTCCAAATTCATCATTGAAGCCTCTACATCAAGGATCTACAAGCAAGAAGCAAGAAACAAGGAGGAGGAGGCCAAGATCTACAAGGAGAGGAGCTACTTGTCATTTGGGACCTTTTCATTGGGAATCCATCTCCCAATAGGTATAAATCAGTTTTCCCCCTTCCTATAGACTATAGATCTGAGATTTTACCATGAGAAACCACCCCACATGCATAGGTTACCCATAGGTTTTGATTTGGAGTCATTTGGAGACCTACGGTGGAAGTTATGACCAAATTGGTGCCAATTTTGGGAGAATTTCGAGATTGACACATGTAGTGCTTGTCAATGGATCTAATAGATCTATTTGACCCTTGATTGGTTGTTTGTAGCTTGTGTCGTGTCCACAATTGGATACGTGTGGGCCGTATCTCGTCGATTTGACGAAACGGTCGATTTTGGGGGTTTTCCTCCGACACGGGGCCATGTGCATATCATATGATGACACGGACACGTAGACACTCTAATTTATATACGTATTGTTCATAATATATGTATTGGGCTTGTACGTGTCCTCCGGGATACGTTTGGTTGTGAGTTGGGAGCCGTATCGCAAGCGTATCATAGAAAGTGTGATACGGGTGCGATGCGCCCCATGTGTTTGTTGTTTGGCTCAATTTCCTATACATACATATGTAGATGTATTTGTATATACTATCTATACATTATTTGGAGTATACAATAGTGTATTTGGGTTTTGTGTTTATGTGTGTCTATGTGTATATTATGAGGGTATCTAGATATATAGAACTATGTTTACATGTTTATATATACATATATATGTGTTGGTGTATATATGCATGTGTTAGTTTATATCTATATACTTAATTATATGTGTAGTTAGATATTTATGTACATATCTAATGATAAGGATGAATTCATATTGGTATATGGAATAGGGAGGTTTATAGTTATAGGCATTGATTACCTATATGTGCTGGTACATATATATAAATGTACCTAGTTGTGTGTTGTGCTGTGTGTCTGTGTGGGTGTGAGTGCATGAAGGGAAGGGTGAACTCACACAGGGAACAGTCACTGGGTGCTTCACATTTTAAACCCAACAGAGGGCAGTTCCTGCAGACAACAATGAAGAGAGATACAGCAGTATCAGTGACTGATACGGGCCACTGTGCAGTGGCACACACCCGAGAACTCGACACGGGGGAAGACTCACTCATACTCACTGAAGACTGAAGGCTCAGTACAGATACTCACTGAAGACTGAAGGCTCAGTACAGATACTCAACTGAACACCTACTTGAAAGCTGAACAACTAACTGAAGACTGAAGACTCAGTACAGATACTTAACATGAGAACTGAAGGCTCACTATGTGCCTGAGAACTGGAATTGAGAACTGAAGACTCAAGACAGCAACTGCATTTGAGTGCTGCAGTTCAGCAACTGTGACTGCAGCAAGTCACAATGTGCCCTGCACATTTCCAATGAAGAATGAGAACCAGTAGCTGCAGCAAAAGTTACACCTGAAGACAGCAGCTGCAGGGACTAATACAGAGAGCAGCTGCAGAGACAAATCAATATAGAGGGCAGCAACTGCTGAAGACTGAAGCACCTGAAGGCAAATGCTGAAAACTGCATATCATCAGCAGCCAGCAAACCGAGCAGCAGCTACAGCAGGACTGTGAGCACTGCACAGGTTTGAGAGCACAGCAACTGTACAGGTATCAGTCCCCAGTTCAGGTTAGCTAGGTGTCAGGGTTTGGGTAGTAGTTGGTATAGCTAGTATCTATATAACTAAGTGTACTAGTGGTAATATTGGTTAATAAGTGTCAGGTGTTTTAGTTTAGTGTATTGTTAGTTGTTTAGTTAAGAGTCGAGTTATAGTGTAGGTTCAGTTTCTTGTATCTGTAGAGTGGTTAGAAATTGTGTTAGTTGGTGGTTAGTTGACTGTTAGTTTATATAAATATAGTATAGTGTAGTTGTATTAATAGTATATAGATAATAAGTTAGTAGTATTTGTATTAAATGGCTAGTAGTAGCAGGTGGGTTAAGTAGGAATTGTCTTTGGCTATATGAAATAGGATTTGATTTTGGTGTCAGTTACTTTTATATATAGCTAGATATTATAGTAGTAGTTATATATGGTATTAGTCATACTGGGTGTTGGGTTGCTTTGAGATACCAAGGTATGGGTCGATACCCAAGGTATTGTGATTGGGTATCGGGTTAGATGCGATACACATTGGTGCAAGGCCATGGTATCATATTTATTTTTGTTTTGAGATATTATTATTATATATGACTTATCTATATATATATAAAAAACTATTTTCATATTAGAAAACTTGCGTATCTTAGGATACGGCTTCTTGAATGCACTGTGGTGTGTTAGCTTAGCTAGTATAGCATAGCTTCATAGTGTATTGACTTAGTAACTTAGCATTAGACTCTTGCAACCTAGAATGCATTGGTTTGACTTAGAAACGGCGTATCGACCTAGAATTTCATCAACTTCATTATTTTCATCATTGAACCTTGTATTGATGCAACATACCATATATAGGTTGTGAGACACCAGCTTGGGCATCGAGAGACACACTTTGCTCAGGACTTCAGGCGAGTACATTTCTCTGTTTGTTTTCAATTCATAATATTGTATATATGCATGTTCTAGATTAGTATACATTGATTCCCGACACAGTGATTTCACGGACTGGTGCTATATGGATCCCGTCAGGAGGTGTTATCCCCTACCGTGTGCAACGGGTACCTAATGACATGTATTTCATCGTGTGCATCGGGTATTGACTTTCATGTGCTTCTTGTGCATCCACTATTTCGTGTGCTAGTGTGACTATCGTGATCATGTACGTAACGTGTCGTGATTGGATCCATGAGTATTGGTTGGGGAGGGGGAGTAGGAGTTGGTTATGTGATCAAAGCCCTCTTGATCTCATGTGCATGTCGATTATACACCTCACGTATAATGGAGTTACCTTATACCTCATGTGCAACCTAAGCCGATCACATAACGAACTCGCACTCTAAAACACATAGTTAGTATTTCTTGTTCTCTACTTGCAGTTATTGTTGTTTTTACTTCCAGCTTTATTGTGCCTATTGCATGTTCACTTGTATTGTATATTCTTCTACTTGTGCATCTTGTATCTTTTTCTATTGCTGGTTATATATGCTCGATTATGTTATTGGAACTGCTTTCAGAGGTATGTACTTCGCTCCAATCCTGACTGGATATATTTTTTCCAGATGATTGGCTAGAGGAGCTGTGTCCCACACATTACGGACCTCAGGAGGGTGAGACTTTAGAGGACACTCCCCTAGAGCCAGAGGACATAGTACCAGTGACCGAGGAGGTCTAGTTTTGTTTAGTTTTTGTATTAGACTATTATTTTTGAGGGGATTCACAGATGTACTATTATTTTATATTGTGGATTGTATCTTTCTTCCCTTCGCTATTTCCATTCGTGCATTATTTCCTCCTTAGTTTGTTTTGTGATTGAGATTGATATATTTGTGAGGTACCATATTGCTCCTCCGATTGGAGTTGAGATGATTGACAGGTACCATATTATATTGTTGAGATGTTAGATAGTTAGAAATGACCCAGACAGCGATCTACCGCCGATTCTGCGGCGTAGGCTGGGCGTAACCACGTACTCGTGCCCGAATATCAGGGTGCGGGTCGTAACAATCCCCAAAAAATACCTCATCATTCCCAAATCTTTCACTTCAAACTCTTTGGCGAGTTTTAACTTCAGTTGAGTGATCTCCTCCTCATTATCACATGTGATCACTATATCATCCACATACACTGCAGTATGGTGATGTGGTCTCTTGCATGCTGGAAGAAAATCGTATGATCTGCATTGGTCTGGTGGTACCCCATGCCTGTGACAGCCTTCCTGAATCTATCAAACCGGGCTCGACGAGATTGCTTGAGCCCATACAGTGATTTCTTTAGCTTGCACACATTTTTCGTCGACTGCTTCGTGCAAAACCCTAGGGGGGTCTCCATGTATACTTCCTCTTGTAGGTCCCCATGAAGAAAAGTGTTCTTCACATCCATTTGATACAGCTGCCACCCATGGTTTGCTGCAAGGGAGACCACGGTTCTCACAGTGCTCATCTTTGTCACTGGAGCAAATGTCTCATCATAGTCGATGTCATAGGATTGAGTGAATCCCTTTGCAACCAACCTTGTCTTGTACCGTTCCACCTTTCCTTCTAGCGTCTTCTTTACTGTGAAGACTCATTTGCATCCAACTGCTCACTTTCCTTTAGGCAACGGAACAAGCTCCTATGTCACATTTCTTTCGAGTGTCCCAAGTTCCTCCAATATTGCAGCTCTCCACCTTGGATCTTCCTCCGCTTCCTGCCAACACTTAGGCAAAGAGGTGGTGTTTAACGATGCAATGAATGCTCGATAGGTAGGGGTTATATTAGAGTAGGATAAAAAATTGGCAATGTCATGTTCATAATCATAACGATTAGGGGTTTTTCCTGTATTACTGCGAGAAGATCTCCTTAAGGGAATATGAGAAAGTGGTGAAGAGATCATATCATCCGAATCAGAGGGATCTGCATCCGAATCAGAGGGATCCGGTGCGGGAGGTGCATCTTCAAGAGTTGGAGTAGGGTTAGGCGAGAGAAATGGCACAGTAGGGACAATAGGCACAGTAGTGGACTGTTGCTTTCTCCTTTTGTAGACTTGGAGCTCTGTAGATTGTTCTGTAGTCTGTTCCTCCCCCTGCACTGGAGCATCACTTTCTTCCTCCTGATTGTCACTACTTTCTTCCTCCTGATTATGTACATCATCATCACTTTCTTCACCCTCGCTATCTCCCCCTTGTTTTCTTGGACCAGCTTCCATCATTGGACATGGAACTAATCCAACAATCACGCTTGGGTCCATCTTCCCCTCACTCCTAACACCTCTTGTGTTAGGTGTGTCACCAAATGCGGAGCCTTCATCTGAACCATTGTGGTAGTATGGTTTCATCTCTCTGAATGTTACGTCTATGCTTACAAAGAGCATTCGCTCCACCGGACTCCAACAAGAGTATCCCTTCTGAGTCCCTGAGTAGCCAACAAAGATGCACTTCACTGCCCGAGAGTCCAACTTTTTTACCGCAGGTCTGTTATCTTTCACAAAACATACACATCCAAATACCTTTGGGGGAACAATGTACTTATTCTCTCATGTAAGCATCTCAAACGGTGTCTTCCATCCTAACACCTGAGAGGGCATCATATTGATGAGATATGCAGCCGTCAATACGACATGCCCCCACAAGTGTTTAGGAACATTCATGGCAAACATCATTGACCGTGCTACTTCCAACAGGTGCATGTTCTTCCTCTCTGCCACGCCATTTTGTGCTGGTATATAGGAACACGAAGTCTGATGCTGTATCTCATGGGTTGATAAGTACTCTTCAATAGCCTTGTTGGTGTATTTTGTCCCATTGTCAGATCTCAAAATCTTCACTTTAACACTGTACTGTGTTGTAACCTTGCGATAAAAATCTTGAAAGCATGCAAAGACATCACTCTTACTCTTCATTAGGTATACCCAGGTGACACGAGTGTAACAGTCAATAAAGGTGACAAACCATTTAAAACTATTAACTCCAGATGTAGGACAAGGTCCCCACACATCAGAGTGTATCATATCAAAAGCAGCTAAACTTCTATTTCCAGAACTCACATAAGAGCTTTTGGTATGTTTTCCAAGCTCACAAGCATAACAAACCAACTTTTGTTTATTAGTCTTTTGATACATAGATGGATATATCCGACTCAGTAGACTGAATGAAGAGTGTCCCATGCGCTGATGTTGAAGTAATAATTCTGCTTCCACTGTTCTTCGCAGCTCCTCCGGTTGTGCTTCTTCCACCAGTGATGCTAGTGCTGCATCCAGCCCACCCATGTCCAAGTACCATAGCCTCTTATGCCAAGTGTCAGTTCCCAATCGTCTTCCCGTTCCCTTCTCCTGAAAAATTATCTTAGGAATGTCAAAGGAAACAACACAATTAAGTTGAAGAACAATGGCACTAATGGACAATAGATTAACGGGAAAAGATGGAGCATGCAAGACATCAGTAAGGGTTATGGAAGGGGTGCATTCAACTGTGTCTTTACCCATAATGGGTCTAGCCGTACCATTAGCAGTCTGAATGCTTTCAGGCGTCGTCAGGTAACTGTAATCTTGGAACTCATCATGGGCACCCGTGACATGGCGGGATGTCCCAGAGTCAATTATCCAACCTGGTCTGTGGATAGATGCCAGGGCATGAGCAGGTATACCTGTGCTTGTATGGACATAGTGGATGATGTTACCCCCGGAGGTGGTTGGAGTTGATGCTCTAGAGGAGTTGGCTCGACTGTCGCTGGTTCCAAGCTTCATGCTTCTCCATATCTCTAGCATTTTCCTCTCACTAGGGGTCATATCGGGTAATTGACTCTCACTTCCCTTTTTCTGCCAGGTTTGCCTTGTGTCCTCCTGAATGATTACTTCTGCCACCAGCATAGCCTCCTCTGCCACCCCTACGCCCTCCACGGCTGCGTCTGTGGCCACTGGACTGGCCTCTCAGGAGTTTCGTACAGAATCTGATGAAGTGTCCAGGGTCTCCACAGTTGTAGCACCCTCCCCCTCCGGAAGGGTTTGGATTAAAAGCTGTTAGAGCTGATTTTTTTTTCCAGAGAGCTAGTAGTGCTAGACATCAGCTTCAGTCGTACCTCTTCTTATGTCATAGCAGCTATGGCCTCCTCCAGTGATGGCAGCTTGGGTTGAGCAAGTAGGATATTCCTCCTCTGCTCGAATGCTGGGTTGAGCTCCTTCAGGAACTTCATCATCCTCTGTAGCAAAACATACTCCATGAACTTCTTATAATGTTTCGCAAATGCCGGCTCCACTTGCTCATCTTCCATGCCAATGGGGTCATAGTGGTCGAGATCTGACCAATACTTCTTCAGCAGAGCCGCATACTCAGAGATGGTGTGATCTTCTTGGACCACCTTATCAAGTTCATCTTGTAGTTGGAAAACCCTCATAGGGTTGTCCGACCCTGAGTACATATCTCTCAGCGTCATCCAAATGTCACCAGCACCCTCCATTGCTTCCACGTTGCCCGACACTTGGTCGGTCAATAAGGCTGTCAACCATCCAGCAACAACAATATTGACGATCTCCCACACAGCAAATTCCTGTGAGGAGTGATCTTTAGGTGCCTTGGTTTGGCCATTCACATAGCCCACCAAGTCTCTTGCCTTCAGAGTCCGCATCGCATAACACGACCACTTCAAGTAGTTGGAAGTACCCTCCAACTTTATCTCCAGATTCTCCAACTTCATTTTGTATGGTGAAGGATCCACAATTGCGTATGCACCACAGGAGCTAGTCTCGGTCAGCCTCTTGGAGAAGAGATCGTCCACCAAAGCCTTCATCTCTTGGGTTGTCAGCTTGTCGTAGATCGTCTCCATCGTCTTCTTCTTGTCCTCTTCCATCAGCAAGATCAGCAAGACGGTGGCAGATCTAGATTGTCTCCACATTTGATCGTTGTCTTCTCCATGTCTATTGTTCCCCCTTCAGCGGCAGCGGTGTCCCTGAGAATCGCTGCTTACGTCCCGTACACGGCTTCGACTCGAGGTCGCATGGCCTGACGAGAAGGAGGAACCGACAGTTGTAGTCGAGATCAGGAGTTCACACAAGAGTTCTCTTACTGATATATCTTGATCCAACAAGCAACTATATAATTAATATTCCGATTACAACTTACTGCTACAAAACAATAATCAGAAAATTAAATTTTTCGGTCTTCCGTGCAATCACAGTTGCATATGGACAGAACCGAGTTATAACTTGCAGGAGAGAAGATGAAGAATAAAATCGTCGGGGGTCGCCGGGATCGCAGCGGCAACAACAACAGTCGAGACAACAACAGCAACAGCAGCCGCGGCGGCGGGGCAGGCCGACGGCGCGTGGCCAGGCGGTCGCCGGGGCCGGCGGGGAAAGAAGGGAGGGGGAGGGGCGGCTGTGAGAGGGTTAGGGTTAGGGCTTGGAGAAGGGTGGGAGGATTTGGCTCTAATACCAAATAGAAACTTTGTTTAATACTTGGCTTAATTTTATTGATGGGTGGGACTACATATATATAGGAGAGGCTAACCCCTCTCTCTACTATTCTACTAGATGTGGGACTAAACACCCACTAATACTCTCAACAGTTTTTTAGGACGACAATCCGTTAGTGTGTTGATTATGTGCTTCATGCTAAAAAATATAGCCCCTCACAAGAAGTACAGAGCATAACCAAAACAAATTAAAAAAACATTTTACACTATAAATAACTGATCCACTAGCTACTTAACACGAGATATCATACTTTATAAACAGTTCCTTAACATTATATGTATAATTAGTACTGCGATACGTTTCCAGAGATCCCATAACATTGTCTAACAAACTCCCATCAGCTGGAATTTGGTTGTCTAATATTATACCAACAAAAACACAAGCTTAATTACCAACATATGCATATTCCTTCTGATAAGTTTCCTCTTTCATAAAGGAACATAGAGAACAGAAAAAGGGTCTGAAAACCAAGGATAAGAAGAAAAAAATGCATCACATAGTACATTGATCCCAAGTGAACAAGATGAGATCAAAAGGGAAATGGTCACAAGATGAGATGTAAACATCAAGGTAACAAAGTGACTTGTTAGATCCAACCCCAAAGTGACTGTCCTTCAAAAGGGAAATGGTCACAAGATGAGATGTAAACATCAAGGTAACAAAGTGACTTGTTAGATCCAACCCCAAAGTCGTCAATCCAACTCGGCGTTGAGTTGGTGAGGGTTAAGGGGGGGGGGGGGGGGGGCTTGCCTGTAAGGCGGGGTTCGGCTACCTTTTTTTTTTATATGCGTGCATGTACAAGAGTTGAATGAGTTTGGTTCGTATATTAGTAGGGGTATTTCGGTAATCATGTTGAAGTCAGTGGCCGTCCTAATCTCTTGTTATAAATAGGACTTCATTTTCTTGTAATTGTAACTCTCTAAAATAACTATTGTGTTGTCGTAGACGTAGGAGAAGGTGTTCGAACCACGTTAAATCTTGTGCCTTGTGTTTCTTGTTTCTTCTTCTTCTTCTTCTTCTTCTTCTTCATTCATAACAACTGATATCAAGCCACGTTCGAAGGTGCGTTGAAAAAGTGGGAGCGATGGCAACAGAAGAAGGAAATGTCAAGATTGACAAGTTTGATGGAACCGATTTCGTTTCTAGCAGATACGAATTGAAGAATATTCATATTCGAAGAAGATGTATCAACCACTCCTAGAAGAGAAACCAAAGGAGATGTCAGATGTTGATTGCGAGTTCCTTGATAGACAAGTCCTGGGAGTCATCCGTTTAATTATCGTGAAGAACATTGTTCACAACGTCAAAGAAGAGAAGGCTATGACTGTGTTGACGAAAACGTTGTGAAGTATGAAAGACGTTGTGTAGTATGTACGAGAAACCATCTACCTCAATGATACATCTTATGTGTCGTCTAATTAATATAAAAATGGCAAAATGGAAAGTTGTTTCAAACGATATCAATAAGATCAACTCGATTACAAGCCATGTTCTGTGAGTATTCACTTCGATGATGAAGTTTGCTCCCTGATTCTTTTGTCCCCGTTGCCTGATAATTGGAATGGCACCGATACCGCCGTGAGTAGCTCCTTCGGACCAAAGAAGCTTAAGTTTAATATTGTTCAAGATCTGATTCTAGGCAAGAAAATTCCTAGAAAAGAGATAGAGGAGGTCTCAAGATCTAACTTAAGTACCGAAGATAGCGAAAGATTAAATAATCGCGTTGGTAGAGACAAAGGGAGATCGAATCATAGTGGTGCTAAAGTCAAAGAAAGATCAAGAACTATGGTGAAGAAAACAAGGGAAATCTGAATTCACAAGGAGTCAATCGAGAGGTGGTCCTAATAGTTGGTACTGTCATAAGAGAGGACACCGAAGAAGAGATTGCAAGTTCAGAAAGAGCAAGAGGGGACACGTAAGAAAAGATTACAAGTTTAGAAAGAGCAACCGTGAGAACCAAGATTCTGCTAATTCAGCAACCGCGCCTGAAATTGCAGAAGCCATTATTCTAATTGTGGATAGTCCAATAGAATCCTGGATATTGGACTCTGGAACATCATTTTATGCTACCTCACAGAAACAGTATATGAGAAATTATCTCTCTGACAACGCTGGAAGGGTACATCTTGCTGATGATAAGCCCTTGAATATTGTGGGGAATGTTGATGTCTATCTGAAGACCTCTAACAGAATCATATAAAGGTTGAGAATGTGAGATATGTTTCAGGTCTAAAAGAAAATGTTATCTTAATTAGCTAACTCGATGATAAAGAATATTTTACAACTTTTGTAGGCGGGTCCTTGAAGATCACTATAGGTTCTATGGTCATAGCACGTGGAAATAAATATGGCATTCTCTATATGAGTAGATATGTCAAAAAGAGGGTGGTAGATTCGTATTCAAAGTTGTGGCATCGCAGATTGGAGCACATGAACAAGAGAGAGAGAGAGAGAGAGAGAGAGAGAGAGGTGTTAGCATCAAGCGGAAAGCTGTCTGGAATGAAGACCGTAGATATCGACTTCTTTAAAGATTGTATCTTTGAAAAGTAAAAGAAGGTAAATTCTTCCAAATCTGGAATAACGCTGAAGAAAAGAAACCTGGAGCTTGTACACGCAGATATATGAGGGCGTGTCCCTGTTTATCTCTTGGAGGATCACGCTACTACGTCACGTTTATCGATGATGCAACTTGAAAGATATGGAAGTATATTCTTAAAAAATTTGATGTCTTTGTTGTTTTCTGTGAAATAGAAGGTTTTGGTTGAGAACGTTGAAATGCTTGAGATCTAATAGTGACGGAAATTATATAAGCAAAGAGTTAAATATTTATGTGTAGCAAACGCCATCACAATGGAGAAGACTATTCCAGGAACACTTGAACAGAATGGTATTGCAGAGCAGTTAAACCGAACCATGAATGAGCATGCCAGAAGCATGAGACTACATGTTGGTCTGCCTCAAGCTTTCTGGGCATACTCAGTTAGTTCAACGACCTACATGATCAACCAAGGATTGTTCATTCAATAAAAGAAAAACTGTCAGAGGAAGCATGGAGAAGAAAAAAGGTAAAATTGTCCTATCTAAAGTCTTGATGTTTTGAATCTTATGTACTAGTAGATTATGTCAGTAGAGATAAATTAGACCTGAAGTCTAGAAGATGTTTCTTATTGGGTACGGTGTTGATGGGTTAGGTTTCTGCTTCTGGGATAATAAAAATAAACAAATCTTATAAAGCCATAATGTAGTAATATTTAATGAAAAAGCTGTATATAAAGATAGGCATGTTTTAGAATCTAACAGTGCAGGAAAATAAGCTGAATAGTGAGAACAGATTAAGTTGAAAGATGTTTCAGAAGACATCAGTCGTGGGAGGACGCATGAGAAAGTTGATGTACAAACAGATCTTACTACACATGTGAACTCAAAAGATTTAGTAGAATATCTCGACGACCAAGTAGTATCCTCAATCTTTGCAATATTTGTTGTTGTCCAAGGGAGGTAAGCCAGAATCTTATGTCGAAGGAATGCAAGTTGAAGACAAGTTATAGTGTAGGTCAGCCATGAAAGATGAGATGATGATGCTTCAGAAGAATCATACATGGACCTGATAAAGTTACCACAAGGCAAGAGAGTATTGCAGAACAAATGGGTTTATCGAGTCAAAAAGAAGGTTAGCGACAATAAAAGATTCAAAGCAAGGTTGGTCCAAAAGGGATTCCAGCAGAAGGAAGGTATTGACTATACCGAACTCCCTCTCATTGTCAAGATAAGTACTATCAGATTAGTCTTGAGTATGGTTGCATCTAAGGATCTATATCTAGAGAGTAGCTAGATGTAAAAACGGTTTTTCTTCATGACGATCTTGGAGTGTGTATGAATCCCCCCTTAGGAACTTAGTTCCTAACCCGGTGGAAAGGATATATATATATATATATATATATATATATATATATATATATATATATATATAAATTATTATTATTATTATTATTATTATTTTGGAAAAGGTAATACTTTATTGATACTTAAATGTCACATTACACCACACCATTTATATCATGCATTTTACATCTGCTTCTATGTTGTGCAAGATCCCTACTGGAGACGTACTCAGTCCCTCAAAAATACGTCTATATATGATGCAGCTAGAAGCTTTTTCGACGCCAAGTAAGGAAAACCTTGTGTGCAAGTTGAATAAAAGCTTATATGGCTTAAAGCAGGCTCCAAGGCAATCGTACAAGAAATTTGATACCTTCATGCACACTCGTAGCTTAAAGAGATGTCATATGAATAATTGTTGCTATTTTGAGAGTGTTGGCGATTCCTACATTATATTGCTAGATGATATCCTTGTTGCAGGATCTAATATACATGAGAGAGATAAATTGAAGCTGGAAATTGAAGGAGTTTGCAATGAAGGATCTAAGATCCACGAAGCAGATTCCTAGGATGAGGATTCTTCAAGATAGGACCGTTGTTAAGTTGACATTTTCACATGATGCGTATCTTGAAAAGTCGTGAACAATGTTAGAATGCAAAATACAATGCCCGTTAGCACTCATTTGGAAAGCCAATTTTGACTCTCAAAGGAGCAATCACCCAAGACAGAGGAAGAGCGAGGATGCAAGTCCAAAGTCTCATATGCATCAGTTGTTAGTAGCCTTATATATGTCATGGTTTGTACCATACCCAATATTGCACATTTAGTGGGAGTTGTGAGAGTCGGTACATGTCTAATCCAGAAAAGCAACATTGGAAGGTTATTAGGTGGATCTTCCGGTATCTAAAATAAAGTAGTGAAAGATGACTTTATAATAAAAGGGGCGGCTTGACTCTCAAAGAATTTGATGATACAGACTTAGGCGAAGATATTTATAGTAGGAGTACAACATATTATATCTATACATTAGGTAGAACTGATGTAAGTTGGATTTCCTAATTACAGAAGATTGTGACAATTTCTACTACTGAAGCTGAATACGTGGCACTCATTAAAGCAAGCAGGGAGATAATATGGGTGTAGAGTTTCTTAGAATAGTTGGGCAGAAGGCAAGGTAGTATTGGTAGTATTGTTCTTTTCTGAGACAGCCAAATCACAATTCATCTTGCAAAGAATCATGTTTTAGGCCAGGACGAAACATATCCAGCTAAAGTATCACTTTATTCTTGGTTTGTTAGATGATGGAACCTTAACATTAGAGAAGGTTCATGAAACTGATGATCTTGTTGGCAAGTTGACAAATGTTGTTATTGCAGAGAAATTAAGGTTATGTGCAACCCCAATTGGCCTCCATGGTTGATTGAGAGAAGACCGTTACACACGAGTTATTGAGTTACAAGAATAGTAGAATTGCATGGTGTAGAAGTCATCTAACAAATCTCCAAGTGGGAGAGTGTTAGAGATTGTGGAGATTTGATCAAATTTTCTATTGTACATCCAACCCCGAAATTCATTGATCGAACTTGACACTGAGTTAGTGGAGGGTAGCAGGGGGCAATGCCCTTTGCGCGTAAGGCAGGGTTTGGGGCCGGTGGCTCACGAGAAATTTTATTGCATACGTGTCTACAAGAGTGGAATGAGTTCGATCCATACATTAGTAGGAATATTCGGTAATTATCTGAAGTTGGTGGCCGCCTTATTCTCTTGTTATAAATAAGGCTTTAATCTCCTGTAATTGTAACTCCCTAAAAAATAATAAAATAACATGTGTGGCCACTGACGTAGGAGAAGATCTCCGACCCACATTAAATCTTGTGTCTTTGTGTGTCTTCTTCTTTTTCATCGCTGGTACCATGTCCATGACAGTTTGTTCTCCATCGTGTCATTCATCCATAAATTCATCATAGTAACCAAAAACCATAAGATACTTCTTACCACAAAAACTCGGATGTCCTTCTAAAATTGTTAGCCTATATAGTTTCCCTAAGATGCACTTCACAAGACCTTGCTGACAGCACATAGTTTCCACCCAATCTTAATTGCACATGCATATATTCAGCAAAGAAAATTAGCATTTATGTAGAACACATCAATTATTCCATGCTCCTCCACTAAGAAAATCAACCGGGAAACATAAATTAGGAAGGAGGTAAAGGCGCCACAAAAAGGAAATACAGCAAGAAGGCAACATGATCATATTTAGTATAAGGACATGTCAAAAGTGGACCTGATAAAACCATGAGAGGAAGTGATAGAAAAGAGGAAAGGATTTGTTTCATTAGGTCTCAAGGCCAGCTATTTATAGTAGAGGATACATAGGAGACCAGCTAGTCTAGCCAATGTGGGACTGAAAGTGGACTAAAGACAAAAATAGCTAGCTATAGATAGTAAGTAAACCAAGGCAGCATAACTACCCTTAACAGAGAGGAGGTGAGTGAATACAGAAGGTAGAGTATGAACAATTAGAGATTTTAGATCAAGGGATGAGGGAGCTGCCTAACAGAAGGTAGAGCCAGTTATGTAGGATTGTAAATGGAATCAGGAGAGAGTGTGGATGTTTAAGGAAGGTTCAGAAGTTTTTGCTGATTTAACAGAAACAAAGTATAACCATACAGAATGAGCTCTAACAGTATAAGTATCATGGAAAAGTGCAATTAGATATAGGGTACGAGTGGCTATGAAGGTACAGGCATTGTTTGGTTATGCACATAACATTTGTGAAATGTGCAACGGAAAATCCAGTTCAACTGGCTGCATGGGAAAAATGAAACTTTGGTGAAATGAGAACAATGCAATCACATACACCAAATGTTTAATATGATTTACAACATAACTCAAGGTATGAAAAGCGAGGCACTTTAAACACTATACCTCTGAGGAAAGCACATTCTACCAGGCAGTTGATTGTTCAGTTAAAAGAACCGATGTCATTGCACTTACTGCAAGACAACAATGATAAATAATGTACAAAAAAAAATGTTGGTATAGTAATTTTTAAGTTACCTCTTTCCTCTGTGTTTCATTTTTCTTGATATACTAACTTGCTTAATGAAAGAATTTCCGACTACTATGAATTTCCAAGAAAAGGCAAATTTTTGTTACTTCTCATCCTGAAGATGTTTTGGATATCAATTAACAATGTTAGCCACTCATCAACAATATTTGTGGAACATTCTTTTACGACAATAACAAAAAAAGTAATTACTTGTGCAAACTTACGAAACACCAAGATTAAGTATGTCTTCAACCCAAATATCACCTTTAGTCTCAAACCCACATCTGTTCTGCAGAGCGAGCAAGCAAAGAGTAATGCAACCACAAGATACAAGCAGAGTGGTGACTTAAAAAGGTCAAGCTATGGGTGAATGAACAATGGTAAGTTGGCAGCAGGTAAGATAAGCACCGTGAATGAGTTGAATAACTTACAGGATTGAACTTGCTTGCAGTGATCTCTTCAATGTCTGCTTCTGAAAGAATGCCAACATTTACAAGTTCCATAAGCTCTTTTCTTGAAATATTCCATTCTTGTTCCCTCTGAGAGAAATAAGCATTATATATATTTGCTTTGATGAGAAGTTATATGATTCAGAGGTGATAAATTTAAATTGAGATTAGTTTACCCCCTTAATCAAGTTTCTTTCAACAACGCCAACCCGGAGACCCTTGAAAACTAGTGCAGTAGCAATAAAGATGCCTAAAGTACCACCACAAACTAATACATCAAACATGCATCTTGCATCAGTATCCAAATCAGAATGTTGGTATGAACCCAAAATACGGGTAACGACTTCAGGAGCTTTCATGGTATCTGCAAAAGGACAAGCCAAGTGAAACAGATTTATAGAGAACAATTAAAAGTTAATAACAACAAGTATATCTTACTTTTTTAGTGGATGTCTTTTAGTATTGCAAATGAAGTTCTCTTCTGGGCATTATCTACTATCTTATCAAAACTGCTACCTACTCTATCCATATGTCTCTTCATTTAAGCTATTCTCAATTTTTGCCATAATTTCCAAAATTCTGATCCACAAAGCTTGCCTGTCCTTATAACAGACTCAGAGAATTTCCTTTCAACTTTGAGGGTATCACTATCATAGGAAGCACAGGAACTCCAAAAATTCATGCCGTGTCCGTGTTGCATTGTGTTGGACACATATCGGACAAGGAAAAAACACTCCAAAATATAGTAGGGCATACCAAAATAGGTGTCCGTGTCACCGTGTAGTCCGTGCAACACAGATCGTAAAGGACTTCATAATCACCCCACTTCCAACTATCCTATTTTTATTCTGAGCAATATCCTTTCAATCTTCCCATGGTGAATAATTGATCCTAAATAACTAGTACAAACTCTTGGGTACTCTCGGCCATGAAATGGATCATTAACCCATTACCTACAATACACTATTATGCAATACATGTTGATTTCTTTTGTCTAGATAATGCTTGGATTTGGTATGCTGTAAAAAATGCATGTTGAACCTATTTGACTTATTTGGAACCTAAAACCAGCATATGCTACATGCAAGGTTCATTTTAGTCGATATTGTATGTATCACTAGTACCGTATCATTTGGCCTCTTCCGATCCGAAATCGTCCCCGCCGGTACCAACCAATAACAAAATTAAGGCACCTCTGTTAGCCGAATGATTACGTTGAGTATTTGGATTATCGTTAATCGATTAAGTTTCTTATTAGGAAATCTCAAATGATTTCACTAAATTTTTAATACTTAACTTAGGAAATAGTCCAAGTATCTCTCACTATTATTATCATCCATACTTGTATCTCATGATATTTTTAGTGTCAGATACTACATACATTTCTATCATCCACACTTGTATTTCACTAATTCTATATTAGTGGTGGATATGATACAAATACTAACTTGCTATTAGGTATATTGTTTTGTTTGCCTAACATTTATTTTGCAGAGAAACAATTCGAATATTTTGAAGCAAGAGTAGCCATGTACTTATGCCAATGAATAAACCATGTCGGGCCAAAGATATAAGAACTCATGTTGCATCTAAGTTAACTTGGAGATGGAAAGCTACGAAGATACACGGCCTCAAGTCATAACAAAGTCAACGTGGACATGGAAAGCTATGAAGATACAAGAACCCTGATCAAAAAGTCAAAGTTCTATCAAAGATTGGCAAACTTGAAGAAGCTAAGTTATTTGAAGGATCAAGATACTCAAGTCAATTTTGTATTTTTTTTATTATAGTGTAAGTTGAGTTATGCTAGGTAAAGTTGTAACTCATGTAGGTAAGTGTAAAATATTTTGGAGTAATTGTTATATTTTTATTGGTAATCTCTTGGCTATTTATAGCCTTACAATCCTTCATCTTACATTAATACCCCATTAAAAAACCCTGTAGAATATTCTAATATCCCAACAAATATACCAAGAATATTCTAATATACCAACAAATATACCAAGAATATTCTAATATACCAACACTCCTCCTCAAGATGGGCGAAAGATATTCACTAAGCCCATCTTATTACATCCTCTAATCATATCTGCAGAGCTAAGTCCCTTGGTCATACTGTCTGCTACCTGCTCCTTGGTTGGAACATGACCTAGCTCCAGTAGTCCACGGTCCAACTTTTCCTTGATGAAGAACCTATCGATCTCGATGTGTTTGGTCCTGTTATGCTGCACTGGATTGTTGGCGATACTGATGGCTGACTGGTTGTCACACCACAGCTTCATCTTGGCTCCTTGATCCAGCTTCAGCTCCACCAGCATACTCTTCAGCCATAGCAACTCTGCAACTCCCAAGGCCATAGCTCTGTACTCCGCTTCAGCTGTCGATCTGGCCACCACCGACTACTTCTTACTCCTCCAAGAGACCAAGTTGCCTCCTACAAATATGCAATAGTCCGAGGTAGACCTCCTGTCATCAGTACAGCTAGCCCAGTCAGAATCACAGTAGCCCTCGATGCTCAAGTGATCATTCTTCCTGAATATCAATTCCTTTCCGGAGGCACCCTTCAAGTATCTCAGAATCTGGTACACTGCGTCAATATGACCCTTCCTTGGGTCATGCATGCAGCGCCTCACCACACTCACTGCAAAGCATATATCAGGACGTGTGTGGCTCAAATAGATCAACTTGTCCACCAGTTTCTGGTATCTCTCGGTCAACTGGTTCTCCAGCCTCAGCACACAGCTTGAACCCCTGGTTGATCGGCGTCGCTGCAGGTCTACATCCCAACATCCCTGTCTCTGTGAGAAGGTCCAGCGCATACTTCCTCTGAGAAAGAACAATCCCCTCTGCTTCTCGAGCAATCTCAATCCCAAGGAAGTACCGAAGAAGACCAAGGTCCTTCACCTCAAACTCCTTGCCAAGCTTCCCCTTGAGTCGGGCAATCTCCTGCTCATCATCTCCTGTGATAATCATATCGTCCACATACACCGCAAGCATGGTGATGTGGCCTCCACTTCGACGGAAGAACACAATATGATCAACATTGATCTGTTGATATCCCATCCCTATCATCGCCCTCCTGAATCTGTCAAACCACGCTCGAGGAGACTGCTTCAGTCCATAGAGGGACTTCTTCAACCTGCAGACCTTGTCCACTGTCTTATCGGTGCAGAATCATGGTGGTATCTCCATGTATACTTCCTCCACTAGATCCCCATAAAGAAACGCATTCTTCACATCCAGTTGGTGTAGCTTCCATCTACCATTCGCTGCCAAAGAAATCAGGGTCCTGGCGGTGCTCATCTTCGCCACTGGTGCAAAGGTCTCATCATAGTCAATATCGTACGTCTGACTGTACCTTTTGCCACCAGTCGAGCCTTGTAGCGCTCTACTTTTCCATCTGGGTTCTGCTTCACAGTAAAGACCCACTTGCATCCGACTGTCCTCTTTCCCTCTAGCAGTTTTACCAGTTCCCAAGTGTGGTTCTTCTCAAGAGTACCTAACTCCTCGTGCATCGCCGCTTTCCACTTTGGATCGTTCTTGGCAACCTGCCAATTGTTAGGTACAGTAATACTATCCAAAGATGCAATGAATGCTCCATGAGAATAAGAGATTATTATATAAAACAAACTGAGCAAGGTCCCAACCATATCTATCAGGAGGATTTTTCGCATTGCTGCGAGTGGTCCTCCGTACTGATAATGGTGTGGGAGGAGTAGGAAGAATGATATCACCTGAAGGGGAATCTGGTGGTGGTGGTGGTGGTGTCTCAGGAGTTGAGACGGACGCAGGAAAGGGACTTGGCACTGGCACTATAGCTACTGGTCCTGCAGTTTGCTTTCACAAAAATCTTTGTTCCCGCACTAAATTCTTTCACAAAAATCCAAAGGCCTAACTTTTCCTTCATCAATATACTGACACGATACTGGCAGTATACCGCTAGCATATTGTTTCTTCACAAAATCCTGTAACGGCTAGATTCTAACGGCTATGTTTGTACCCGTTACTGTTGCAGCAGTATACTATTGCTACAGTAATGGCTTTATTTTGATCAGCCACCTGTTTCGGTATGTAAGAACTTGTTCTCCCTTCTTCTAAACTACTGCTTGCAGCCTGTACTTGAAAACTTCATAACTCAAAACCTCTCCACATTCAAGAACTTTCAGTAGCTATTATCTATTTGAGATAGAGTAAAATTTGAGTTATAAATTTGGAACTTGTATTGTTGTTAGAAGATCACAAATCCTTCTTGAAAGAAGTTGAAATCTGCTAGTCCTTCGGATCAAAACTCGTGTGTATAAAGTTGGCGAGTCCTTCGGATCAAAGCTCGCAAGTGTAACTATTTTGATAATAGCGGATTAAAAATGGAAAGAGTTTTGAGACTAGAGTGGCTCATAGAAGATACTAGGATACATCGGGTGTTTGTGTTTCTTGCGTTATTTCTAGCACTTCTTTAAATTGCCTATTAGTATTCTTTAACTGTGCTTAATTTTCGTTAAACCTTATTCACCCCTCCCCACCCCCCCCCCCCCCCACCCCCCCTCTAGGGTGCTTACAACATTTTCCTGGTCAATTCAGACCATAAGACAAAAACTGTGTCGACACAAATTATTCGAATGTGCCAAAAATAAGCATGTTACGTTGAAACAAATTGTAATCATTACCATTTGTTGAAGTTGTGTATCAACAAATTCACAATATTTGTCCATCTTAACATTATTTCATTCAAAAGTGTTTATAGTGGAGTTACTTTGTCCAAAAGCAAGTAAAATAAACAGCATGTATATTACATATAAGCGATTCCGCAATGGTGAATATTATTTCATTCAAAACTAACATGAAACAACAAATAAAACAGGATTATGCTTATAAGTATCTAATACTTTTTTCTTTTTATTATTGTTGGCATATAACCGTCAAAACTGTTGACACCGATACTCATAAAGAGGGTCCAAAACCAATTCTGATACGTATACTTGTGAACTATGGCTACATGCATGTTGAGGAGGAATCATATTTGACAAATTTGACAAAGATATAATCCAACTGAATCATGCCACTTCAAACTAGTAATAGAATCTGAGACAATCAAATAATATGCACTATGTTACACAAACACGATACTCTACAGACACGACACATACATATCATCTATTTTGGTGTATCCTATTGTATTTTGGAGTTTCACTATCGTGTCCGACATGACCATGGCCTGATACTTACTATATTGTCTAAGCATTGAGCAACTACAGGCACAAATATCTTTTACTTACTCCCTATTAATAGGAAATAAAACACACGTAATCCCCTTGACAAAATCAGGACAAAATTAAGAATTGAAGGTTAATACCTATTTCAAGTGGCATCTTGATACTCACCAGATGAAATGTTCAATAACCTAGAGATGTTGATTGTTTCATTGGAAAAGTTGATTATACTAGGATCTAGAAATAACTTAGTAAACCCGAAGTCCCAAGAATGTAATGACCCATATAGCAAATATTAACTGTTTTGCATCTAAGAAACTACCTGATGTATATGTTTATATGCATTTAAGAAACATTTAATGGTAGTTAGATGATTATAAAATAGTTAGATTATTATAATAGTACAACATCAAGTTCTCTATGTATAAGTTCACTAATAAGAAAAGAGAGAAGAAATATACTCGTAAATAAAGACATACAACTGTGAGATGTGTTCTATGAGATTCAGTACATTTCTAACTGCAATAATAAAACTTTAACATAACAATCCTTTACCTGGTCGAGTTTCACATATATTAGACCATAGTTGGTCCAATCTCTTTAAACCATCATATGAGTTAGATCCCCCAGCCCCACCTGCTTCTCCACCACTTGATATCTTTTCCATTATCGTCTAAAAGTTTTTCAATATTTCTTTAGCTTAATATGCATTTCAATTGGAATGATAAGATAATAAACAAACACAAGTATACAGAGTTTTTTTAAAGAAATTTTGTGAAGAATATATTTTGGTTCTATGAACAATACAAAAGCTACTAGACTTAACGCAAAGATATTGACAATTCTGTATATGATTATTATGAGGCCCTTTTTTGCAACCAAAGATCTTTGCATATGTGTGACACCATTCGTTCTAACGTTTGGAGACCTTCTCCTTGCCTGTTTTCTTTTATGGATGTTAACTTTTCCGTTGATTCGGTTGTGTGGTTACATGTTTTCTATAAACATGGTTGTATTTAATGAAGACAACGATGAAGTGCCCAAAAAGATGATTGAATCACAATTTGAGAAAATCAAAAAAATTATATCAGATAATGCAAAAGAACAGGGAGGAGGGTTTCTTTGGTGATATAGGTGTTATCCACCAAATGTTCATATGCACACACTTCAAGAAGACTTAGTAACAGAGAGAATAAGTACTTACTTTTGGTGGCATGTGGCCTTCTCATTTTTTTTTCATACATCTTTGTGTTTCTAGGAATGTTTCATTCTTGGATTGTGTCTTTGATATGAGAATGCTGTGAGGATTTCTAACGGCACAAATGGGGCTAGGATATGAGAATGGGATGAAACTGTCTCATTGCATAAATGGGGTAATATACCCAAACATATACGCATGTACTATTGGGGCTGCTTCTGCTTTTTATTTCTTGAACCATGGGCATAAGCTCTTTGGTAACACCCACTTATATGATGAACTATATTTTTTGGGTCAGCTTCTGAAAGCAGGATGGAGGCTGGTTTCAAAAGTTGCTTCATCTTTTTGAAAAGCAACATCAATACCAAACAAGGCCCAAGTTATGGGAAAGACAACAAAATGAGACTTAGTGAGTAATCAACAATCTGACATTTAGAGGTAACATAAAGGAATCTGAGTGTCTGGGTTGTAAAATGACAATGGACTCGCTTGGTATAATTATTGAAGAATGTTTTTTCATGTAAGCTAGATTACAAGGATAAAAAAATAGCCATTGTTATCCGGAATGTAATCAGGAGGTAGCAAATTGTTTGACTAACATAGGAATCATCTAGGGCAAGAGTGTGTATATATATATATATATATATATATATATATATATAATTTTTATTTTATTTTTTGAAAAAGGTAAATATTATAGATAAACGATGATTACAACTAAGAACCATCCAAGATTAAAAAATAGGTTATCTGGGTCAAGGATATCTGTGTCAGTATCTATATTTCTTTTTACAGCAAAAATACTGAGGAAAAGACCCTCAAAGATTCGTCGATTACGTTTCCTCCATATGTGCCAAACTACCGTCCCAAAAATTATTCTGAGACGGCGGTAACCTCTCACTCCGTTGCGCTTCTGCGCTTTAACATCATTCAAGACCGCAACAAGAGTTCTGCAGTGCTCATTGGTTTGTCCAAACTTAGCCCTTTGTGCACTCCAAATAGCTCAAGTGACGTCACAAGCAAAGAACAGATGATCCTTGGACTCATCCTAGTTCCCGTATAAGCAGCACTTCATATCCTCTCAGGGGATGTCAAACCTGGTCAGCCTGTCTCTAGTAAGGAGTCTATTCCTGATCATTTTGTATAAGCACAGGTTCATCTTGACTGCCGCCCCTTTGGTCTAAACCATCTCCGCCCAGTCAACCTCTACATGATAGGTCCTAATCTGGTTCAGGACCGTACTAAACTTGAAGGTCCCTCTCTCCATGTCTTTCCAGACCCAGTAGTCCTTTATTGCTTGTCTATCAATCTCCACCGCACGAATGTCTTCCGCATGAGCCATCTCGATCAAATGGCACTGTAGCTTCCACTCGTCATCCTGAATAAGGCTACTCACCATATTCGTAGAACCCATCAGCTCATATACTTGCCATCCCTCCCTCTCGATCAAGCTACAATGCTTGATCCAAGGGTCATGTCACGCCCTGATCTCCTGCTGGATATCGGCCGTCCCCGCTAGGCGCGAATCACCGCGCCAGCGCTCCCGCGGGACGATCGTTTCCATCGGAACGTGATGCCGCGCGAGCCTGGAGTTGTCCCCGCGCAAGGCAAATACCGAAACGGCCGTTGATAACTAGTTCACCAAGTCGATATAACGGAAACATAGAATAAACACAAGTATGAATACAAAAGAGCTCTTTATTGATAATGAATAAGATTACAAGCGGCGCTAGACCAAGATTACAAGTCGCTCAAGCTCTCTCTCTCTCTAAGAATAAAGACGTGCCAAACGGCTTACAACTTGGGATGATACATAGGCGATGTTCCAACATTATGTCATGTATATGTGCTTCAGCTCCGGACGCAACACTCCAAGGCTCCAGAGCGAACTCTACGCCTTAGCGTGCACGAGGGAACATTCCGCACCGAACGAGGTTCTTCCGCACCCTGCAAGCAATCTGGTGGGTTATCAGTACATGAATGCACTGGTGGGGAGGCTTCTCGCCCGCTTGACAAATCCAACACGTTATATTAGTTCCGTGCACCAACTATTAAGTTATCTTGTTATTCTTGCCTTAGGATCAATTTCATGCATATGATACAAAGCCTATCTCGTGTGGCAGTACGCCGTGCGATATACAAGAAACCCGGCGATACTTACCAACTTACCATTTGTCCTTCCCTGCCCAAGTATAAAACCAAGTTAAACCAAACACGAATATAGATATATAGAAATCCCAAGATCGCATAACGAACACATGTATGCTACGAGCGTGTTTCTAAACCAAGTGCACGATATACACAGTTTACAATAATGATATCATTTTGTGACTCAGGTTGTGCAGATTACTCAGATGTCTTATACTCATTTTACACTGGCATATTATACTTGTATAGGTATGTTTTACTCAGACTACTCAAATATGTTTCAAGCTTCAGGTTACTTTACATCCGTTATTTGCCACAAGTTCCTAACGAGCCCATACGCGGGTTGCCGCCACGTATGCAATATACTTAAGATACAAACTTGGTCTTATGACCTGACGAGCCGCCATAGACAAGGTATAGTCTCGGCACGGGAATGGAATGCAACGCAGGTAGCGAGCCTCGCTACACGCCTTCCCGTCGGAAGCAACGACTATCTGAAATGTTCCTGACCGGTTCGGATCGGCCCCGGCGCGACCAGCGTACCGTCCGCAGGAACCTGAATCATGTGCACAGGTTGTCCATGACCATTGACGATCAACACTAAGCTTTTATTATATGCAACACTTTAAGACCTTGAATGAACATAGCTACTTGACACAGTGATTATGTATTTTTACTCGTTCAGAGATCTCATGATCTGTTGTGTTCCATTCCATGCATTGTTTACGTTGACGTCTTACTACTTATTGCAGTTCCCACTTTTGGAGTTGCCTTGGCGACCCAACGGTCTCGAAGACTTTCCATGTTTCTATTCTTTGGCTTAGAACGACTATTTTGATAGTCTTCTGCCACAGGTAAGTTAACCAGAATCTATGTTGTGCTTCTGTACCGAGACCGTATCTTTGTAACGAGCATTTCAAGATATATGAAGCAATGTACTTCAAAGAACATATAAGGAAACAAAAGCAACACTACAAAGTGAAATTATAAGAACTGTAAAGCGAGCCTACCATTTCGTTCAACCGATCTACTTCCATGTTCTATACAAAGATATATCAGATGGGATTATTCCCTTAGCTAGATGTGTTGAATTCATTATTAGCATGCAAGGGGTGATTCGTCTAGCGACTAGCATATATCAACCGTATTTTAAGTATGCTGGCTAAGCAAAGACAAGTTCATCGTAGCCACCCACCTTAGCGATGATTCGCCTCGGTCGAGCGATACTCCGAGCGAGCCTCTGAAAGTCTAAGTCTGAACTTCTGAAGGGCCAAGTCTGAAATCTTTTGCCTCAAGCAAGTCTTCTCGCTGAGCAAAGCGGGTCGGATCATCGCACTTGTGTCGTTTGAATCGACTATCCGCATAGATGCGAAACGGGTCGTTACAGGTCATGCCAAATGCTGGTTTGGGTCCCTGAGCATATCATCCTGGTCAGCTTACCTTTAGCCCTGCTTCTCGTCCTCAACAACGCTTTAACGGTGAACAAGAGTATATATATATATATATATATATATATATATATATATATATATATATATATATATATATATATATATATAGAGAGAGAGAGAGCCAAAGGAGGGACTCACTTTTCATGTCGCCCCTCTCTGAGTCTTTCTCGTGTGTCTCTCTCTCTCTTCCGCTGTGCAGCACCTCTCTCTCCTGTCGCGCCTCTCTCCTTTTGCGCCTCTCTCTCATTCATCATCTAACACCTCTATATATATTTGATTTATGTCCTAATTTTTTTAAAATAATTCATCCCCTAATTGGTTCATGTTATAATTGGTTTTGCCCTTATTTCCTCTTAGATGACAATTTAATTTTCTCTTAAGATGAAATGAAATTATTTGCTAGAATAACATTTTTTGAGTAAGAAAATATAAAAAATATGAAGTCAAAGTAAATTAGTGGTTGAAAATAAAATAGTTTTAATCTTGTTTTTCCTTGAAAAATAAAACAATATTTAATCATCATAAGACCTTAGGATGGCAAGGTTCATGATTAAAATGGTAGGATTCAAATATTGGCTTTAAGATACAGTAAATCTCCTCGATCATATGGTCAAAATTGATCAAAAATGCTTTGTATGACTTGACTGGAATGACACTAAAGTTTAAGGTTTTGATTATATTGGGTTAGAAATGTGCACTTTAATGCCAATTGTAGTTTGAACTGAATGGAAAAAAAACAGCAGCTACAATAGGAAAACTAGAATAGATGACCAAAATTAGGTATAAAAAATATGATTTTGTGACTAATTTATGCAAAAAAATTCTTTTACATTTTTATAAGTTTTTTGGATTAAAAATTTACTAGTCGATTTTGACTCCGTTCCACCCAAATCCTGGCTACGCCACTGAGGAGGCCCCTTGAGAGAATATAACCACCTTTCCTGTTGAGCTACAGCTACAGACTCTTGCTTGACGGAGACACGGCAAGAGTTGTTAATTATGTTTTTTGTCAGTTCCGAGGCGGATCAAAGATGGTAGAACGCGGGCCATAGCAGAGCTACTAGCGAGACCCGAAGGTCCGCTCTTTACTGGAACCCAAGTTTTCGTCGAGATCAGAGATTCACACAAGAGTTCCTCATCTGATATTTCTCGATTCCAACGAAGCACGAGAACCAAGAACAGGTTACAAACTGACTTCGAGGAAAATGAATATTACAACAAGTAACAAGTAAAACGTTCTTCTCTTTACGTTTGCAGAGGCTACAATGAGAAAGAACGAAGCAAAGGAAAGTGCTGAAAAAAAGCTCCTTGCTAGGGCGGTCAAAACCACCGTTGCTCAAAGCAAGATTCGCCGTACAGACGATCTTCTCCCAGGAACCAGCAAGTTCATAAATGAACTTCTGGAACGCTCAATGTCACCTTCGAAAAAATACTCGAAAAACAACAGGTGAGAGGGAGACACTCTGGGCCGTATATGATCTGGTGTTATCGGTTTTTTCATCTGTTTTTTTTTCTCCTCAAATGAAAGAGGAGGTCCTCTATAGAGGAAAATAGCACATATGTGGCTTGACGAAACTCCAGGCCGCATATGCGCTGACCGACCAGATCCCCCAAAATTTGGATTTCAAAGCTGCAGGCGCCGCCCCTCGCAACATGCGCCGCCTCCGCCGTCGGTCACGATGTACTGCACGAGGCAGACAGTGCCGCCAAATACCGAAAGTAGCCGCTCGTGCCGCATGCATCGCATATTCCGGAAGGCACAGAAAATCATGCGCCGCATGCGCCGACTAAAGCAGACCATGTCTCCTCCACATGCAACTTGCTCATTGAAACCTGGCTGCATAGCGCCAGGCCGCATAGCCCCAGGCCGCATAGCGCATGGCCACAAAGACCCTGGCCGCATAGCGCCTGGCCACATAGCCCTGGCCGCATAACGCCAGGCCGCATGCGCTCCGAAAGCATGCACCCGAGCTAACAACCGTGCATGCAACTCGCGCATAAAAGGAGCGCACGAGCGCCATGCGACGATGCTGACATGCTATGTGCAAAGTGCGCCAACAAAGCGTCACTTTGCGCCCTTGAGCCCGAGCCTGAGTCATAGTCGCTAAGCCCCTCAGGGCTTAGCTCCTAAGGAAAACTTCCCAAATGTGGTGACAAAACAAAGATTGTCATAATGGAGTTCACACTTAATCCCTCTAGGAAAGTCAACCCACATGGGCCACCACCCTATGTCCATATACCAATACTAAGCATAGCTATATATTGAGATATACACATTGGTGGTTTTCCAATATGGGACTAAAACTCCCAAAGCTAAGTAGAAAACACCAACAATCCCCCACATATATCACAATATATGTTCGAATGTTTCTCACAGTGACTGCCATCATGCATTAGGATAGATGTCGCCGACGACTTGAATCTTCCCGCATGGGTCAAACAACAGTACGATACAAGAATGGACTAGGCATTGAATTATGTACCATAGCTGCTATTCTTCTCACTCACACAATGACCTCAGTTGTGCCATCTGGTCGCACGTTAAAGGCCCTGTGCTGACCTGGTCTCAGTATATGTATCTTGGACGTCTACAAGCTTTTCCTCAAGAGACGGCCTACATCTCTATCCATACACTTAGGTGAGTTCTTCCACTGTAGAGAGTTTATTATCCGGCATGAAGCCTTGCGCTTCTGTGCGGTGTTACGCCGCATGACATGGCCGCCCATGGCCGAGGATCCCCCTCTTGTGGTGTCATACCACTGTAGCATGAGGACACAGGCCTCTTAGTAGTGTCGTTACTACACACAGCATGGAACCTTGCGCTTATGTGCGGTGCTACGCCGCTGTGACATGGCTCGAAGCCGAGGTTCATTCCCTCATGTGGTGTCACCACTGTAGCATGAGGTCACCAGCCTCTTAGTAGTGTTGTACTACATCTCAGCATGAAGCCTTGCGCTTCCGTGCAGTGCTAAGCCGCTGTGACATGGCTCGAAGCCGAGGTTCACTCCCTCATGTGGTGTCACCTACTGTAGCATAAGGTCTCATGCCTCTTTGTAGTGTTGTACTACCACTCTCTATCTCTTTTCAGCATTAGGCTACCTGTCTATGTGCGATGCTACCGCCGCTGTGACATGGCCCGAAGCCGAGGTTCACTACCTCATGTGGTGTCACATCACTGTAGCATGGAATACAAGTCCCTTGTAGTGCTGAAACTACTCGTGCTTTCTGCAACGCACGCCGGACATTCACTCTGTCCGAGAACTCATTAAGGCGTCAAAGCCATCCTCCCACAGGAAATGTTCTGATCAATTACAAATAGTAGACCACAGTGGTTCCGGGTATGTATCCCACAATGTCCTTGAGGACTACCCACTGTACCTGATATTCTCCTGGTCAATGGTCCTCCCTTGAACCAATAGCTAGATGCTTGGTAGATTTCTCTTTGAACCAATAGCATAAAACTAAATGGTAGGATTGCAGAGACGCAATACCAGAGGTCCTCCAAGCCCATATTTGTTGTGTCCTTGACTATGTGCCGTGTTATTGCCGCTGTGACATGGCCCGCAGCCGAGGCTTTATCCTGTCAAGGTACCTTATGGTGGTGTCACCCCACAGTGACATGGAGAACTACGCAAGGTAGTCAAAGGCGCAAGGCGCACTCAAGGCGCAAAGGGTCCAAATCGCCCGAGGCACAAGGCGCACTTAAGGCGCGCGCCCGAGCGACACGAGGCGCAAAAATTATATATATATATATATATATATATATATATATATATATATATATATATATATTCACATCGGATTTCTACATTGATAAACATGTGCTTCAAATTCTCCCATGTCTAGGTTACAATCACTTTGAATTGAGTGAGTGAGAGAGAAAACAATAAAAAAAAAGTACATCAGTTCAAAAAACAGTCTAAAAATAGTACAACAGTTAAAAAATAGTCTAAACATGTTATTTTTTTACAAGATTTTCAAGGCGCGCCTTAGCTATTCCAAGGCGCTCGAAAAAGGCGCACCTAGGCGCGCCTTAGGTGCGCCTTAAGAATTGCGCCTCGCCTGGAGTGCCCTGAGGCGCTGCCCCTGCGCCTAGGTGCAAGGCGCGCCTTAGGCGCGCCTGAGGCGCGCCTTTGACTACACTGGAACTACGCTCCTTCATAGTGCTTGACTCTGACTATATGCGGTGCTACTGCCGCTGTGACATGGTCCGAAGCCGAAGCTTTACCCTGTCGAGGTACCTCATGGTAGTGTCACCCACGGTAGCATGGAGTACTACGCTCCTTTATAGTGCTTACGATCAGCTAGCGCTTGAGGCCTAATATGAACGGATCCGCCAGATTTACCTGACTGTCTTCTAGCCACTGTAATGATCCACGCTAGTTGCGCTTATTCAGTGTTCTGTACTGGCCCTTGAGGCCTATCATGAACGGATCTGCCAGAATCACCTGGCTCCGAACATTAACCACTGTAATGATCCACGCTGGCTGCGCTCATTCAGTGTTCTGTGTTATATCTACACAGTTCTCTTTAGACCTTTGAAGAGATGAATAGATGTCACTGCTGCAGCTTCCTGATTTTCACAGTATGTCGGTATCACCCGAATCTGTGTATTAGCCAAGGGAAGATCATCTGAGAGCTTCCAGAGCCATCCTGCTTAATATGTTGCAGCTGATAGTGCATAGAACTCTGAGAGTAAAGACTACTTCTTCGACTTCCACGATATAGCAACACCACTTCTGGAGAAGTCACGTCCTTCTGTGAATCTTTCACTCTTCTTTCCTGAGCACCAACTGGCACCACTGAAGCCTTCTATCATATCTGGATAATTGTTGTAGTGTAGGATATACCACTGAGTCCACTTGAGAATACTGATGACTCTTTTCACAACTTTCAGTGTTCAACAACACACATACTGCTCGTGAACTGACTCAGCATCCCTACAGCAAGAGCTATATCAGACCTGGTGATACTCGCAGCTCGAATCATGCATCTGATGAGGCTCGAGTACACCAATTGTCTGATGCTTTCCCTTGGATTAGGCTTCTTCATTTTCATGTTACACCTGAGGAGTATCGACCCTGATACCCAAAGCGTGTGACCAATCTTCTTCTACAGAGAGCTTGCGACTCAGCTAGCCCACCTGGCTTCCGGATTGACTTATATCCTTAGGATGACATCCGTCATCCCATGTCCTGAGTCTGGACAAAAGGACATCTTTGTTCTAGTGACACTTCTATATCCGCAACTGGGATTAGCAAGTCGTCCACATAGATATAAAAGATGACTCATTTAATATCAGCGAACTTCGTGTGCACACTCTTGTCTATTTCGTTGATCCTGCGACAACTTTGACTAGATGACTTGTCAAACTTTTGCTGCCACATCCTGGGATTTGCTTCAGGCCATATTTGAGATATCACCAACCACAGACTGTCTTCAAACCTGAATGATAATAATTCTGACTGTTGTCCGTGAATCTCTTATGTATGTCTTCCTCTAAGACTTACTGTCTTTCCTTCATCTGATAAACAATCAGCTTATAAATAGCAGCTACGGCAATCATCATCCTAATATATGACACCTTCAACGAGGTGCCAAAGAACTCAATCCCCTGTATCTGAGAAAACCCCTAGGCTACAAGCCTAGTCTTGAACTCAACTGTTCTGTTTGCTTCCATTTTCTTCTACTGAAGATATATAAGCATCTTATAGGTTTAGCTCCTTCAGGCAGATTGATCAACATCCAAGTGTTGTTATGGGGTCAATCTCTTCATGGACTACCTCCTCCCAGCAGACCGAGTCCCTGGTCTTCATCGCCTCATCATTGGTAAGTGGCACGACCTCCATATGATAAGTGATAAGATCATCTTTGGTCCTTCGACCTCCTGACTCTTCTAGTTGACTGCTCTTCGAGTTCTGGTTCAAATGTTGTCTCTTAAAAGATAACTCCTTCCTAGACTACGTCTTCTTCTATAGAAGCGCCAACAACTTTGGCTGATAAGGTCCTCCGAAAATTACTCATATGCCAAAAAAACCTCACATTTGAATGATATACATATGGATCTGACTTTGAACCAGAGTTACATCAGAAGTGACGAACGGTACTACGGACATGACCGTAAGTGCAACCTTCTCCCACAGACTATCTGGAAGGTCATTTGTACAACAATATAGAAATTATCATTATTGTTAACTGTTCGTCCTTCCTATCTGCACCTTCAAAGGACTGGGAGAGTACGAAGATGTCGTTCCATAGTCAATTTCATGTTCTAAGTTGAACGATGCGAATCCAAAGAACGATGCATGTTCCATAGTCATTTCCATGTTCTAAGCTGAACAATGTGAATCCAAAGAACAATGGTCTTCGTATTGAAAACTTTTGAGTCTATTGAGTTGTGGACCGATATGACGCTCAGCTCCAAACTTGAAGTCCCTGAGGTTCTCGAACGCTTCATCCTTCGATTATGAGAAGATACGCGTTTCCCGAGAAATCGTCGAAGAAAGAAGTGATAAACTCTATCCCAGCCCTTTGTGGAGAATAGAAGTCACAGATATCTGAGCGCACCAGCTCCATAGGATCTGTACTTGTAGTCATCCGTATAAACGGCTTACTGACTACCTATGTTTGAACATAGCCACCACGTGTCTCCACCTCCTTACCCCCACATCTTGGAGATATCCATGAACTAGACATCTTTGTTGAAAAAGACATGACTTAGTAAGATGAGACACAACTCAATAAGAGCACTCCCTTCCTCAAGTCGAAAGTCCAAAATCAAAATCTCGATCCCTAAATCTTCTGCTTGACACTTGTTCGCCATAGAGACCTTCTTTTAAGATAGTGCTCTTCCTTGGTGAACAGCTCTTTCACAGAGCATGCGTGGCCGAATGCACCAGTCTCTACCCACCAGTCAGTAACCACGCTTGATAACTCAACCTGCACAATCATAGCAACCAAGTTAAGTAATCAAAAGAACCAAGTTTAGCTATACCTTGCTATATTGGTTTGAATTGGTTCTGCTTTCAAGCTCCAATTCCGGTCATGCGCCAAGTCCTGTCTAGTGCAGTGATTTTTATGCACCTAGGCCACCGTGCGTCAATCTTGCCATGTGCAAAGACGACCATGCGCATAAGATACTATATGGACAGCTCTGCCATGCGCCAAGACCTTCAATGCGCTTCCATGAGGCAAGAGTCTTCATGCGACAAGAGACTGCCATGCGGCCAAGTCTTGCCAACTGCCGAGAACTGTCTTGCGCTAAGTCATGTCATGCGCAAACTCTGCAATCCTTGGTCATCTTGTAATCTTTCTTCCAACTGGAATGTGCGTCCTACAAATGCTAACTCCTCCATCCTGGAAAATGGTAGGTTCCGACAACTCACTTTCAACATTTGACAAATGACTCCTTCCCTCATCCAAATGTTAGAAGTGTATCCCGTCAATCTTCTCAAGTCTGTAAAAACTTGTTGCCGAGAAAATTTGATTGGGTGTTCTACATCTTTCTTCGGATCTTACTTTGAGATTGTTAGTCCCGAGACGGATCAAAGATGGTAGAACGCGGGCCATAGCAGAGCTACTAGCAAGACCCGAAGGTCCGCTCTCTACTGGAACCCAAGTTGTCGTCGAGATCAGAGATTCACACAAGAGTTCCTCATCTGATATTTCTCGATTCCAGCTAAGCACGAACCAAGAACAGGTTACAAACTGACTTCGAAAAAAATGAAGATTACAACAAGCAACAAATAAAACGTTCTTCTCTTTACGTTCGCAGACGCTACAATGAGAAAGAACGAAGTAAAGGAAAGTTTTGAAGAAAAGCTCCTTGCTGGGACGATCAAAACCATCATTGCTCAAAGCAAGATTCGTCGTACAGACGATCTGCCAGGAACCAGCAAGTTCATAAATGAACTTCTGGAACGCTCAATGTCACCTTCGAAAAATACTCGAAAAACACCACGTGAGAGGGAGACACTTTGGGCCGCATATGATCTGGTGTTCTCGGTTTTTTCATCTGTTTTCTTTCTCTCTCCTCAAATGAAAGAGGAGGTCCTCTATATATAGAGGAAAACAGCACATATGAGATATGAGAAAACTCCAGGCCGCATATGAGCTGACCGACCAGATCCCCCAAAATCTGGGTATCAAAGCTGCAGGCGCCGCTCGCGCCGCATGTGCCGCCTTCGCCACCGGTCACGCTGTACTGCACGAGCCAGACATTGCCGCCAAACGCCGAAAGTAGCCGCTCGCGCCGCATATTCCGGAAGGCACAGAAAACCGTCGCATGCGCCACGAAGCATGCAACCGTGCATGCAACTCGCGCATAAAAGGAGCGCACGAGCGCCATGCGACGATGTTGATGTGCAAAGTGCAAAGTGCGCCAACAAAGCGCCACTTTGCGCCCTTGAGTCCGAGTCTGGGTCGCTAAGCCCCTTCATGGCTTAGCTTCTAAGGGAAACTTTCCAAAGGTGGTGACAAAACAAAGATTGTCATAATGGAGTTCACACTTAATCCCTCTAGAAAAGTTAACCCACATGGGCCACCACCCCATGTGCATATATCAATACTAAGCATAGCTATATATTGAGATATATACATGGGTGGTTTTCCAGTGTGGGACTAAAACTCCCAAAGCTGAGTGGAAAACACCAACATTTTTGTTTTGTTAGTCCCGAAGTCATATCAAAGTAGAGGAGATCCACAAAGTAGAGACTCACACAAGAGTTCCTTTACAAAAGTCGGTGCACTAAGATTCACACAAGAGTTCCTCTTCAGTGACACACAACTCCACAGAAGCACTGTACCAAGAACAGATTACAAACTGACCAAAGAGAAAAGGAAAGAGCAAAAACAGCAAGAATCAGAAAACGTTCTTCTCTTTACATTCGCAGACGCTACAATGAGAAAGAACGAACACAAGAAAGAAAAAACAAAGAAAGAAACTTCTTGCTGGGGTAATCAAAATTACCGGTGCTCAAGGCAAGATTCGCCCTACACGACGATCTGCCCCTAGGATCCAGCAAGTTTACACGAGAACTTCTGGAACGCTCTAAGTCACCTTCGGAATCACTCGGTAAAAGAATATGTGGAAGGGTGTTCACTGGGCCGCATGCTCCTCTGGTCCTCTATGGTTTTTCTCTCTCCCAATTCTCCCAACAGCCCAAATGAAAAAGAGCCTCTATTTAAAGTGGATTTCAGCACCCATGCGGCCTGAGGAAAAATCAGGCCGCATAAGCGCTGACCAACCAGTTACCCCCAAACTCAGTCAACAAGGGTTCATGCGCCGCCTGCGCGCTGTACTGCACAGAGCAGACAGTGCCGCCAGGCGCCGAAAGCTGCAGCCGCGTGGCACAGAGAGCCACGCGTCGCCTGCGACGTACTGAGCCGCCAACAGCAGTCCCCTCCACATAGTTCCTTTCCTCATTATGACCTGGCCGCATGCGCTCCTGGCAGCATGCGCACCGGACCGAATGGGCACCTGGTCGCATGGGTACCGGGCCGCATGGGCACCTGGCCGCATGCGCCCCTGACCGCATGGCCCCTGGCCGCATGCGCTCCTGACCGCTTGGGCTCCAGGCCGCACAGCTCTACGAAGCATGCGTCCGAGCAAGCAATCGTGCATGCAACTCGCGCATAAAAAGAGCACAAGAGCGCCATACGACGATACTGACGTGCTAAGTACAAAGTGTGCCAACAAAGCGCCACTTTGCGCCCTTGAGCCAGAGCCCGAGTCCGAGTTGCTAAGACCCTTCGGGGGTTAGCTCCTAAGAGAAACTTTCCAAAGATGGTAATAAAATAAAGATTGTCATAAAGGGGTTCACACTTAATCCTTCTAGGAAAATCAACCCACATGGGCCACCACCCCATGTGCATATATCGATACTAAGCAAAGCTATATATTGAGATATACACATTGGTGGTTTTCCAATGTGGGACTAAAACTCCCAAAGCAATGTGGAAAAACACCAACAATCCCCCATATATATCACAATATATGGTCGAGCGTTCCTCACAGTGACTGTCCATCATGCATTAGGATAGATGTCGTCCACGACTTGAATCTTCTCGCATGGGTCAAAGAATAGTACGATACAAGAATGGGCTACGCCTTGAATTCTAAGTCATAGTTGTTGTTCTTTCCACTCGCATAATGACATCAGTTGTGCCTTCGGTCGCACATTAAAGGTCCTGTGCTAACCTGGTTTCGGTGTATGTATCTTGGGGGTCTACAAGTTTACCCTCAAGAGACGGCTTATATCTTTGTCCATACACTTAGGTGAGTTCCTTTCAAGAGAGTTTAATATTTTCCAGCATGAAGCATTGCGCTTCCGTGCGGTGCTACGCCGCTGTGACATGGCCCGTAGCCGAGGTTAACTACCTCATGTGGTATCACCCATAGTAGCATGAGGTCACTAGCCTCTTAGTAGTGTTGTACTACATCCCAGCATGAAGCCTTGCGCTTCCGTGCGATGCTACGTCGCTGTAACATGGCTCGCAGCCGAGGTTAACTACCTCATGTGGTGTCATCCACTGTAGCATGAGGTCACCGGCCTCTTAGTAGTGTTGTGCTATAACTCTCTATCTTTTCAGTATTAGGCTACCTGCCTATTTACGGTGCTAGTGCCGCTGTGACATGGCTTGCAGCCGAGGCTTTACATCTTTTACCTCATCGTGGTATCACACCACTGTAGCATGGGATACAAGTCCCTTGTAGTGCTGAACTACACGTGCTTCCTGCAGCGCACGCCGGACATTTACTCTCCCCGAGAACTCATTAAGACGTCGAAGCCATCCTTACACAAGGATTGTTCTATAGAACAAAAAAGTAGACTACAGTGGTTTCGGGTACGTATCCCACATTGTCCATAAGGACTACCCACTGTACCTGATATTTTTCAGGTCAGTGGTCCTTCCTTGAACCAAAAGCTAGATGTCTAGTGGATTTCTCTTTGAACTAATAGCATAAACTTAATGATAGGATTACAAAGACACAATATCAGAGGTCCTTCAAGCCCATTTTACCTGTTGTGTCTTCGACTAGCTGGCGCTTGAGACCTTTAGTGAATGGATCCGTCAGGTTCTCCTGACTCTGAACATCCATCACTGCAATGACACCGGTCTTGATGAGATTGTTCAGTGCTTTGTGCCGAAACAGCACAGTCCTCTTCTTACCATTGAAGATATTGTTAGATGCTACTGCTGCAGCTGCCTGGTTGTCGCAGTATATCGGTACAGCCGGAATCTACGCACCAACCATTGGAAGATCGTACATGAGCTCCCGAAGCTATTCTGCTTCATCTACTACAGCTGCAACTGCATAGAACTCATACTACATTGATAAGCGTGAGAGCATAGTCTGCTTCTTCGACTTCCACGATATAGCAGCTCCACCCATTGAGAAAATATATCCTCTTGTGGATCTCTCGCTCTCTTCTTCTAAGCACCTGCTAGCATCACTGAAGCCTTCTACCACTGCTGGATCTCCGTTGTAGTAAAGTGCAAACTTCTTAGTCTTCTTGAGGTATCTCATCACCCTCTTCACAGCTTTCCAGTGTTCAATACCTGGGTTACTCGTGAATCTACTTAACATCCCCACAGTAAAAGCAATGTCAGACCTAGTGGCATTTGTAGCATACATAAAGCTTTCGATGACGCTAGAATACTCTAATTGTCTGACGTTTTTTCCTGGGTTAGGCTTCAGTTTCTTGTCACACATATATGGAGTATCGATCCCTGGAAGATCCTGATATTCATAGCGTGTGAGCATCTTCTCCACGTAGTGAGCTTGTGATAGAGCAAGCCCAGCTTCCGTCCGGATTATCTTAATTCCAAGGATGACATCTGCATCTCTCATGTCCTTCATACTGAATTTAGACGAGAGTAACATCTTTGTTCTAGTGACACATTCTTCATCCGTGCCTAGGATTAGCATGTCGTCCATATAGAGATAAACGATGACACCTATATCGCCAGCGAACTTCGTGTACACACACTTATCAGTTTCGCTAACCTTGTAGCCATTTGATCTAATAACTTTGTCAAACTTCTCGTGCCACAATTTAGGAGCTTGCTTCAGACCATACAGAGATTTCACCAGTTTGTATACTTTGTCTTCAAGACCTTTGACGACAAACCATTCTGGCTTCGACCTGCAGTCGCTCTTGTAGTGATCCTTCTTGCCACAGTTGTAGCACGTCACATCAGTCTTCGGCTTTGGCTTGAACTGAGCCGACTTCACCTTCAGCTGGTTGAAGTCCTTCTTATTCTTCTTCTTCTTCTTGTAGGAAAATTTTTGCTTCCCTTTAGAGTCACTAGCATGTACCATGTTGGCCTTAGCCAACTGCTTGGACAAGGAGTCCAACTTTAGTTTCCCTATGGCTTCATCTTCAATGTGAATCCAATGAAGAAGATCTTCAAGCTGGATCTCCATCTTTTTACGGTACATGTCAGTCTTGAACTTGATCCAGCCTGGAGGAAGTTTGGTGACGATAGCCCCCACCATGAACTTGTCTTCCTGCTTCATGCCATCTTCCTCCAGTTTCTGCTGCATCTTTAGAAGTTCCTTGACTTGTGGCAACATCACCTTCTCGTCCTCAAATTGTAAAGTGAAAAAAATTTCGACGAGATAGATTTTAGACATTTTCTCGTCAGTTTTGTAGTGCTTCTCAAGAGATTCCCAGACATCTCTTGCCTTCTCCTTCTTGTTGTAGGACTCTGCCATCGAGTCGTCCATAGCATTGAGAATCAACAACCTGTAGAGATCGTTGTCTTCTTTCCACTTGAAGTCCACGTCCTGCGCTACACCAACTGCAAGCTCTCCTCTATCTTCGGAAATGGTAGGTTCGGGATCAACCAACAAATAAGCAACTTTGACAAGACGAAGATTCAAGGAGATCTTCCTCTTCCAAATGTTGTAGTGTTCGCCATCAAACTTCTCAAGCTTGTGAAAGCTAGTATCGAGAAGGTTTGAATGGTCGTCCATTCTAACTCGAATCTTGCCTTGAGATTGTTAGTCCCGAAGTCAGTTCAAAGTAGAGGAGATCCACAAAGTAGAGACTCACACAAGAGTTCCTCTACAAAAGTTGGTGCACTGAGATTCACACAAGAGTTCATCTTCAGTGACACAACTCCACAGAAGCACTGTACCAAGAACAGGTTACAAAATGACCAAAGAGAAAAGGAAAGAGCAAAAACAGCAAGAATCAGAAAACGCTCTTCTCTTTACGTTCGCAGACGCTACAATGAGAAAGAATGAACACAAGAAAGGAAAAACAAAGAAAGAAACTCATTGCTGGGGTGATCAAAACCACCGGTGCTCAAGGCAAGATTCGCCCTACATGACGATCTGCCCCCAGGATCCAGCAAGTTCACACGAGAACTTCTGGAACGCTCTAAGTCACCTTCGGAATCACTCGGTAAAAGAATATGTGGAAGGGTGTTCACTGGGCCGCATGCTCCTTTGGTCCTCTCTAGTTTCTCTCTCTCTCTCTCAATTTTTCCAACAGCCCAAATGAAAAAGGAGAACCTCTATTTAAAGAGGATTTCAGCACCCATACGGCCTGAGAAAAAACCAGGCCGCATACGCGCTGACCGACCAGTTGCCCCCAAACTCGGACTACAGGGCTGCATGCGCCGACCGCGTCGTATGTGTCGTCTGCGCGCTGTAGTGCACAGAGCAGACAGCGCCGCCAGGCGCCGAAAGCTGCAGCCGCGTGGCACAGAGAGCCACGCGCCGCACTTAGCCGCCAACAGCAGTCCATGTCCCCTCCACATAGTTCCTTGCCTCATGATGACCTGGCCGCATAGGTACCAGACCACATGGACACCTAAGTGCAAAGTGCGCCAACAAAGCGCCACTTTGCGCCCTTGAGTCCGAGCCCCTCCTAAAGGAAACTTTCCAAAGATGGTGATAAAATAAATATTGTTATAAAAGGGTTCACACTTAATCCCTCTAAAAAAATCAACCCACATGGGCCACCACCCCATGTGCATATCAATACTAAGCAAAGTTATATATTGAGATATACACATTGATGGTTTTCCAATGTGGGACTAAAACTCCCAAAGCAAAGTGGAAAAACACCACCATGTTTTTCTTTCCCATGTAACCAACAAAATAAATGAGAACGGACTACATAAATAATCGATCTCAATGTATAAAGAGCACAACCAAACTATACATATCTTGACAATGAGAAATACATTTCATGGCACGAATCTCATTTTTGTTTCTTGGATTGCAAGGGAGACCGAACGAGTGAGCCTAGCTAGATGCAAAAAGAAAAACGAGGGACTTACTTGAGTCCTGGAAGGACGTGAACTTGAAGATCGAATTAATGTTCTTGGCCTTGGTCTTGGCCGTGGGCTTGAGGTATAGCTGCAAAAGCCATGGGACAGGCTGCTTTCGGGAAGCAGCCGCAGGGACATGGCCACCGAGCTAGCAGTTTACAGGAACGAGAGGGTCGGATTAGCATTCAAAATGCCTCTGGCCCTTCATTCTCATATCCTCGCTCCCTCCTCTAGGATTGGAGCACCTGCAGTGCACGTGAAAGTTTTTCTTAGATTGTGTGCCGTTGTTTATTATTTATTTTATTGTAGATTAAATTGTAGGAATACCTTCGACTATCTTTCTTTTTTAACTTGATATCTTAAACTATTTTACTCAACAACTTGATACTATCAATTATTAAATATTTTCAACCTCATATCTAAAAAATAAAAAAATAAATTATCCATGTCCCCCACCCCCTCCCCCCTTTTCTCTCTCTCTCTCTCTCTCTCTCTTTTCGACATTTTTAGGATATTTTCAATATTTTTTTAGTATATCAAGTTGTCGATTAAAAAAAGTTTAAAGTAGCAAGTTGAAAAACAGACGGGCATCAAGTTACAAATAAGCCTAAATTGTATAAAAGTACAACAAAACTTACTAAGGGTTGCAAAAAAAAAAATTATTTACAAGTTTTTCACTCAGAAAAAATACTCGAGACTGCCCAAAATACATAATGGACTGTCAAAATTTTTGATAATCCTAGTGAACAACATATTTTCTTTAGAACTGTCACAATGTTTGACAGTCCTACCAATATACTAGACTGTCAAAAAATTTGACAATCCTAAAGAAAATATGTTGTTCATTTAGGACTGTCAAAATTCTTAACAGTTCTTCCAATAAGTAGGACTACAAAAAAATTGACAGTCCTTCCAATAGGTCGCATTCCACTTATCATAACATTCATAAATTATGGATCCCGTCAGGACGGTAAAAAAAAATTATAGTCATGTATGTTGTCATGACTCTATAGTCATGTATGCTGTCAGGATTGTAGAAAATTTCTACAGTCCTGAGTCTTCCCAGACGCGACTGTCGGCGTAAATTCGAAGTTTGAAATCCTAAAATGGGTTTGAAACTTTAGAAATTTGTCAAAAATTTATCATAAGCCTATTTTATGTTACTACACTATGATATTTGGGTATTAACAAGAATTGGAAAGAAGTTTAGGATTTTGAAGTGAAGGAAGAAGGAAAATGATTTTGAAGAGAGAGAGAGAGAGTAAAAGTTTGAATGTTTGAATTTGGGGGCAGGCTATAGTAAGTTTTTTAAATACTAAGTACAAATTTCAAAAAACTGGACTAGTCTCAATACTGAATTAGTTACTCCGATAAACATTCAAATTGTAATACCTTCGACTATCCGTCGGTCACTTTTATATCCAGTATTTTTGTGTTGGCAATGATATTTTTTTACCTTAGAAATAATAGGAAAAAGTTAAAAAGACCACAACACCGTAACAATAATACAAATCATAATAATGGTGTTATGAAAATTGTATATGGATGTCAAAAAATATAACTTGTAACTCTTAGCTTTTTTGTTACTCTCTTAAATAGAGAACTTGTAACTCTTGACTTTTGGGTTACTCTCTTAAGTAGAGAATTTGTATAACTCTTGACTTTTGGGTTACTCTCTTAAGCCTATAAATAGAGAGCTTGTAATATATTTTTATAGAGGCAATTGAATAAATAAAATAGCTCTTCACTCCCTCCCTCTCTATTATTCTCTAAGTACTCATTGTATTTTGTGCAAGTCTTAACACGTTATCAGTACGATGCAACCATTAGTCATTTCGAGAGACCCATCGATGTCAAGGTAAAACTCAAACATCTTATTTTTTTAATCTTTGTGAAGCTTCTCACTATAGATTTATATATAATATTGGACCATTGATAGTTTGTTTATGAAGATGTATATAATATATATTTTTCTTGTTATATAAACTTGTACTATAGATTTAGTACAAGTCAATTTTGTGAAGCTTCTCACTATATATATATATATATATATATATATATATATATATATATCTTGTTATCGTGAAATTATTGTGTTGTAGTTTGACGATATTGATTTATTTGATAATTTTTATTGATGAACATGAAGTTTCATGAAAAAAAATTGAAAGCAAATGTTCGGCTAGAAGCCTAGATTAAATATAAGACTTGAAACCAAAATAGAATATGTTAGGCTTGAAGTCTAATTGGTAAAACTTTAACTTGTAGATTTGAATATGTGTATTATATTCTAAAGTAATACTTGTTTTGTATTCAGACCTATGCCAAACATCACCAAGCTTGAGTTCGCTGCTCTTGATATTTTCGGAAAAAATTATTTGACTTGGGTTCTTGATGCTGAGATCATTTGAGTGCAAAGAACCTTGGGCATGCCATCAAAGAGAAAAATGAGGCAAGTGAACAAGACAAAGAAAAGACAATGATTTTCACTCGACATCACCTCCATGAAGGGCTGAAATCTGAATATCTTGGAGTTAAAGATCCAGTTGTTTTATGGAAAAACTTGGAGGAACGTTATGATCATCAAAAGAGTGTGATACTCCCAAACGCTCGCTATGATTGGATGCACCTGAGGTTGCAAGATTTTAAAACAGTGAACGAATATAACTCCGCAATGTTCAAAATTGTGTCTCAAATGAGATTGTGCGGAGATAATGTTACTGAAGAAGATATGTTGGAAAATACATTCACTACTTTCCATGCCACAAACATGCTCCTGTAGCAGCAGTACCGTAAAAAATGTTTTAAAAGATATTCTCAATTGATCTCATGCATACTTGTTGCTGAACAAAACAATGAGCTATTAATAAAAAATTATAACTCCCACCCTACTGGATCACAACCATTCCCTGAAGCGAATGCAAGTAACTATAGACAATGACGTGGTCGCGGTCGTGGTCGTAGTCATGGCCGTGGTCATGGTCGCGGTTACAGTTGTGGTAAAACTCGATCCATTAAGACTATTCGTCTTGATAATGCCTGCGAATTTACATCTAAAGCGTTTAATGATTATTGCATGTCAATTGGCATTGATATTGAACATTCAGTTGCACATGTGCATACTCAAAATGGTCTTGCATAATCTTTTATTAAAAGGTTATAATTGATTGCTAGACCTTTACTTTTAAGATCAAATTTATCACTTCTATTTGGGGACATGCAATATTACATACAACTGTATTGGTCCGTATTCGACCAAGTTTATTTCATCATTATTCACCGTTGCAACTTGTTTCTGGCCAACAGCCTGATATTTCTCACTTAAAGGTTTTTGGTTGTGCGGTTTATGTTCCCATTTTTCCACCCCAACGAACAAAGATGGGCCCACAAAGATGTCTTGAAATTTTTGTTGGTTTTGATTCCCCATCTATAATAAAATAAATTTAGCCCCTGACGGACGATTTATTTAAGGCAAGGTTTGTTGATTGCCATTTTGATGAGACAATTTTTCCGTCGTTAGGAAGAGAAAAAATATCGCTTCCTATAGAACGACATAAATTACATGAAATGTACCATCTTTTATTGACCTACGCACAAATAGATGTGAGCAAGAAGTGAAAATGATCATTCATTTGCAAAAAATTGCAAATCAGTTGACAGATGCATTCACTGATATTAAGAAAGTGACGAAATCTCATGTACCGGCTATAAACATACCAGCACTGATTGATATCCCTGAAGGACAACATGATGGCACACTAAAACCGTGCATGAAACGTGGATGCCTTGTTGGCGCTAAAGATAAGAACCCTCGAAAGAAAAAAGTACAAGTAATTACTTCCAAAGAGGAAATAGTTTCAAAATATGAAAACGCTATAGAAAAATTGACTAACCAGTCTAAAGTAGCTCCTGAAGCGACACAAACGATGAACAAATTTCAGAAGAGATCTTTTTAAATTATATGAGTACAAGAGAAAGCTGGGATAGAAAGAAAATTACTATAGACAATGTTTTTACTTATGGTGTCGCATTGGATATTGTAAATGAGGATCATGAACCAAAATCTATTGAACAATGTCGACATAGAAATGATTGGCCAAAATGGAAAGATGCGATACAAGCTGAATTAAAATTCCTAGAAAATTGCAAAGTATTTGGACCAGTAGTCCAAACTCCTGAAGGTATGAAACCTATTGGATACAAATGGATGTTTGTACAAAAATGCAATGAGAAAATAAAATTGTGAGATACAAGGCATGACTTGTTGCACGAGATTTTTCACAAAGACCTGAAATCGATTATGATGAAACATATTCCCCTGTGATCGACGCAATCACATTACTATACTTGATCAGTTTAGTAGTCACATAAAAACTTGACATGCGGCTTATGGATGTTGTTACCGCATATTTATATGGGTCATTGGATAATGATATTTATATGAAAATTCTAGAAGGATTCAAATTGTCTGAAGCATATAACCAAAGGTCTCGTGGGTTATACTTAATCAAATTACAACGATCCCTATACGGATTAAAACAATCTGGAAGAATGTGGTATAACTGTCTTAGTGAATACCTTATTAGAGAAGGATATATAAATAATCCAATTTGTCAATGTGTTTTTATCAAAAGATCTAAAAATTGATTCTCCATTATCGTGGTATATGTTGATGACTTAAATCTTGTAGGAACTCCCGAAGAGCTCACAAAAATCGCTAATTATCTGATGAAAGAATTTTAGATAAAAAAGTCTTGGAAAGACAAAATTTTCTCGGCCTGCAGATCGAACATTTATCAAATAGAATTTTTATCCATCAATCTACCTATGCAGAAAAGATTTTGAAAATATTTTATATGGATAAAGCTCATCTATTGAGTAGTCTCATGGTTGTTCGATCGTTTGATGAAAAGAAAGATCTGTTCCGTCCTCGGGAGGATAATGAAGAATTATTAGGTCCAGAAGTACCATATCTTAGTGCTATTGGAGCTTTGATGTATCTTGCAAATTGTACAAGACATGATATAGCATTCTCAGTAAACTTGCTGACAAGATATAGCTCGGCACCAACAAAACGATATTGGAATTGTGTTAAACATATATTACGTTATCTTCGCGGAACAACGACATGGGCTTGTTTTACTCAAAAAATTCAGAATCACAAGTTGTGTGTTATGCTGATGCTGGTTATCTATCTGACCCTCATAAAGGAAGATCTCAGAGTGGATATGTGTTTACATGTGGTGGTGCTGCAATATCACGGCGTTCGGTGAAGCAAACATTAGCAGCTACTTCTTCTAATCACTCAGAAATTCTGGCATTGCATGAAGCAAGTTGAAAGTGCATATGGTTGAGAACGATGGTTCAGCATATCCGAGAATCATGTGGGTTATCTTCAACAAAGAATACTCCGACGATATTTGTATGAAGATAATGATGCTTGTATTGCACAAATCAGAAATGGCTACATCAAAGGTGATGGAACAAAGCATATATCACCAAAAAAATTCTACACTCACAAGCTACAGAAGAATGGTGACATTGACGTTCAGCAAATACAATCGAGTAAAAATTTCACAGATTTATTCACTAAAGCATTGCCAATCACAACATTTAGAAAGATGATCTAGAATACTGGGATGCGTCAACTAAAGGATCCAGTATCAGGGGGAGCGTGATCACTAATTCTCACACTGTACTATTTTTCCTTCGTCCAAGTTTTTATCCCACTGGATTTTTTTAGCAAGGTTTTAATGAGACAGAGTATCACGCTTACAAATCTTATATGAATATGTATTCTTTTTCCTTTGTCCAAGTTTGTATCCCACTGGATTTTTCTTGGCAAAGTTTTAACGGGACATATTCCATAAATATTGGACATCCAAGAAAAAGTGTTATGAAAATTGTATATAGATGTCCAAATAGAGAACTTGTAACTCTTGGCTTTTGGGTTACTCTCTTAAATAGAGAATTTGTAACTCTTGACTTTTGGGTTACTCTCTTAAGTAGAGAATTTGTAACTCTTGTTTTTTGGTTACTCTCTTAAGCCTATAAATAGAAAACTTGTAATATATTTTTATAAAGACAATTGAAGAAAGGAAATAGCTCTTCACTTCCTCCCTCTCTATTATTCTCTAAGTATTCAATTTATTTTGTGCAAATTTTAACAAATTGATCATTTATTCAAATGTGAGTTAAAACATAAATAATTTTTTGTAATCCCAATTAAACATTCTCCAATCCACAACCGACGACAGTGGAAAACCGACGACGGTGGAATTAGGGACGATACAGAAACATAAAGAATAAATTACAAAAACCAAAATTTATAGGCAAAGTAACACAAACCAGTTGTGTCAGATGAGATGACAGAGGAATATGGGACGATAGAGGATCATAAGAGAGAAATTATAAAAACCAGTCATTAGATGGGACAAACATAGGGGATAAATTACAAAAATTTAAAAACTAAGAGTATTTAAGAGCATCTAGAAACACTCTAAACATATATTATAAATTATTAAAAATTATATAAATTATTATTTTTAGAGTATTTTTTGATATTGATACATAATGGTACACTCCAAATAGACATTCTAAATTTATCTTCTTCTTTTTCTCTCTTTTTTTCTCTCTTTATTTTGCTTCCTTATTTGGTAAGATTTTTTTTTCTCTTAATTTTTCTTTACTATTTGATTACTTTTGGTGGGTCCAGCAATTAATATAGAGGAGGTAGGACACGTTTTAAATCTGAAATATCTTGTATCTTTCTAACAATTTTTAATTATGCACAAGTGTCCACTGCAACATTTAAGTGATACAAAATTTGACGAAAGTCAAAATTTAGGAATTAAAATCTTTTCTACTGTGAATGCTCTGAGTGCTAAAAAAAAATACTATAGAAATATTTATTTGACAAAAGTAGATAATTAAAAATATTTAAGTACAATTTATCTTTATTTTATTTCAAGGACTTTATTTTTCTAATATACCCCAAACCTAGGTAATAGAAACCCTGAAGTTTTGCTATTTATTAGGTTGCTAATGTTATTGTCCCTTGTCTATAGCAACTAGCAAAGCAATTCCTCTGACGAGTTACACACTTGATTCTTTTTTTTTAAACTTATGGAAGGATAATATGCAGTGACGTAATCAAAATTTCCATCAAGAAGATACAATACTTACTATTAATATAATAATAAATTATAATAATATATCTATAATTTAAAAATATCAATACATTTAAAATATCCATAAAATAATAAACAAACAAACAAAATACTCATACAATGTATGTGCACGACTTCTAAGTTAATCTATACTACTATATAATAGAAAAAGTCGAGTCTTCATCGTTAATTTTTTTTCTTCTAAAAATATCTTTATTTATATTTACTAATTAAAATTATTCATTAAATTTAATATAGACAATTAAGTAAGTACATATAGAAAAAATAAATTAAAAGGAATTGTTATTTGCTCTTTTTGAGTAGTTTGAAATACGTACATAGTACGTACATATATACTGGTAAGAATAAGAGTTATTTGTATTTGTTTCTTCCTTCCATTACTAATTCTTAATTTTGTTTTCTTTATTATTAAATTAATTACTACTATCTTTGTTTTATGTATTTTCAAGTGTTATTTGTATTTATTTTTTTATTATTTAATTCTAAATATGATAGTACTTATAAAATTAAAAGTGGAAGGAAAATGGAGTTATAGAATAGTAATAGAGTAAATACAAGTAACTCTAATAATAACGGTCATTGTAGAATAGAGTGATGGGTAACATGTAAGAATGGTCCGTAGGTACATGTTGGACATAAAATTATATTTCTTGTGTTAAGGTATAGGAAAATGATACATGGGCCGCAGTGTGTCCGCGACCGTGACCTTGTGCCACGTGGTACAATTCAATTAATCTTCCTATTTGTTTGGATCTGTTACCGAAATTTCTATCAATAAAATGTTGTCACGTGATCCGCAGCCACAGTTCGAAGTCACCGCGGACAGCGTATCAGCGTCCTAAAGTATAAGCCACATATTTAAAGGACAGAGCCATCGCATACTTCCTCACAAATGTCATCTATCTATCTATCTTTGCATATATATTTGGTTTTGATAAAGGTACTACAAAAATGATTCGGGACTAGTCCAAGATTGATGCTAGTCCAGTTAGAATTTTTTTTACTTAGACTAATCCAAAATTTCCTTGAACTGTCCACCCTCTTCACCTCCCTCCTCTTGCTCCCCCCTCCTCTACCCCCACCCCCCTCCGGCCTCTCCTTCTCCCTACTCTCGCGATTTTTCGCCTCTCCGCGTCGTCGATCTCTCCATCGACCGCGTTGCTGCCGCCGAGCCGCACCTCAAGCACCTTCTCGTCGGCTCCGTCACGAAGAAGAAGAAGAAGAAGCGTGCTGGGAGCTGCGCGCGGCGGAGGCACGCGCTCGCGGGAGGCTGCAACTACGTCTGGCGCCGCCGACGGCGGCGGCAACAACAACAGCAGCGAAGGCGAGCGCCTACGCCTTGTCGCCACCCCCGCGCGCACGTCTCCGCCTCCTCCCCCCCGTCGCCGCCTCCTCCTCCGCCTCGTCCCTCCCTTCCGGACTCCACGCAGTCCCGTCCTTGTGTCACCTCGCGTAGCCTTTCCCTCCGGACTGTCAAAATTTTGACAGTCATTTCAATTGGTATGACTGTCAAAATTTTGACAGTTCTGATTATAAAAAAAATTAATTGAAAATGAACAGTCCGATGAATAATTTTTGAGAGTGACAAACTTATAATTAATCAATAGTAAAAATTTAGACTGTTCTGAGTCATTTTTGTAGTACATTTATCAAGAAGCTAAATATTTAGATCAACATGGCAATGCTCCAAGAAAATGCTTCCTATTCCTGTCCTCGTCGTCCTGCGTCTCCTTGCTTCTTTCTATGGTTCTTCTCTTCATTTAATTGATTCTTTCATGATCCATACTAATTTGTTTTGGTTCAAACTTATTCTTTTTCTGAAGTTTATTCTTAATTGCATAACATATTTTCTCTCTCTCACCCTTTTAGCGGTGATAGAAATTGATTCAGAATATTAATTGCGGTAGTAAAACATTGCCTAATTCGTCATCAGGACCGTCCCTGAGTTCATGGATCCAAAATAAAATTTCAAAATAAAATTTCATACATAATATAAATAAAAATAAAAATAATAATAATAATAATGTCACCACCAAGATTTGAAATAAAAATCTATTGTGTGCAAGTCTAACATAATAATCACTACACTACAATTGCTTTGTGATAAAAAACGACCAATGATACATACTAGTTCTATTTTCGGTGCAAAATTATTTATATATTTAAACTGATTATTTTTTTTACTCTTCCAGCCTATGGGGTCCTGGACGGTTGTCCTGACTGCCCTGGACTAGGGCCAGCCATGTTCGTCATGTTTGGTAGACGAAAACTGCCTTTTTTTTTTTTTTTCCAATGTCCGAGGTTACGCACGTACAAAAATTTTTGTACGCTGTATTGCATATCATTTAGGTCCACTGTTCTACATAATTTTTGTGATTTAATTTCGAAATCATTCGTCTAGTCATAAAGTTATACCTCTTTCTTACCGACCACAAAAGGCAGTTGGTGTGTATGTTTTTTTTCTTTTCCTGTCAAAAATAAGGGTGGCGTAGCCTGTGCTACATATTTCAGATTTATTGTTTTGTTTCCATATGTTGTACATTTGCAGCAACATCTTATGTGGTTTGTAAGAAAATCTCTATGGAACTTTTCCGAGGTTAATTAAAACAGCACCAGCACCAGCACCAGCACCAGCACCAACATCTTATGTGGTTTGTAAGAAAATCTCCATATCCAGTCAAAACTAAAGAGTTTAGGTCACCCCTCCCTTCAAACGTCACCTCCCAGTGGCAGACGCGCACCAGCACCAGCACCAGCACACACCTCTCTCTCTCTCTCTCTCTCTCTCTCTCTCTCTCTCTCTCTCTATATATATATATATATATATATATATATATATTTTGTATTCCATGTCTTTTACATATGCAAACATCTCCTCCTCCGTTCCTCTCTCGAGTCCTGCCAATCCCGTTGGCCGATCCATCCTCTCTCTGATATGATTGGTAAAACTCCTCTTTCACTGACCCTCTCTCTATAACTTACCTTCTCAACTTCTCTCATCTTCTGATATTCAATCCAGGTTTCAAATTCTATTGAGGCAACGACAGATCTACGTTGGGACTGAGGTGGGCTCAAGCTCACGCAAAAATACTTTTTTTTACTTTTTTTCATATTGAAAGGAATAATATGCCCCTCGCTCGACCCACTGGTCTTTCTCCATCCAACCAGAACTTTTATGCCTCTCCAAAGAATCTTTCGAATTTGACATATCTAGACTGTTTGATTGGACTTTTTTTTTTATAGAAAAATATATTCTTGAGGTCCGATAACGATGTACACAAGATCCAGCCAAGAATTTGGACTTAATTATTTTGCTACTCCATTACCCTATTGTTTTGGTTGGTCGCTATCAACATGAATTTATAAGAAATTTTTGGGTTCTTTTACAATGTCAATCAAATACATTAACTCAGGTAAGAAGGAAACAAGTCAAATTCTTAAACTAATACAATGTTTATGTTTTTTTTTTTCTTTCTTTTATATCCTAAACAAGAAAGATGTTAAATTCTTTGAATTCTTTTTATCTTCTTTTCTTTCATATAGGGTTAACAAACTATGAAAACATATATAGTATACTTGAAGTATTTACAAAGAGAATAAGGATAAATATCACTTTTGGTCACCGAAAGATCAAAAAGTTTGAATTTTAGTCATTTTTCATGCATTTTTTTTTTTCATGGAGTGACTAAAAATTAAAAGTTTTCATCTTTCGATGACGAAAAATGATATTTACCCAAGAGAATAATGATATGCATTCCTCCAAGTCACTCCAAATTATCTTCCGTTATGTGACAGTTGACATGACAATTAATATGACAGCTAATCTGACAAATTTTAAAATTAAAATTAGAATTAATATTAAAATATTAAAATTAAAATTAAAATTAAAATTAATATTAACATTAAATTAATAGTAATATTAAAATTTTGTATGCTTAAATTTTAGGGTTAAAATTTATCATGTCAGTTGTTATATTAAATGTCACATAAGCTATTTAACATGTCATGTCAGCTGTCACATAATGAGAAATGGTTTGAAGAAACACTTAGCATTACTCTTAGAGCATCATTAGTAAGGTCCATCCCAATTTCTAGATTCTAGATTCAGAATGTAGGAGCTCAATTGTAGAATAGTAAGAACCATCATAAATTCAAATTTCTAGATTCTCAGATCCAACCCACCCACAGGAGCTATAGGTTGGGCCTAAGAATTTCTGGATTCAGAATGTAGGAGCTTAATTTGTAGAATAGTAAGAACCATCATAAATTCTAATTTCTAGATTCTCAGGCCCAACCTACCCACAAGAGCTATAGGTTGGGCTTGATAATTTCTAGATTCAGAATGTAGGAAATTATTTTGTAGAATAGTAAGTTTCAATTTGGAGCTCAATTTTGGATTTACAATAAAAAAAAATTTACATTAATTTTTGACCACACAATCTTTGGGACCAAAGCTCATTTTATCATTCTCTACTATTCTCTTACAAACCAAACCTATTCTACATTTATCTTTTTTTTTTAAAATGTTGGACCTCGAGATAAAATTTTGAGCACCATCTACTAATAATGCTCTTACAAATAAGTCCACTTTACGGGATAATTGCACTATAAAATGTAGTCGACCCAACCTCCTCCGACTATAATAACCTAAAAGTATGATGTGGTAATAAAGGCATCATGATGTTTCTTTTTTTAGGAATATTTTAACAAATACCTCCATTAAAAAAATAAAAACTAGTATATATCCGCATTATTTTTTTAAAAAACTAGCAAATGCTTATATTTGTTTGTATGGAACAAATTTTGATTTGTCTCACACTTTATCTACCATAATTAAGGGTGCATCCCACACAAATTCCATAATGTAAGAACCCATCCTCCCTCCTCCTCCAACTTTTGACGGAAAATTGTCTAGAACTAACGGTCAACTACTTTGACCAACTTTTTTGATCAAAATACCTCTTCCCTATTGTCTTCTTTCCCGCGCTCCCTTTCCCGCTGTCCTCGCCCCCGTCGTCGCTCACCAGTGCTCCCCCTCTTCCCTCTCCCGCTCCCCCCTCCTCTCTCTCTCTCCTCCCCCCTCTGCCCCCGACAACACCCTCTCCTTCTCCGGTGCCGACAGCGAAGGGGGAGGGGGGCCGCCGGCAACAACAATAGCAACAACATCTAGCTGTGAGCGGTGGCGAGCAACGACGACAGCGAGCAACAACATCGGCGGCGTGTACATCAACGACGACGAGCAGTAGTAGCGACGTGACGGGGAGGGGGGTCGACGGATCGGGGAGGGGAGGGGGTCAACGTGGCGGGGATAGGGCTCTGGTTGCCCGCGATGGGAAGGGGGGGTGGGAGGGGAGGGTGCGGAAAAGAAGACAATGTGAGAGAGATATTTTGGTCAAATTTTTTTAGGTCAAAGCAGTTGACCGACAGTTCTAGACGGTTTCTGTCAAAAGGAGAGGGGGGGGGGGGGGGGGGGGGGTTATTACATTGGACGGTCTCCTTCTAGACGGTTTCCGTCAAAAGGAGAGGGAGGTTTAAAGTGTGGGGGGTGGGGGTAATCCAAATTTCTCTTAACAATTTAAAATATACTTTCACTATTTTAGCTAAAATTTTAATTGATTTACAAAAAATGAGAGTTTTTTCTAGTATTTTAAAATAGTGATGGTATATATTAATTTTTATATTTTGAATGAAGACATTTGTTAATTTTTTATTATTATTATTGTTTTGATGTCCTACAAGGCACGTAATTTCCATAAACCCTGTTATGGACTACAATTTTAAAAAAAAATTAGAACTAGTTTTAAAGAAAAATTAATATTTTTCATTAATTCTAGAAGGTAAAACATTGGTAATTAGTCGAAACCTACGTTTGAGCACTTACTATCCGACCATAAACATAATTGTCAGGGCAACTAGACTACTAGTTGATACCATCAACTAGAATATTATACAATTTACTAAAAGATATACTAAACCCAAAATACAACTTTAAGTTTACTACAACCAAATTAGTAATTAAATACACGAACTTCTAGTTGGGAAAGTGGATCATGTCTAATAATTCTCCATCCCTAGTTCTTCTCGTTGTACATAGTGCTTTCGTCTCTTGCTACCTATTATAACCCCCTGGTCATGCAACGCAAAGCAGATCCTTAGGAGAAAACAAAATGTAAGTAAAAATTTTAACTCTGTATTTTAGAATTTGAAAATAAAAATAAAAATAAATGATCTAATCTAGATCGAGAATTGAACTTGGTTTCAGTGTCTTTAAGACAATATTTGTCTCGTTCAGGTGCTTACGGGTTGGTGACGATTGTGTCTTCCAAGATACAACGGTACTCCTCCTCCGGTAGGAGCACTCCACATCGCAGAAACTGACAAAACAATGTAGGCAGTCTCTCTCTTGGATTGAATGCTTGATGTATGAATGAGTGAGTTAAACACTAACACGACTTTTTTTTTTTATAAATGATGAAGAGACACAACAAGTGAATAGACACAATGTTTGAAAGGAACACACCATTTCTAAGAGCATCATTAGTACTTGGGACTCTCCAATGCAATTTGAGGCCCAAAATTTTAAAAAAGAAGGTAAATGTAGAATGGGTTGGGTTTGTATTAGAATAGTATGAAATGATAAAGTGAGCTCCGGTCCCAAAGATTGTGTGGTCAAAAATTGATGTGAACAAATAATAATGTAAAATCTATAATCTAAAAGTTGGGCTCCAAATTGGGACTTACTATTCTACAAAATGAGTTCCTACAATATAGAATCTAGAAATTGGGGCCAAACCTATAGCTCCCATGGATGGAATAGAACCCAAAATATAGAAATTGGAATTAGGGATGAAACTTACTATTATACAAAATGAGCTCATATATTTTAAATCTAGAATGTGGGATGAGCCTTACTAATGATGCTCTAATAGACACAATAATTGAAAATTAGAAACACATTTTCCAATAAACACATCCATTGAAATTATTCATTCAATTTTTTTATTATTTCCAACACAAAACACATGCATCTATAGTTCTACAGACCAGATCTGCTGTCTGAAAATATTTGTCCGATATTCTGTTTTTCCTCCTATTTGTCTCGTGGGATCCACCGTCTAATTTTTTTTTTTTTTCAAAAGTAGAGAAAGAACATAATACCGGACAGATATTTCCGAACAACGTATCAACTCTCCTAACAAGTAATGCTATATGGTTTATGGAAGTCAATGAATAATTACTTGATGAGCACCATCTCTTGTGAGCATAGATCAACTCGTTTTGAGAACCATAATAATTACGTACCCTGACATACGAGCTTGGTTTATGAACGACATATAGCTACCAATCACGCAGACTTTGATTTATAAGCTGTGTTAGGCCACTCTTGGGACGATAATCCACTATACAGCATATACGTCTGTTTGTGGTGGTTGTACGAATACACATCGCAAAAGTTATTCTAAATCAATGTAGCACGAAAAGAATGCGGAGATCCTTAATGAGAAAATAAAATAAAATCAAATTTAGTAGCAAGAAGAATTAATTAGAGAATATGAAAGAGAAGCTTAAGTGTTCTAAGATAATTGAATTAAAAATAATAATTAGATGATTTACAAAAGGGTCGATTATTTATAGAGTTGACAAATCTAAAAAAGGAATTTTTTTTTAATTAATGTAGTCACCATATAAATAAGAGTTTTACTTAAAAAAAAAATACTAAAAAGAAATACTATTAAAAATAGAATAACCAAAAATGAGTCATACTAAAAACATAATCACTCCTTAAATAGGAAAGTTTATATTCAATAGATACTATAGTAATTCGATTACTTCTCTAGCTCGATGCCTCTTCTTTGAAAAAAAAACACGATCTCGTGTTAGTACTAAGAATAACTAAATTGTCATCACTATAGAACGAAAAGATATTCTATACATTGAATTTTTTGGAGATGCTCAAATCTCATCATGAACTTGAATAACTTTTTCCAACATATAATTTGCAGAGACATTAGCTGGAATCTTCTGTAACATGAACATGGTTATATAGGCAATTTAGAATAAACAATCTCAAGAGGTTTATTTTTTCGTAGAATGGTTTATCGAAGTGTTATAAGCAAATTTCCAGCCTTTGCCATCAATCCATAAGCTCTGTGCATGTGCTACGATCGTTTAGGTGGAGGAAAGAAATCATATAACCCTATGTTCTTCTTTCCACTTACAATCTCTTGAAGTAACACTCACCAACTACACATATACATCAGACTTCACAAAAAAGTATCATCCACGGTGACATATATCCATATGTACCGACAAATTTTATTGTCTTAATGTCAATCTCTTCTCTCAAAATTCTAGTCATTACAACCAGTCTCTACCACAATCGGCAAAATGTTGCAATCGCAGCCTCAAGAGCTTAAGAAACTCTTTATACATTATCTAATCTTTTGATAAGCTTACTAAAATATATATGTTCTGTATTTAATTACTAATATCTACATTACCTAGAGGTTACGTTAACTTAGGGGGAAAAAAAAAATCCTTCTTCGAATTTTTAATAATTTTCGGTTGCCAGCTCCAACTGATCCGGAACCGCCGATTATCTTTCTCTAATCATTGACCACCATGTCCACCTCCGTTTGTCACTCATTGGACCAACCCACCCCCAAAACTGCAAAGTACGAAGTGCATCATGACTGTGTATTGAGTTGTCTTGTAGTGTACTCCTCATCAACATCAAACATGTGTAGTGGAGGGATTCCTTGTGCTTTCAGTTCTCCCCTCCCCCAAACATGAAACACCCCCTAGCACTATAGTCTGTTCGGGTTGGGTCCTTATTTTGCTAGCGCCCAGATCCAGACCCGTTAGTCCTAGGGATCTAAGTAGGGATCTGATCCCCATCAACTGGTCTCAACTTTGAAGCTGGACTAGGTTTTAGTTGAACCAGACTATGACCGATAGGAAAGGCAAATTATAAGGGCACTACTACTTTTACTTGGGGCTAGTCCATTAATGAGCAAAGTTTACTCACACTAGCCCATTAGTTTACTCATACTAGCTCACTTTGAAACCCTTCTCCCAAACACTCCCCACCCCACCGGAGCTCTCCCCCCTTCCGCCGGCCGTTCTCCGAGACTCTGTCCTCCTCCTCCTTGTCGATGGCTCCCAAAGTCTCGAAAGAATCAAGGTACAAATCATCATTCTCCTTGTTCTATTGCATTTGCAAAATTGTCCACAAATTTTTAAAAATCCTATTGCATTTTGAAAAATTGGAGTGATTTTCTTTCCATTCTTCAAATTATGGCATACAAGTCCTGAATGTAGTATATGATGTAGTTTAGACGTTCACTTGGTTGATCGAACACGATTTTAGGACATACAATGTCGAGAATCGTCGACATTGTCGAGCAGTATCGGGCGGGACTGTAGATTTTCCTACAGTCCTATATAGATTTAGGACTGTAGGAAAATCGACAGTCCTGTGTATATTAAGGACTGTCGAATTGTCTATAGTTCTAAATTTATATATGACTGTAGGCATTTCAACAGTCCTAAAAAATTAGGACTGTTGAACATTCTGCAGTCCTGTATACTTACAGGACTGTAGAAATTTCTACAGTCCTGAATGTTAAATTAAATTCTGATGTTAAAATATAAATTATTTTTTCGTCTTATAGTCATGCCCCTCGGAAGGACACTGTGGATGAAGATATCATGAGAAGACGCCCTACTGCGTCGATGCGTAAGGAACGCACTGTTTCGCGTACTATTGAACCAGGCGTCCCTATCCGCGAGGCTGAGGCACGCCATGAAGTGAGGAAACGTCGATTGACGAAGAAGACTGTCACTCGTTCGAAGAGACGTGCTCCTCCAAGTTCTTCTGGTTCTTCTTCCTCCTCTGATGAGGACATGCCAAATGTCCCAAATCGGCCTACTGATGGTTCAGGATCTTCTCAGCCTGCAGATTGTCCTGTCGAGAGTCTCCCACAAACTCTCGGAAACCGGACTACTGATGGTTCAGGACCTTCTGAGAAACCAGATAGTCCAGTCGACACTCGTCCAAATGGTTGCTCTATGTTACCGTCGATCGAAAACCATATTGCATACCAAATATGGAACAATCCGGTAAGTACATTACGTTATGATAAATTTATATATACTTGTAAGTTCAAAGTTCATCCAATTATTTATAGATAAGTACATTTGACATAGAGGTATAATTTCATCAAATTGTTTACTTTTCAGGAGAGTTCTCGTATGTTGACGGTGATCAACCACAGAAAAAAAGCAATACATGGAGGTATGAATTATTGGGAGACGATCTGAACGCAAAAATCAGTCCCACTGGTCTACAATATTTGGGTAGCTACTCATATACGACGGTGGATAATGCACTGATTTCAGCATTTGTAGAACGGTGTCATCCAGAAACCAACACTTTCCATCTACCCAATGGGGAGTTGACGATTACCCTTGATGACGTCCATCATATATTGGGACTTAGGGTTGATGGTCGAGTCATGATGAATCAAACTTTTGATGAGTCGAGCATCAACTTTTACGACTATATTGTGGATTATGTATCAGGGTGTCTGGGAGTTAATGCCACTAGTTTTACTAGTCTTCGAGAATTCAAGAAGTCCTACAGACTTCCTCTAAAATATTTGGAGGAGATATTCGCTGAGCCGGCCCCCGAAATTGATAATAGCGATAATGTGGCCCGCGGATATATGCAGTTCATCTTAGGGGCTGTCGGCATTACCGATAAGTCTGGAACGTCCATAAATGCCAAATATCTCCTCAATTTGGACAACATTGACACGGTGGACGAAATTTCTTGGGGCAGCAGTACACTGGCATACCTTTACCGTGAGCTTGGTGCGGCATCCCGTGTGGGTTCGAAGACAATATCCGGATGCCAGACTCTACTCCATGTATAGATATATCTTTGTCAACTTGTATACATAAATTTAAATTGTGTTGTTTTTTTTGGACTAATATTTTTTTAACCTGGTTACGTGAAGGCATGGATATACGAGCACTTTCCAAGCCTGCAGCGGGCGAAACTGAACCGAGGATATGACGAGAACCTGCCTAGAATGTGCCGATGGAGGCCAACTAAGGAATATGCCAAACGTTCTCACACATTGGCCGCCCTACGACATGCACTCGAAGATATGACGACAGAAGAGGTGAATTTAGACCTAATTTTGTACTTAATTGGTATTAATTTACTATGTTATGCTAAATGACGTTATGCTAAATTTTATGCGGTACAGATTGTCTGGGATCCATACCGTGATTTACGACAGACAACCCGTCCATTGCAACCAGTCGCCTTATATCACGGTCTTATCAGTTGTCATGAAATCGAGGAGGCTTATATGCCGAATAGAGTGCTACGTCAGTTTGGCTACGTACAAACTGTCCCAAGGCGCACTTTGAAAATGATAACTCCTTCGCGCGGTACAAAACCGCTAAACTATATTCCTGCGTCTTTCAACTGGGTATCGGACTTCTTCACCGAGTGGCAACGCCACGTTATTAGAGATACCGACCGGCAAGCAGCAGTCAAAATGGAGGAGTGTAGCGACGACTACCTGGCCTACTACGCCGGTGTTGGACTACCTACCTTGTTTCAACGCGGAGGGAATATTGTGCGTATACCTTCAGATCTTCCTGCCAAATCGGTCTTGTACACTGCACTGGTCAAGATGGTGAGCCAAGTTCTTGACTTTAAGTTTGATATTTGTAACTGTTTATAACAAAAAATTTTAATTCTCATGAATAGGCAAGAAAAGTGAAGAAGTTGGGAAGAAGCCTCGTTAGTTGCCAGGGTTCAAATTATATGGCAATCAATGACGAACTCCAACAAATTGACAACGCTGAAGATTTTTCTTTCTTGGAAAATAGAGAGCAACGTACAAAGAGGCGGCATGAAGTTTAAACTATCATTTTGATCTGTAAAAGTTTGAATGGATATGACTTTTGAGCATTGTAAAAGTTGTATAACTTTCAATGAATTTGATACTATTGTAACTTTCAATGAATTTGCTACTATTGACACTTTCAATGAATTTGCTACTATTGACACTTTGAGTGAATTTGAGTTGTATAAAAGTTTAAACTATCATTTTGAGCTGCATACATACAGTTGTCCAATGTGCAGACAGTGGAGCTAAAGTTACATATAACTGTGCTTATAGACAGTGGGTAAACTTTAGGACTGTCAGAATTTTGCCAGTCCTAGTATATACTAGGACTGTCCAAATTGTGACAGTCCTAAAGTTACATATAACTGTGCTTATAGACAGTGGGTAAACTTTAGGACTGTCAAAATTTTGACAGTCCTAGTATACACTAGGACTGTCATATTTGTGACAGTCCTAAAGTTACATATTACTGTGCTTACACAGTGGGTAAACTTTAGGACTGTCAAAATTTTGACAGTCCTAGTATACACTAGGACTGTCATATTTGTGACAATCCTAAAGTTACATATCACTGAGCTTACACAGTGTGTAAAGTTTAGGACTGTCACAATTTTTACAGTCCTAGTATAAACTAGGACTGTCATATTTGTGACAGTCCTAAAGTTACATATAACTGTGCATACACAGTGTGTAAAGTTTAGGACTGTCATAATTTTTACAGTCCTAGTATACACTAGGACTGCCATATTTGTGACAGTCCTAAAGTTACATATAACTGTGCATACACAGTGTGTAAAGTTTAGGACTGTCACAATTTTTACAGTCCTACTATACACTAGGACTGTCATATTTGTGACAGTCCTAATTTTACATTTAACTGTGCTTACGGACAGTGGGTAAAGTTTAAGACTGTCACAATTTGGACAGTCCTAGTATATACTAGGACTGTCAATATTGTGACAGTCCTAAAGTTACATATAACTGTGCATACACAGTCCTAGTATCCTAGCAGTTTGACATATTGACAGTCCTAGATTATTAGTAGCAATGAGATAACTCCTTTCATTACACAACATACAACATATAGTTCAATATACAGTTAAACATACATGGATCAATATACATGGATTTGACAAAATATATTTCAATATACAGTATCAATCGATTAGAATATCAAAGTAGTCGCCCGGCATGATTTTTGGATCCTCCATCTTCATCATCTTCTTATAGGCAGCCATTGCATCCTTGTAGGGTGTCGTCCATGCGATCGCTTCCTCTGGTGCGTGTTTATACCAAAGCGTAGAAGGTGGCGGAATAGAAGAATGAGCGATAAACCTTGGGATGACGAAGTGTTGTCCGACAAGCCCTATGCAACATAGATTGTATACTCGGTGTTCGGCCGGGGGGGGCACACATTGGAAAGAAAGTATTGTTAATACCTTGTGAGATAATTACAATAGGTAACTTATACCTATTAGAGAATACGTAAGCAGCAGGCGGGACATCCATGTAATGGTCTGGTCCACAAACTGTTTCCGTACAAGGTATGCCTGCCAACAAATCTCCAACAATTTCTTCGCCAAGTATCTGGCTATAGAAGGCTAGTCGCGATTCCAATTCCTCGTACAGCTCTGCCCTAACCTGTCTCCATCCTGCTTCAACTGAATAGCCTAGTTGTCTTGCTAGTGCATGGTATCCACAATGGCCATCCGCAGGAACATCAATAATAGACCAAATGAAATTCCATATCTCAGGTAGAAAATTTTCAATGTATAGACTATAAGAATCAGAAAAGTTTTCAAAACCCTCCGCCGTGACTGCATCTATCGTTTTCTGTTTCTTCCCCCTTCGAATAGTTAGCTTACTCTTTTTCTGCGGAAATACCCCCCCATCCATTACGGACTTTGCCTCCAAACTGCGTTCGATATGTTCAAATAAGGATGGATCTCTTTTAGTTGACTCCTCCTCCTTCTTTTTTGCTCTACTCTTTCTTGATTGTGGTCTTCCCTTAGGAGTTCGAACAACGGATGGCTCTTGCAATCGAGTTATTTCCGGGACTGCAATCTCTTGGATTTTAACCTCAATGGATCTTCTCTCCGGTTTCGATGCGCCACACCACCTTGCGTGCAGTAGTTTCACTTGTGGCAACGCAAAGAAATTATCTAGAACTTCCACCGTCGGCATTATCGACAGCTGTCTCCAACGTTGATCAACAACATCTATTGGAATAGGTATAGATTCACGACGATATTCGTTGATCTCATGTGCACAAGGAAGTCCGAGTGAATGTCGATATGAACAACCGCAAACCTCGGGATCATAACCCACCGACTTTGACCTACGAATCTCCTCATACAATAAGCCCAAGGCCTTGTGAGATACCACATGGGTTAAACCATCCAAGAGGGGTTCTTGCTTGTATTCATGCTTTGCAATATTGATGCTCATCTCAAATGATGCTACAATATCGTTCACCGTGGAAATAGTCATCAAATGAATCGATTGCCAAACAGAGACAAAATTACCGACCGATGATCGTATATATCTTTTTAAACTTGAGTGTGCTCCTTCGACCCAGTTCGTAGTGATTGTGCCATAATGCTTCACCATGTTGGTCCATGCTAAGACAAATTGTTCTTTATGTGGTTCTAGCCAAGTATCTTTGATATAAGATATGCATGTCGGGTTACTCGTCTTCCACTTTTGTTGGAACATGTACCATGCTGTGTAGTAGCTGTATGTAGTACTTGCTCGCCATACAAGACTCCAATCACTGTAGAATTCTTCGAAGCGAAGCATGTCGATTTTACCATCCACTTTTTCAAATTTTCTCTTACATTGAGCTTGGATATTTCGATTTATATGCCAAGTGCATAGTAGTGGATGCGTGATAATGGCCAGCAGCACGCACCGATGGACAAACCCAATTTAATGGATCCATCGGAGCATACTTAAGCTGTATTACAATAGTCAGGGTTTACTAATCTCATCCACAGAATAAAGATAGCAATATCAGCAAAAGAAATATTAAACAACAACCAGTCAAAGTAAATAAAATCGGGGAACAACCCGATATTAAGTCTGTTTACAAGAGTTCATTTCAGCAGGAATTAAAGAGTTTTATTGGCCATAATAACTGAGCATGATGAAGCAGATGTTCAGGAGAAGTCCTCAGCGATCACCTCGTCCTCAGGTTCTGGTACTGCTCCAAGAAGTGCACCTGTTTCGTATACCTCTGGATAAACTTCATCTGCAAATCCTGGGGACATAATCCGGATCCAGGTCCTCAGGGGACATAGCAAGGTACAAGAAAGCTCAAGCCATAATAAATGCAGTGCAAGAAATAAATGAAACAAATAGGGTAAATAAATAAACCAGCTAAGTGATAATGCAAGTGAGAGTTATTATTCATACTCAGGCTGAGACTACTACAGGATCAGTGCTGAAGAAACCATAGCAGTATTTTCTCGAAGGGCCAGAACTGGTGCCATAGCTCTGTGTCAGAGACTAAGACACATCCAGATGTCAATATATATAATCAGCCTTGATATGGTAATACTCTCCCCACCCAATGAAATCTCACGTCTCATGTCCATGACACGCAGGATCAAAACTAATGCAACAAGTCAGGATAAAATCTAAGCATGTAAAGATGTCATAAACCTGTATCCTATACAGAATCACCTTGAATATTTCAGGAAGATTCTGTTCATGATTCGTGTCAAGTGTCCTGGGTATAATGTACTTGATAGGGCAAGTACAAGAATATAGATATCACGATATCCATCTCTAGGTGACCTTACACAACCCCACGTATGGTGTTGGCACCCGACTATTAATCGGAAGCTAAGTAAGTCACACGGCCCTAGGGTTGAGCATGTACAGCAATCACAAAAAATAAAGCAAAGGAACAAAATGAATCAATACACTGCATTTTATGGCAAGGTACACTTGCTTGGGTTTCCGGCTCCAATTGTAGCTCTGGCTTCAGCTGGGATTTCAGGCAGTACTCCGGTTGCTGAAACAAACATCACCATCAGATCCAGAAAATATTAATCAGCTAGAAACGTCTGTCCTTGAGTCCAATTTGGATACAGGGGCAAAAACGACATTTTCGGGTCAAAGCGGGGTCCAGATGTGGGTCGTCTTGCACCGAAAAATGCGTCAGGGTCAAAGGTCTCCAAAACAGTCCAACTTAGTGTCAACAGGTCAGGAACGATGATACGAACCCAACGGAACTTCCAGAATTGGATTCCGATGAGCCGTTCTCAAAATCGCCCATCGAGTGGAGCCTGTGGGGCCCACGACACGCGATTTTGTCAACGTTCTCAGAATCGAACCAAACTTGGCTCACAGGACCAGCGTATTGCTACGAGTCCGATGGCGCAAGTTTCGTCTCGATCCGACATGTGTACACCAAGTTACAGCAAGATTCAGAAAAGTCGGATACGGGACGTTGTCCGCGGATACGCACTGATTCCGGGATGCACGCACATCCGAATCAGCTTCTGCGAAATCCCGCACGTCCGTATCAACGACGCGCACGTATCGGTGAAGACCGCACGCGACCAAGTCGTCCAGTTTGGCGGGGCGTACTCGGTTCCGGGGTGAAACAGGGTGTTGTTTTTCCTATTTTTGGATCGCGGTTCGCGATCACCACAAGACACGATGCCCCGAGCGGTTTGCACGGGCACCGAGGGGGTCATGCAGGCTACGCGATGCAATCGACGGAATTGAAATCAGAGCTACGAGCAAGAAGTTACGGGTACCTGAACAGGGTCTGAAAACCGAGTTTCCTTCGTGTCTGACTCGTGTCCGACACGCCTAGGGTTTGGGGTTTAGGGTTCCTGTGTCCGGCTGAGGCTATGCTGGACGGGGTGGGTGTCGCCGGAGGAGGGTGGCGCTGGGACCGGAGGCGGGCCGGAGGGTCAGGGGCGGACGAGGGCGGCGCTGTCCGGCGGCTTGGCGACCGGAGTCGGCGGCGCTGCGGCCCTTGGCTGCTGCTGCTGGCTGCTGTTGGTGGAGGAGCCCGCCGGAGGAGGGGAGGCTAGGGAGCTGCGGGAGGCGGGGACAGTGCTGGAGGCAGGGGCACGGCGGGTGAGATGGTCGGCGGGGAAGTGGCGCGGCGCTGGGTGGCTGGGGGGAGGAAGAGAGTAGTCGGCGGGGGTTTATATAGGAGAGAGGGAAAGGGAAACGGCGGGGCGGACGTTCGGGAAGCCGGAGGGTCGCCGGCGGCGTAACGGCCGGAGGGGAGGAGAACCGTCGGGGTCTGGGCGGTTGAGGAAGATGGGTTTAGCGGGTCGGGTTCTACGGGCGGACGGGTCGGGTCTGCGGATCCGGCCCGATCCAATATATTAAATTGCGGGTCGGGTCTGGGTTAGTGGGTCGGGTCTGGGTTGGACCCGGATCCGACCCGCTAAGGATTGGTTCAATGAACCCGGTCCGGTTCAACTTGGTTTGGTTTATTTAATAAAAAGCCGGTTTATTTTGGTTTAATTAATTACTTAGTATTTAGGGCTTTAAAAAAATCCATCCGGGGTCCAATAAATTCCCGGAAAAATACCCTATGTCTAGTTTTTCATTTTACACCATAAAATATTATTTTCATAATATTTTAATATTATTTATTATCATTTAAAAATTATTTATTAATTAAAACACCTTAGTTTAATTTCAGAAAAATCTCAGAAAATTCCAGAAAATGTAAAAATCCAAATTTAAAATTTTCTTGAAAATCAGGGGGTTTACAAGTTTCCTCAACGCCCATGTGTAATCCTCTACTGTCTCACTCTTCATAAAACAAAAAGCGACTGTAAATATTTTTTCGGTAGACGTAAACCCAACAACGTAAAAAAGAGGCATCTTGAACTTGTTGGTCTTATATGTACAATCAAGGACCAACACGTTTGCGAAGGACCGAGCCAAGTGTGTGCAATCAGGATGAGCCCAAAATAATGAAAGGAGTTCATCAGTTTGTGGATGTCTTCTTTGGTACTCCACGTAGTGATGCTCCCCAAGCAACTTCAATACTTGCTGCATCGCCATTCTTCCTTTCATACTATTACATTTCGCTCTGGCCAAACTATTATATATGGTCTTCATGGTAGACTTGTTCCCATCTTCTTTTTGTCGCACGGCAGAATATATTTTTTTCGGTGCAACTCCGGAAAGGAACAATTCTTCAACCAACTTTCTCTCATCCTCCTTCAACCGTGCCACGTAGGCATGACCCGTAAGTGTCCCTGGAATAGGATGATTGTGTCTTCCATTCTTAACTTCGATTATCCACTTCACATCTTCAACTTTTACAATCAACACCTTCAATGGATAACCACATTTTCTCGTCCCAACGTTTTTCTTAGGGATATCTTTTTCAACAATACCCTTTTTTTTATGATGCTCCCTAAACACACATCCTCTTTCGCATCCCAGCTCAAGATATTTTCGGCCCGACCGAGATCTTATGGATCTTGCAATGACAATAACTACGTTATGTCGTCTTCCAACTTTTCTGCACCACTCTAATGCTTCTTCCTTGGTTGCAAATTGAATATCCGTTGAGAAAATATCATCCACATCAACACCAACAGCAGGATGTACCACAATATCGGAACAAGGTTGGTCCTATAACCAATATAAAATAATACAAAAATTAATAACTTCATCAAATTATCCAGGACTGTCACTATTTTTACAGTCCTATTTTTATATAGGACTGTCAAAATTATGACAGTTCTAATTTTATATAGGACTGTCGAATTTATGACAGTCCTATATTTATATAGGACTGTAGAATATTTGACAGTCCTATATTTATATAGGACTGTCTAATTTTTACAGTCCTTACTCGTGACTGTCGAATTAGGGTTGTCGTTTTACGTACCGTACATGCTTCGGAACAACCGACGTGTTCTTCGGAACGTCCGGAGTGCATATTTAATGGATTGGAGGATCCGACTTCGTCATCGAATATATTTTCATGCATTGTTCCTACAATAGAAAACAAAAACTAAATTTTTTTCTGACAATCGCAAAACTAATTCATCGTAGGTTGTCGAAGACATACCGGAAGAATATTCCTTGGACAATCACCAAAGTAAAATTCTCCTCCAACCACAACTATCAATTTCCAAATTTAGGTTTAGACTTGGAGAATGAGGGTTTTCTTCAAGTGTGGGTGGATTGCCAAAAATAGAATTTTTTTTCACTTTTATACTTTGGTGTGGGCTAGCCCCAAGTAACTATGAGAGTGACAAACTTGTAATTTTGGAAAACTTTTCATTGGGCTAGCCCCAAGTAAAATTAGTAGTGCCCTTATAATTTGCCATAGGAAATATGGTTGGGTCAGCAAAAGTATTTTCAACGTGAAAATGGATAGAGTGCGGGCTTCAATGCAAAATTTGAGAACTTTTAGTATGTTCTTGTATAAATAACAGCGAGATCCATCGATCCTAGTGTTTGTACGCAACCTATTTATTTATTTATTTATTTTTTTTTTTTTGTGGTGGATGGGTAGAAGTAGAGTACCGTAAGCTTCAGCTTATATGGACGGGAGCGGTTCCGATCTAGCACTACCACAACCCGACCCGGTAACAATCCTGACATAAATAAATTCGACTCCTTTCTTCTTCTTCTTCTTCTTCTCCTCAGTACAGTCCCATGGCTTCTCTCTCCCTCCTCTTACTCTTCTTGATCACCACTGTCTCATTGTCCTCTGCTGCTCCTGAGAGTGCACTCATCACTCACCTCCCCGGCTTCAATGGCACTTTCCCATCCAAGCACTATGGCGGGTACCAAAAAGCTACTACTCAACTTCCCCATCCCATCTCAACAATTTCGTTTATTTTGCCAATTTTCTGACTTTTTTTTTTTAAATTTTTATTTTTGTGGGTATTTGAAGTTATGTGAACATTGGTGAGAATGGCGAGGGGAAGAGCCTCTACTACTACTTGGTCGTTTCGGAGGGGAACCCAGCCAAGGACCCTCTGGTCTTGTGGCTCAACGGAGGGCCCGGATGCTCCAGCTTCGATGGTTTCGTCTACGAGCACGGTAATTACACGGTTCTTGATCTGGACTTCTCTGGTGGAAAAAAAATATATGCATTAGTCAAATATTTGTCAACATTAAGTACACAAATGAACAAATTATTGATTGGGATTTACAACTTGGGAAATCGTCACCAAGTTGGTGACAACTTTCCCATCAGATTGGGGTGATGAGATGCGCAAGTGTAAAAAAAAAACGGAGGCTGATGGAACCAATGGCGCAACCAGAATTGTCATTAGGGCGAAATCATCATGGAGCTCCAAATTAGATTCAGTCAATAGTTTTACTGACCTGACAATCTGACATTAATCTTTAGTATCAGCACCAAACTTTTTCTCCGAACTAAGTGTGGACAAGAGGGGGTTGGAGTACCTAAATTAAGGCCTTGTTTGGTTCATGGAAAGGAAAGGAAAATTAATTCTTTGCTCTTTCCATGGGCATGGGAAATTGCTATTTCCATCACTTTTTCTTTCCATTGTTTGGAACGGCCAGAAATATACATCTTTGAGCAGGATAGTTTAGTCCTAATTTTTTGTAATAAATGCAGAAAATCGGAAGGAAAAGTGAATCCTTGGGGTGGGTGGGGAGAACCATTTCCACCTGTTTTCCTTTCTTTTGGGAACCATTTTCCTTTCATGCTCATTTTCTTTGGCATCCAAACACAGGAAAATGAATGACTTTCCTTTTTCAAGGTCCTGATTCTACAAACGGAATGTGGCTTAAGGGTTCTTGCATAGGGATAGTAGATTGGAACCGAACTTTTGGTTAGGAAAGTATGGACAAGAGGGGGCTGGGGTACCTAAACTTTTGTCCCAGGTTTAGGTTCCTGAGCAGTTCTGTACCACAAGATGATAATCTGTGATTGTTCAGCAACATAGAGATAAGCAGCATATCGTAATCTGAAGGAGGAGATGATATGATGGTCTCTTTATTCAGTGCATAAGCTCGGTGCTTCCAAACAAGGGAAATATTAATGGATATCAAAACCGACTTGGTCTAGCAAAGATGGATAACCCAATGGTTGAGACGGTTGAGACCTCTGGGATGGGGCTGGGACGTCCTCGGTCCAGAATGCAGGAGGACAATAAGTGCCTGGCCCTTTCTAAAAAAAGAAAGGACAAGAAGAAGAACTTAATTGTCTCTGGCTCTCTGTTCAGACCCTATTATATAATTAGGCTTTAGAAGAAGTGTAAAGAAAAAAAAAAAATCTAAAAGATGGAACATGTTTAATAAAAAGACCAGTACATACTAGTTTTGATTCCAATATATGTTTAACCTTTCAATAATAATCTTCTTGATTCAGATCATAATGGGAAATATCTTAATGGGAGGGTGTAATTTCCTCTCATTCTTTGGGTTGATGTGTTAATAGATATGAATGCATTTTCTTTAGAAAATTTGATCACTTACCACTTTGTCTAGACTCTGCATAGTGTAGGGAACTTAGAGGATGTTCCATGGTTTTATGAGCTGCAATATAACCTAGCAAGCCAACACTTAACTAAGAATTTAGTTTTTTTTTTTAGAAATCAAGGTAGACAAGTCAAACGGGGCTTGTTGCATCTAGGGTAGCCACAATGTTGCGAAAGAGGGAAGACCCATCACACTGAGTCTGTGCCACATTAAGCGTCTTGTGATAGTAATGTATAAAACAAATATAAAAAATGTATTACGTTGAAAATCTTTAGAAAGGAGTCTAAAACTATGAAAAATCAAAAATATTCTAAACTAGAAATGGAGTAACTGTAAATCAAGCAATTAAAAAGACCAATTTAAGTAATTTAAACAATATTAACAAACTAAAAAAAGTATAAACCTAACAAATGAGGCATTATAATTAGCAATCATTTACTTAAATTAAAAAGAGCAACAATGTTAACAAACGAGTTAATCGTTATCCATAACCATGTTCCGTGAGACATACCTAAACAAGGCCTAGGTGTTGTGGCTAGTGCCTAGTACCCAAAACCTGCTGGGCTACCCTGGACAATATTCCAGGCCTAAGCGAAGTGGATTTTTTGACTGAATGACCTAATACGCCCTGGACAGCCGCTTTTAGAACATTGAGTAGCCATGTGAGTTAGAAACGTAGATATAGAGGATTGGTCCAGGACTTAACGCTATCAGCCTCACAAGGCTTCTCTTTACGGGGCCCTATGCTGCTCCAACAGGCAGAAGCTTGCTATATAATCTAGTTGGCTAACATCATTGCAAGAATCTGTTATTTGTTAGAATTTTGTGGCAAAAGAGACTATTCAAGGAGAAGAATTAGGTACATCACTTATTATGGCAGTTATCAACTAGGGAAATTATCTTTCTGATCATGTTTAAGTTTAACCTCATGAAATGAAGGTAATGCATTTCTAGAATCTCTTGTTTTTTGACTTTGTAGTATCTTTTATGTTGTAGGTCCATTCAATTTTCAGGCAGGGGACAAACAAGGAAGCTTGCCACAACTGCATCTCAATCCTTATAGCTGGTCCAAGGTACAATATTCAAATTGGAAAAGAATCAATGTGATAAATGTTTTTCAAACTAATAAGTAATAGGACTTCTTCCATACAGGTTTCCAATATGATCTATTTGGATTCTCCTGCTGGTGTTGGGCTATCTTACTCAACTAACACAGTAGATTATGAAACTGGAGATCTGCAGACTGCCTCTGATACGCACCAATTTCTTTTGAAGGTACCGTTCAAACATGTTTGTCCTTGGGCAAGTTTATGGGTACAAATATTTATGATGAAGTGCACAGGGGTCACGTATTGATAAAAAATGGTACTACACCTTTTGTTGTGATAATTATCTAATTAACTTTAATTAAACACGAGTACGATGCTTTTCGTGGTATCTGGAGTGAGCAACAGTTTCTCTTAGTGGTTTTCAATTTTCATTTATTATGTTGTTGTTTGGACATCTTTGAACAGTGGTTTGAGCTATACCCAGAGTTTCTGAAGAATCCTTTCTTTATTTCCGGGGAATCATATGCTGGTGTGTATGTTCCGACACTTGCTTCTGAGGTTGCAAAAGGTATTCCATTTCTCGAATTTACCTATTTATAAATTTTTTGTGTGGTTTATAACCTGCTCAGCATTGATTTTTTTTGATTCAGGGATAGAGACTGGTGTAAAGCCTGTGCTCAACTTCAAGGTATTCTCGAGTAAACATAGGCTTTTCAATTTCAGTTTATTAGCAAAGGTAAAGAATCATCATGGTCCATGGAGGTGTTTGAAGGTTAATTTTCTATATCCAATGTAGGGCTACATGGTTGGTAATGGAGTAACTGATGATGAATTTGATGGTGATGCTCTCGTGCCATTTGCTCACGGAATGGGTCTTATATCAAATGATCTATTTCAGGTTTGCAACTCTATTCATTCTGCTATGTAGGACATTAGGACTGCTTATATGTCATATTATAAGTTCTATCCTGTGTAATATTCACATATCAACTTAGGAAGTAATATCCTTTTGTGTTATTCCTTGATAATATAAGAACACTCGGCTGAAGTTATCAACAATTACTATTATGGTCCATCTGATTCATATTGGTACTTCAATAGCTTCATTTTCTATATTTCATCTGTAAATACATAAATATGAGAAGAATTATCAGATAGTGGCGCCATCAATATAGTATCAATGCTGGCCTATTTCAGGAGGTTAATACAGCCTGTCAAGGAAGTTACTGGAATCCATCAAATGCAAACTGCCAGCAGAAGCTTGAGAGAGTTGACTGGGTAATTAAATGTTTAATGTACTCTTTTCCTGCGACCTTCAAAGTTACAAAGATATGATTTATTTTTTTGTTTGTATCCAGGAACTTGACAACTTAAACATCTATGACATTCTTGAGCCATGCTACCATAGTCCTGAAATAAAAGAACCTATATCTGATAACAGTAGGTTGCCTGCTAGTTTTAGAAGGCTAGGTGAGACTGATAGGCCTCTCCCTGTGAGGAAAAGAATGTTTGGCCGCTCTTGGCCTTATAGAGCTCCGGTGAGAGCTGGACGTGTCCCAACATGGCCAGAGCTTGGAAGCAGTTCGGTTCCATGTATGGTAAGTTGAGAAATTTTATTCTAGATTCCTGTTTTCTATCTTTCTCACTTTCTTTTTGTTATCTGTTTATGTTATTAAAATGACAATGAGAGCATATTTTTCTTTTTTTCCTTTTATATGTTACTCTATATTATATGCTTCCTCTTTCACAGTTAGCAAGTCATTACCAAATACTGTTAAAAATATGAATTAATATATACCAAGTCAGTTAAGAACATAAGGTACATTGTGAATGATAAAATGAATATGTATACTAATAAATGTCATGTTACACACATAGTTACATAAGAAAAATAACTATGTGTGTAGCATGTTATTTTTCTTATGTAACTATGTGTGTAACATGACATTTATTAATATACATATTCATTTTATCATTCACAATGTAACTATGTGTGTAGCATAGTTATTTTTCTTATGATCATTCACAATGTAACTATGTGTGTAGGATTAAACATTTAATTCCAACTGGCATGTCTAATATTCTCCCTATTTCAGATTGCTCGTAGAAAGACGATATAAGGATAAATTTAGTGCCTAGCCTAGTTATTGTCTCCCAGAAAAAGTGCAAATGATAAAAGAAAGGTTTGCATGCATAATATCATAAGAAAAATAACATGCTACACACATAGTTACATGTGTATTAATAAATGTCATGTTATCCTTTCTTCAATCATTTGCACTTTTTCTGGGAGACAATAACTAGGCTAGGCACTAAATTTATCCTTATATCGTCTTTCTACGAGCAATCTGAAATAGGGAGAATATTAGACATGCCAGTTGGAATTAAATGTTTAATCCTACACACATAGTTACATTGTGAATGATCATAAGAAAAATAACTATGCTACACACATAGTTACATTGTGAATGATAAAATGAATATGTAAATCTGTGTCAATCATTTGCACTTTTTCTGGGAGACAATAACTAGGCTAGGCACTAAATTTATCCTTATATCGTCTTTCTACGAGCAATCTGAAATAGGGAGAATATTAGACATGCCAGTTGGAATTAAATGTTTAATCCTACAAGAGATTTTTGAGTATCCAGATAGTACTAGCACAGCTGTCTGGCCTATCAAACAACTTGAAGAAAGGTTTGCATGCATAATATCATAAGAAAAATAACATGCTACACACATAGTTACATGTGTATTAATAAATGTCATGTTATGATCTTGAATCCTTGATCATCGTTCTATACTTCTATTTTGATGACTGTGCTTTAGATTTCAGTTTCTCTAGCCTCACTGATTGAGATTTACTCACTATGTGCATGTAGGACGATGAAGTTGCAACTGCATGGCTGAATAATGATGCAGTCAGAAATGCTCTTCATGCCCAAGTGGTAACATTTATATGTCCTGTATTGACTCTGTATTAGTTGTTAGCTTAAGCTACGATCAATTTTTTTATTTTCACATCTTAGGAAAGTGTGGCGGGTTCTTGGGAATTATGTACTGGAAGGATAGAGTTTAATCATGACGCTGGAAGCATGATCAAGTATCACAAGAACCTTACTTCTCAAGGATATCGTGCACTCATCTTTAGGTATGCCTCTCTTTTTTTCTTTTCCTTCTTGGGAAGTAGTACCTCAAAAGCAACCAGGTACTAGCGTGACTTTTCCAATTTTCTGGTCATAGCTTCCTAATTGACTTCCCCAAGTAGGAAAGTTTGTTCCTTGCACAACAACGTTACTTTTAGTAGAAAAGGGTGTTCTGCCTTGTGATTTTCAACTTCTCTATCTGAAACTGAAAATATTAAATTGTGTGCGAGGTTGATTTATGATTTTATGCATGTCATCTGCCCAGACCTACCTCTTAGTTTATGATCTTGGCTCGAACCCGTCTCCAAAGACAACCAAGCTCACTTGAGCTTGGTCTGGATTCATTCCGATTGCCAGGCCTGGTTAAAGTGTAATGAGTTATAAATGAAACATCATCTTGACAGATCAACGTCAGAACCTCTCTCATAATCTTCATAAGAGTGTTCATAAGTGCAAGACGGGCCAATGAATCGTAAAATCTGTATTAACAAGATTTTAGCCTGCAGGATGATTAATGTCATTGGTAAGAAAACATAGGTTAGCAGGTAATAAAAGATACATAGTATGCCATTTAACACCAGCGAGGGGGTAGTCCAGTGGTACTTGTAAGGGGATGGGAGGAGTGGACGTGGGTTAGAATCCCAGCAGGGGCAAATTTAATTAAATGGGAGGGGGTCTTGGTGGCTATTAGCCCAGGACAGGGACGGTCATTAATGACTGGCCTAATCTCAAAAAAGAAATAAAGTATGCCATTTAACACACATTACATCAAAGGAAATCATCTGAATCTTGATTTCTCTTCCAGAATAACACATGTAAATACCGCTTATATACTGCAACAACCCTATTAAATAAGTTAAAAAAAAAAGGATCAAGTTGTTAAAGGACTTCCTGTGGAAGACCCTAGGATGACCTTGGATAGGATTATAGGAAACTACAATTGACTACTAAACAATATTATTATTGTTATGACTTTCCAGTAAGTAGAGCTCAAGAACTTGAAGGGCCGTTCTCTAGTTTTTGCAAGCTTACATGCCTAGCTGACCTGACAGGTAGACTTCTAAGATTTAGCAAATTTGCCCTCTCTTGTCCATAATTTTTCCATGAATTTGGCACCATCTGGGTGGGTTGATTTTCGACTGACTGCTTTTTGATGGGAACTGACTTAAATGACGGCAATGGTGAGGTTCACCAGGTTGCATTCAAATTATCACAAACCAAAATCATGACAACAGATCTAAGTTAATTAAATTAGAAATTGAGAAAATTAAACTAATTAATATATAAAAAGTATGCAGGAATTCACTGCCTTAGTCTTTTGACCCTTTTAATTATGGTGAGGCGGTATATAGTTACCAAAAACAAGTTTTGCCTGGATACAGTCAACCACACAAGGACAATCAATGTAGACTATATGAACTACCCATCCCTCCAGTTTCTGAAAATCAGTTCAACTATAGAAGGCCGTACTGATGAAAACCATCTTTTTTGACTTACATGCTGAGATTAGTGTAAATAGAGAGAAACTCATCAACCATGAATATTAAAAACATCCCTCATATGTGGAATCCACAACTGTTTGCAAGTTATGCAAGGGCATTAAGAGCAAGGAACAGTTCAAACTTCCACATCTCACATTCCAGATTGAAGCCCAATTGACAGAGCTTTAAGTTATCAAAGATTCATTGTTCATTTTAGTCTCTCTTTTTTCTTCTTCTTTTTGTGTTCATTAAGCACAAACTCAAGTTGCCTTTGCCACACAATTATTATCCTAGGCCCTTACTGATATTCAAAGTTCAAACTTGAATATGAATTATTTAACCTCATACTGTCCAATATATGTTTGTTTGGTCTTATACCTCTCTCCCCGCCTGTGCTAATGACAACGCTTTCTCCCTCTTTCTTAGCCCAGGAGTTCTCTATCAATACCTTCTCAAATGGTAAAAATAAAACACTAGCTGTATAACCTGGTACTTTCGCTACCTCACATAACCCTGTTGGCCACTTGGACTTCTACCAGAAGCTTGGATGTAATCGACTACTTGATATCAAAATATGTGCACCTAAATAATTTGAAAGAATAAAACACAAATATCACTCACTCTACTTTGCATGGTCCCCATCAACTAAAAATATGAATTACTGAATTACCCACGTGATCATTTTTTCTTACATTCTTACAGTGGTGACCATGACCTGTGTGTACCTTTTACTGGGAGTGAAGCATGGACTAGATCACTGGGATATAAAGTTATAGATGCATGGAGACCTTGGTACTTTGGTGATCAAGTGGCAGGGTATCTAACCTAACCTCTTCACACCTCTATATATTTGTATATGTTAGGTTATATATATATACACCATTCCTTTGGTGTGTAGGAAAACTTTTGTGAAGTACTAACGGGCATGTTGTATGGTTGCAGGTACACACAAGGTTATGCGAACAATCTCACCTTCCTCACCGTAAAGGTATCATAGTTTTTAGACTTTTTTTCTGTCTGCTTTACTTTGTGTGAGAGGTGGCTATTGTGCCCTAGCTTTTTCTTTTTGTTAGAATTAATAATTAATCTGCTACTATCATGAGCATATGCAAATACTAGCTGATTGTGTCCTGACCAGTGAACTTGTATGTTGGAAGATAATATTTTCTTTAGACAATCTCAGATATAATAGTTTGTGAATCATCCATTCTGTTGTTTTTCTTATAACTTTCTGCAGCAATGGAATATACTGCTAGCAATCGTAGATATCTGGTTTTTGTACGTGAATAGCATGGTGAACCATTCTATCATTTGCGGTATCAACAACTCTGTTGCATTGCATGGTCAAACTTCTAAACCATGCGTAAAGTGGGATATGCATAGAAAATAACATCATGCATGAGTTCCTCTCTACCACTTGGAAGTCAAGGGAAGCCATTGATTTTGGTTAGCACACAATTTGAACTTGGTGCTTCAGAGATTAACTTCCGATTTTGGAGTTAAAACTTACAAATGCGATAATTCATTTCGATGGTAACCAATCTGCTAATACTGCAAAAGACACGCATTTTGTTCTCTTTTAATCACGGTCCATAAATCTTGACACAAATATTAAGACTTTGCACTTTGTACCATGGAGGACATGGTGCCTCAACATAAAATGGTTGTTAGGATGTGCAGATCTTGACCCTACTAGGTCTTGCATAGTGAGAATCCCGTGGCAAGGGAGGAAGAAGAATACATAGGGGCAAGGGAGACACCCCAAGAGAGGGCAGTGAAATACCCCACAATGGGAGGATGAGAGCTCCACATGAAGAGCGTCATAGGATGAGAATCTTGCTTGATGCTCTATGAACCTTTTCCTTATGCCTGGTTCTTTTCTTCTTTAGTGTTAAAAAAAACTTGGCAATATATTTGAGAGATGCAAAAATGATGGGTAGTTTCTGGTCGTAAGCCTTCATGTATTGACTGGTTAAGCCATTGCACTTCGGCAAGGGACTTGTATTAACATGTATCATGTTATTTTCATTTTAGATACTTGGCAATGTGTTGGTACTGTTTCTCGCGTTCTAATTGTTTTTGTCCTGTTGATGGTTTGCAGGGAGCAGGCCATACTGTTCCTGAGTACAAGCCACAGGAGGCATTGGCACTGTACACCAGATTTCTCGCTGGTGGATCCATCTGATGAATACTGAAGCAATTATTTTTACACCACTTTATTGAACTTCATGTTGATGTATACTATAGCATAATAAGCTGTATTTTGGCAGCTCTGGTGCATAGTACACAGTTAATGTATTCTACATAGGATTCAAATTTGATGTACATGGCATCACATTCTATGTACCATTTGGATCTTAATCATGTTTAGAATCTTCATCTATCTTAATAAATTACCTCCTAAACAACGGACAGTCATATGTGCAATGGTTGGAACAATAGTCCCATTCTATCTGCTCTAATTGCAGCTACTACTATGTTCTAGAAAAGAGAGAGAGAGAGAGGGAGAGAGAGAGAGAGAGAGCGCACGCGCAAACAATAAGTGTAAGAAAATGGGCAATTTCTTGATGATTCATCCCTGTAACGAGTTGTGTCAAAGTGATATCCCCTCTGGTTCCGCAGTTGTTTTTGTAAATACATTTGATTGCGTCAAATCATCAATAAAAACCATCACTCCAAGGCCAAATTATACAGAAGTGGTAAGCTCACAACCTAACTTTACAAATGGATATCCCGAGCACAATACTACTGAGGATGAGCTTACAAAATAGTGAACCAACAATTTCAGATTCCAGATTGTCTCGCACAAGAGAACAAGTTTCATGAAAGCTAACATTAACAAAAAAGCAGCTATGCAATGCATGTATATGCAGTGGCAAAAATTACTCAGAATTCTGTGACAAATTTGTCTACACTAAGATTTGACTTGGAAGCAGTAGCTAAACAAGACTTGATCGGATAAAACTTGGTTGTAAATAAATAAATCAATAGGTGAATGTGTTAGTTTTGTTTGAGCAAAAGCTCAACTTTCTTTTCTTTAGTCCCACATCGGATGTGCCAATTCCTTTTTGTATGTATATATTAGTTCCTCTTCATTGCTTTCTTAAAGATGTTGTGTGGGGAACCCCTTGGGCCACACGCGCGCGCTGCCGTCCGGCCCGGTGCGGGTGCGGGTGCGTACCCACACCTGCGGGCGCCGAATGTCGATCCAATTTACTCTTCTGGTTCGGGCTAGGAGGGTGCGGGTGCGGGTACGTGCCCACACCTGCGGGCGCCGAATGCCGATCCAATTTACTCTTCTGGTTCGGGCTAGGAGGGTGCGGGTGCGGGTACGTGTCCACACCTGCGGGCGACGAATGCCGATCCAATTTACTCTTCTGGTTCGGGCTGGGATCCAAACATCTTTTTGCTGCTCTTTATTTTTTGATCCTATTTGGCTCATTCAACAGCTTTCCTCCACGTTTCTTTCCTTTTGAAATTGTTCCTTAATGACCTTTACTGTCCTGTCCCGTGGTTGTGTCTTGGGACTGCCTATATACTCTAGTCTCTTCCTTCTTCTTTCTTTACAGAAAACTCTCCTATGTGAAACCTCTCTCTCTTCTCTCAAACCATTATGTTCTCTGAATCCTTGCTCTGGGCAGAGCTAAGTTCGGTTTCTCTCTCCGAGTTTACTCTTCTGGTTCGGGCTAGGAGGGTGCGGGTGCGGGTACGTGCCCACACCTGCGGGCGCCGAATGCCGATACAATTTACTCTTCTGGTTCGGGCTGGGATCCAAATATCTTTTTGCTGCTCTTTATTTTTTGATCCTATTTGGCTCATTCAACAGCTTTCCTCCACGTTTCTTTCCTTTTGAAATTGTTCCTTAATGACCTGTTTATGAGCCTTTACTGTCCTGTCCCGTGGTTGTGTCTTGGGACTGCCTATATAGTCTAGTCTCTTTCTTCTTCTTTCTTTACAGAAAACTCTCCTATGTGAAACCTCTCTCTCTCTCTTCTCTCAAACCATTCTGTTCTCTGAATCCTTGCTCTGGGCAGAGCTAAGTTCGGTTTCTCTCTCCGAGTTTACTCTTCTGGTTCGGGCTAGGAGGGTGCGGGTGCGGGTACGTGCCCACACCTGCGGGTGCCGAATGCCGATCCAATTTACTCTTCTGGTTCGGACTGGGATCCAAATATCTTTTTGCTGCTCTTTATTTTTTGATCCTGTTTGGCTCATTCAACAGCTTTCCTCCACGTTTCTTTCCTTTTGAAATTGTTCCTTAATGACCTGTTTATGAGCCTTTACTGTCCTGTCCCGTGGTTGTGTCTTGGGACTGCCTATATAGTCTAGTCTCTTTCTTCTTCTTTCTTTACAGAAAACTCTCCTATGTGAAACCTCTCTCTCTCTCTTCTCTCAAACCATTCTGTTCTCTGAATCCTTGCTCTGGGCAGAGCTAAGTTCGGTTTCTCTCTCCGAGTTTACTCTTCTGGTTCGGGCTAGGAGGGTGCGGGTGCGGGTACGTGCCCACACCTGCGGGCGCCGAATGCCGATCCAATTTACTCTTCTGGTTCGGGCTGGGATCCAAATATCTTTTTGCTGCTCTTTATTTTTTGATCCTATTTGGCTCATTCAACAGTTTTTTTCCACATTTCTTTCCTTTTGAAATTGTTCCTTAATGACCTGTTTATGAGCCTTTACTGTCCTGTCCCGTGGTTGTGTCTTGGGACTGCCTATATACTCTAGTCTCTTTCTTCTTCTTTCTTTACAGAAAACTCTCCTATGTGAAACCTCTCTCTCTCTCTTCTCTCAAACCATTCTGTTCTCTGAATCCTTGCTCTGGGCAGAGCTAAGTTCGGTTTCTCTCTCCGAGTTTACTCTTCTGGTTCGGGCTAGGAGGGTGCGGGTGCGGGTACGTGCCCACACCTGCGGGCGCCGAATGCCGATCCAATTTACTCTTCTGGTTCGGGCTGGGATCCAAATATCTTTTTGCTGCTCTTTATTTTTTGATCCTATTTGGCTCATTCAACAGCTTTCCTCCACGTTTCTTTCCTTTTGAAATTGTTCCTTAATGACCTGTTTATGAGCCTTTACTGTCCTGTCCCGTGGTTGTGTCTTGGGACTGCCTATATACTCTAGTCTCTTCCTTCTTCTTTCTTTACAGAAAACTCTCCTACGTGAAACCTCTCTCTCTCTCTTCTCTCAAACCATTTTGTTCTCTGAATGCTTGCTCTGGGCAGAGCTAAGTTCGGTTTCTCTCTCCGAGTTGTGTGCAACGAAGAGAACCCGGTAGTCAGGGGGTTTTACCACTAGGAGCTTCCGAGAAACGTCTGCACATAGACCTCAGATCAACTCTTAGGGCAGTGCTTCGTGCACGACTTCCCCGAAGGCCGGTAACAATTTTAGTTTTTGTTTCTTTCTTCTCTTATAAATCTCTGAAAAATAATATTTATTTATATTATAAGTATTTTCAGTAACAGAATGTACATACAAACTGAGTTTTTCTATATGGCATAGGAAATATTTGATCGGATATTACACGTATATTTGTCATTAATAAATCTTAAAATTAAGGCTAAATTATAATTTGATACCCTAAACTATTCAAAATGTTCAACTTGATAGTCTCAACTCTGATATGTACTAACTTAATATCCTGAAAAAAAGGACAAAATTATCCCTCTTCACTGTCCCCTCCCTCCATTCCTCTCTCTCTCTGGCGACCCCCTCCCCCCCCCCTCCGGCGTCGGCGACTGGAGAGGAAGGCACAACAGTAGGCGGTGGCAGCAACAGCAGCAGCAGCAGGTCCCGAGCAGGACAGTCAGACTCGCAGTCAATGTGAGAGCGGGGTCGGGGGTGCGACGTGGGCCGGCCCGGAGCTGCGTGGGGCGGTGGGGGCATGGACGGGGACAACAGCGCCAGTAGCAAGCAGCAACAACATCCGGAGGCCGTGCGGGACGGTGGGCGCGGGGCGGCAGAGTCGCGGGAGGAGGATGCGGGGGCGGGTGTCGCGGGGACGGGTGTGGGAGGGCGGCTGCAGAGGGGTAGTGCGGGAGTGCTGCTGCCGGAGAAGGATGGAGGGTTGGAAAGGAAGAAATATTTTTGTCTTTTTTAAAATTTTGGATATCAACATAAAAATTATTATACAGTTGAGTTGATGATATTAAGTTAGCACATATCAAAGTTGATAGTATCAAATTGTAATTTAGCCTAAAATTAATAAAGACATTACTAAATAATATAAACGACAAGGAATTTAAAAAACATGTAATGTTCATATTAATTTTAAGATTTATAGTTATATATCTCTACTAATATAAGTTGGCTTGAAAACGACTCAAAATTGAACCGTCTAAATCGTTTATAAATACTCAATTAATTATTATATTTAAAAATTAACTAATTTTTTAACTTAAACAATTCTATCTTAAGTGATCTTAGAAATAATAATATTCATAATAAACTTATATTAAAATAATTTAATATTTTTTTTACATGCTTGCAATACACGTCTATATTACAAGTCTGGGATAAGTAGTTTTATAAAAGACAAACTCTCAGGGCCTTTTTGGTTACATTTTAAAAGCAATTTTTTTTTAGTTTATACGTCAATTCACCCAAAAATGTGTTTGGCAGTCCTAGCTTGAATCTGCTTTCAATTTTTTTTTAAAGAAAACATGCATTTAAACGCAGTTTCCAGAGCGCAGCCAAAACCAGGTTTCAGAGTGCATTTTCACTCTTCGCTCGCTCGCGCGCGCGCGCGTGCTCTCTCTCTCTCTCTCTCTCTCTCCGTGCACACTTTCTAGGAAGGAGAAAACCACACTTCTGCTGCTTCTCCTTCTCCATCTTCTTCTGCTTCTTCTTCTCCGGTGCGAGCTCCTACTCGATTGCAGGAGGCGACATGCGACGACCTCTCCGGAGCTTGCGTGCGGCCGCGGCCCGCTCCCCTGCTGCTCTTCTATTCGCGTGCAGGAGGCGACTGTTAGTCTCGAGACAGATAAAAGATGATAGAACGCGAACCATAACAGAACTATTAGCGAGATCCCAAGATCCGTTCTACTGGAATATAAGTTGTCATTAAGATCAGAAATTCACACAAGAGTTCATCATCTGATATTTTTCGATTCCAACAAAGTACGAACGAAGAACATGTTACAAACTGACTTCTAGGAAAATGAAGATTACAACAAGCAACAAGTAAAACGTTCTTCTTTTTACATTCGTAGACGCTACAATGAGAAAGAACGAAGGAAAGAAAAATGCTGAAAAAAGCTCATTGTTGGAGTGATCAAAACTACCGTTGCTCAAAGCAAGATTCGCCGTACAGACGATATGTCCCCAGGAACCAACAAGTTCACAAACGAACTTCTGGAACGCTCAATGTCACCTTTCGAAAAATACTCGAAAAATTCCATGTGAGAGGAAGACATTCTGGACCGCATATGATATGGTGTTCTCGGTTTTTCCATCTGTTTTTATCTCTCCTCAAATGAAAGAGGAGGTCCTCTATCTATAGAGGAAAATATCACCTATGCGGCCTGAGGAAACTCCAGATCGCATATGCGCTGACCGACCAAATCCCCTAAAATATGGGTGTCAGAGCCGCATACGCCGTCCGTGCCGCATACGCCTTCTCCGCCGCCTGACACGTTGTACTGCACGAGGCAGACAACGCTATAATGACCCGTTCCGTTCAAGCGGATAGCTGATTCAACGGCGCTAGTGCGATGACGACCCATTTTGCTCAGCGAGAAGACTTGCTTGAGGTAAATGATTTCAGACTTGGCCCTTCAGGAGTTTAGACTTAAACTTTCAAAGGCACGCTTGGAGTATCGCTCAACCGAGACGAATCATCACTAAGGTGGGTGGCTACGATGAACTTGTCTTTGCTTAGCCTGCACACATAAAACTTGGACGATACATGTTAGTCGCTAGGTGAATCATCCCTTGCATGCTAATAAAGAATAAAACGCACCTAGCTAAGGGAATAATCTCATCTGGTATTGCTTGTGTTAGAACATGAAAATAAAATTTGGCGTATAGTTGGACCCTCATATGCTACCTTAGCTCCGTGCAAGTAGACTCCGCTAATGCTTCGAGTAGATCATTACATACTCTTCGTAGTACATTGTTTCGTATGTTTACACTGCTCGTCCCATAGATTATGTCGTTCGATATGTCCCTATACGGTTTCACTCCTCGCACTACCCCATAGACCCGTGCAAACGTAAATGCTAGGCTTATGTTCTAAAGTAGACTATGCCGCAAGTTTCCTTATGCTTATGTTTTGTAAACCCCCTAAAATTTTAAAATTTTATTTTAAGTATTTTTATTAAATTATTGAATTTCTTTAGAGTATTTTCATAGTTAATTAGAAAATAAATTTTATTTATTTAATTACTTAGATAAATACTCATTTAGAATTATTGCACAAAACTATTATTTTTATTTTATTTTATTTTAGGAATCCTTGTTAAAGGGTGATAGATTTTTAGAATTTATTTTTGTGCAAATATTTTTGGATTTATAACCTCATATATATATGTAAATATATATGTTAATAAATATATAATAATAATAAGTAATAGTAATAGTAATAGTAATAATAATAATAATAATAATAATAATAATAATAATAATAATAATAATAATAATAATAATAATAATAATAATAGAAGTAAAAAGGAAAAAAGAAAGAAAAGTAAAAACAAAAACCTAAAACTAAACAAAACCTATTTACTAATCCTAATCCAACCCAACTCACCGACAACAGAATCCCCCCGGCTCTCTCTCTCTCTCTCTCTCTCTCTCTCTCTCTCTATATATATATATATATATATATATATATATATATATATATATATATACACACGTTCATAAACCCTAACCCCAATCCCTAAACCATTCCCAGACCCCCGACCTCAGCCCCAACTGGCGACCGACCGCAGCCGCGCCGCCGCCCCGCGGCGCCGCAGCCGCCGGCGACCACACCTCCGTCCGCCCCCGCCCGCACACACATGTGCACAGTCCCGAACCCATATTCAAGGTATTATATCCCCCTCATCTCTGATTCTTTTTGCGAGCGGTTTGTCCGTGTACGTTCATAACCTAATCCTCTAGAATTCTCTTCAAGCGGGACGAGTTTTCGTGCCCTGGATTGGTAAAAAAATTGACCGAAAAAATACCGAAAAACTGACTAAAAACAATCCAGAATTTCAACCCAAATCCTCATGTTCATGCCCAATTTGTCACCAACCAGTTTAATATTTTCAAAATCTAATCGAAGGGTTTTCTTCTCTATATAACCGAGAATTTAACTGTTCTTTTAGTTTTTATTAATTTGTTTTAATTATTAAATTATTCGACCTCCAAAACGACCAAACATTTGGTAATTTAAAATTGAGATTTTGGGATACGGACTGCGCCCCGTCAAACGGGACCGTCTCGTCGCGTACCAATTACACCTAAAGGCGCGTATGGTATATCCTGACGTGTGGGCTTTCGCGGAAGTTGATTCGGACGTATGTGCGCGTCGAAATTAATCCGTATCCGTAAAATATTTTCGTATCGCAAATTTTGCAAAATATCACCCCACTTTGTGTACGCTCGTCAGAATGCGACGAAACTTGCGCCATTGGATACCCTATCACGCTGGTCCTGTGACCCAAGTTTCACGCGATTCTGAGACAATTGACCAAGCCGCCTATTCACGGGCCCCACAGTTTGACTTGAAGGGCGAATTTGTGATCGGCTTACCGGAATCCAAAATTGGACATACCGTTGAGTTCGTATCGACGTTTAGAATTTGTTTGACCTATAATTTGTCCCATTTAGAGACATTTACCTCTGGCACGTATTTCGATGCAAAGTGGACCACATGTGGACCCCGCTTTGCCCCAAAATTATCGTTTTGCCCCTGTGTTCAAATTGGACGAAAGGGTAGACTTTTATGACTATCTCGCTTATTCTGGGAACGTTGGTGATGTTTATTTCAGCATCCAGAGACGTTCATTTTGATGCCATAGTTTTTGATCCCTTGTGCTTGACGTCTGGACGCTTATACTTCGCAGTTTTCTTGCTAGGCAAGTATACCTTGCCAAATTGCTTACAGTACTTTGCATGCTTATCATATTTTTATATATATTCATTATATGTGTGTGTTCTTTTAGTCATAATTATATATTATATATGTTGACACACACTTGACACATATTATCATGGGAGGGGAGGACAGTCAATAGGCGTATGGGCTACCCACTCTGGTAAACCGTAGTAACTAGCACACACTACGGTAGTTGTGTCACGATGGTCGCTACCCTCGAGGTATGTCAATTTCTGATGTCGCGATGGTCGCTACCCTCGAGGTATGACGGCTTCTGATGTACATGGATGTGTGTGTGTGAGTTGTGAGATAGATAGAGTAGCCTACACATGCCCATACTTCGAAAAGTTGTCCTCATTATGCATTTTCATATAGATTGTCTAGTACAGTGTACTTATATATTTTTTGTCTATTATGCATATTTTACTGTATTCAATTGGCATGATTCTATGTATCTTGTTACGTCCCTCTGAGAACCTGGTCCCTTTCCAGGTGTAGACGATCTTGACTATTTGCAGGAGCACGGATCAGGACTTGCTACTTCTCTCTCTTTCGAGGAGGTCTTCTCTTCGAGCCTCATTGTTCATTAGATGTACTTATTTTGTTTCTCTCATATTCTAGTTTGGTTGTGGATTTGTCTCCACCCAACTACTTGTTCTTATCAAGCATTTTATACTTGATTAAGTTATATAGTTGATTGGTTATTTGATTCTGTGGATGAGATCTAATTATGCCGTGTGACTTATGACATAAATCTATACCACTTATGAATTATTATTCATAATACAGCGTACATATGTGTTATGGTTTCTATATATTAGAGTTGCCATATACATACGACTGACATGCTTACGTATTTTGGGACTGGGGCGTGACATATTTTTGTGGTGGCCCATGCAGGTCAAGAGCATATTGTCTCGATTACGTTACTGTACCGAGCAAGTATGCGCATAGGATTAGAATATAGGATCTCATCCACTTATTTAATAACCTTCCTTGATTTTATTTCGCACTCTTATTTGATAGCTTGCATTGCATCTTGCTTGATCCTTTCACAACGTTAATCTTATCTTTTCTTTCGTGCTTGATAGGGGTTAGGAAGGTGACTTGTACTAGGTATATACACTATATTATTCAATAACACTATTAGTTAAATTCTTGTAAGTTGGGTAGTATGCCTCATAACCTAGTATCACATAGCCCTTTTGACCCATCAATGAAGTATAATTGAATGACACCAACTATAGGCTTGCATAAGAAGATAGTGTTTACCCAGACTGTAGAACTTAGCCCATACCCCCATTTGGTCGACTAGAGACTTAGACAAGAAGTTAGTATGACAACTGTAGAGGCACAACACCGGATGAGTCTTATCTTCTTTGTGAACTTGAATTATTCTGTACCTTCCTTCATCATAATCTAGCGTACTTATATTTTCTGGACTACCTCCGCTGATGCTGCTATTTTATAGCCTAGTTTTGCAAGCTTATTCTTTTATCGAGCTTGTTCATGACATATGTGTTATTGGGGACGCCTACTAATACATTGTCTAAATCATAATCAGTGTATTACGGTCTGATCAACCTTAATGCACTTGGTTCACTCTTCGCATGACTACTTTACGTGGATTAAGATATAGTTGACTCAGCATGTTAGACTAATATACTTACCATTTAGACATGTCCGAGCATATCTTATCGGTTACATAACTGTACTGATATGAGCATATGAATAGGAATTTACCAAAATATGATCTCATCCGCAACTGTCCTTACAACTCTTTTTTTGAATTCTTTAATCGCCTTGAACCTCGTACTTGTATTCTATCACATCCTCCTTGAATTCTTTATTATTGTTTTTCGTCTTCCTTTATTTCGAAAAGACGAACGCTCATGCTTAGTATAAGTTTGATACACGAAGAGTATTAGATATACCCCATAGGCCAATCATATTACTTTGTGACTATATTTTGTAATTAAGGGCACATCACATGTGATATATTTGGTGTTAAATTTTTTGAGGATATGTTGATATTTTAACTAGATGGCATACCCACGATGCTAATGGATGACACGAGTAGCAGTAGTAGTATTCTCTTTCCTATCACCATCTCATCCCCTTGGGTTGTTCATCTTCTCTTCCATATCCATTCCTTGTCCCATGCTTAATTCTTTCTATCGTAGTTGTATCTTTTCGTGCCATCATGAATTGTTGATTTACTTCATCCTCACCCTTTATTTTGTTAGTTATAACATAAATGTGTTAGTAATAATTAATAACTAAAAAGATGAGTTCATAATAATAACCCTTATGTATATGCACTATAACAATATCTGTATTCTCTTATTATTTTTAAACCTTAAGTAGCATCCTTTAGTCTAACATGAATTAGTTGGATTGTTGTCACCCTCACATTTTCACTTAAGGGTAGTTTGGTAATTGACATAGATAATATTTATTTTTAGAATTAATTATATTTAATATTGTGCATGTGTATTAATTAATTATTGTATTATTTATTGATTGTTAGTTGGTATTTATTATTGGACTTGTGTAATGGACCATACCCATTTATTAGTTACATGAACCCAACATTTAGATTAGTTTAGATTGAGCCCATTAAATTAGGCCCATGGATTAGGAGGTTGGATTAATTAGTGAAACCATTAGACTAGAACCTTCTCCCTTAATTAATTTTTTTATGAGAGGTCCCAAGGGGTATTTTGGACATTTTATATTGCTTGGGAGAGGGTTTATGACCAGCCATTAGAGGAGGAGAGAGAGAGTGTCTTTTATTTTATTTTTTTATTTCCAAATAGATCTAGATTTTTTTCCCTTTCCAAATTCCTTCATTCTCTCACCATTTCTCACCAAATTTCTACCCAAATTCCTTCCCTATTCATCAATTGAGGCTACTACAACAATGATCTACAAGAAGGAAACAAGGATCTAGAAGGAGAAGGCCAAGATCTAGAAAGAGGAGCTATTTTCCATTTTGGAGATTTTTTTATTGGGAATCCATCTCCCAATATGTACATTTCAGTTTTTTCTCTAATAATAGACTCTAAATCTGATATTTAACTATGAGAAACCAACCCACATGCATAGGCTACCCATAGGAATTGGTTTTAGGTTCATAGGACACCTATGGTGGAAGTTATGTGCATTTTGGTGCCAATTTTGGGAGAATTCTGAGATTGGCACATGTAGTGGTTGTCATTGGGTCTAATAGATATAATTGACATTTGATTGCTTATTTGTGACTAGTGTCGTATCCACAATTGGATACGTGTAGGCCGTATCTCGTCAATTTGACGAAACGGGTTAATTTTGGGGGTTTTTCTCCGACACGGGGCCTTGTGCATATCATATTATGACACGGACACGTAGATACTTTAATTATTATACGTATTATTCATAATTATTGTATTAGACTTGCTCGTGTCCTCCGGGATGCGTTTCATTGTGTGTTGGAGCCGTATCACAAGCGTATCATAGAACTAGTGTGATACGGGTGCGGTGCACTCCACGTGTTTGTTGTTTTGTCCTCTTCCCTATACTTACATGTGTATTTATATATCTAGATAATATTTATGTATATATATATGTATATATTGGTATATATAATTAAGTGTATATGTGTGTGTCTATATGTGTATATATATATGTACTTGTATGTATGTATGTATGTATGTATGTATGTATGTATGTATGTATGTATGTATGTATGTATGTATATGTACTTGTATCTATGTATTGTATGCATTGTTAGTGTTAAATAGATTAGTAGCTATATGTTAGTATTTAGTTAGAGTATCATAACTAACTAGTTAGGTATTAGTATTAGTTACTATTAGTTCTAATTACCTTGAAGTATTACCAAGGTATTAAGTTTAGAATACTAAGGTATTAAAACACATGTTAAGGTAATATTGGGTATCAAGATACTCGATATTAATAGAAGGGTATATGGTAAGTAGCTATATGTAGTATTATATATAAGTATTATATATATATATATATATATATATATATATATATATATATATATATATATATATATATATATATATATATATATATTGTTAGTATTAGGTATTTAGTAGTATGTAATAGTTTTGTATGTTAGTTATAGTGTTGGGTAGTGAGCTATATATTATATTTGAATTATCTTGGGATACCAAGGTAATGTCAAGGTATTGAGGGATACTCAAGGTATTGGATAATGGGTTGGTTTAGTCAAGTTGGTTACTATAGTAGTTAGTTAGTTAGATATGTTTGTTTATGTAGATAATTAGATATGTAAACTAGTATATATATATGTTATGATTGATAGTTAGTCTCATATACTAATAGGTAGTGTATCTTGATAGTTAGTTATATTAGCTATACATATCTATGTATGTTAGTATTATAGTTAGTTATATGTTATATTGAGATGTATATATTAGTGTTAGTTATAGCTAGTATTAGTTTGAGGTTTTATATATCTATTAGTATTAGTTATATGTTAGAGTTAGGTTATCTCGGGATACCAAGGTATTACCAAGGTATTGGGTCGATACCTAAGGTATTGAGTTTGGGTATCGAGATAGGTGCGATAGGCATTAGTGCAAGGCCAAGGTATCCTAAATTTCTTGTTTTAATATAGTATTAAGTATAATGACTTGTATATATATATATATATATATATATATATATATATATATATATATATATATATATATATATAATATATATATAACACTATTTTTATATAAATGAACTTACTTATCTTAGGATACGGCTTTTTGAATGCCTTTTAGTATCTTAGCTTGGATTGTATAGCATAGTTTCATAGTGTTTCGACTTAGTGACTTAGTTTTAGACTCTTGCAACCTAAATTTTATCAGTTTGACCTAGAAATGGCTTTATGACTTAGAATTGTATCAACTTAACTTATTTCTATTTTAGAACATTGTATTGATGCAACATACCATATATAGGTTGTATGACACCAGCTTGGGCATTGAGAGACACACCTTGCTCAGGACTTTAGGTGAGTACATTTCTCTGATTATTTTCAATTCATAATATTGTATATATGCATGTTCTAGAATTGTATACATTGATCCCGACACAGTGGTTTTACGGACTGGTGCTATATGGATCCCGTCATGAGACGTTATCCCCTATCGTGTTCAGCGGGTACTCATATACATTGTATCTCATCGTGTATATTGGGTATTGATTATATTTCGTGTTCACACACTGTAAACCCCCTGATTTTGAAGAATTTTTAATTTGAAAATTTTCACAATTTTTTGGAATTTTCTGGGATTTTTATTAATTAAAACTAAGATATTTTGAATTTAAATAATTTTTAAATGATGTTAAATAATATTAAAATATTATGAAAATAATATTTTATGGTGTAAAATAAAAAATTAGACATAGGGTAATTTTCCGGAAATTTATTGGACCCCGAAAGTATTTTTAAAGTCCTAAAAACTAATTAATAATTAAACCTAAATGAATCCGGTTTATTTTTAAAATAAACCAACTGAACCGGACCGAACCCGGTCTAGATGAACCGGGTTCAAGCTTATTGGGTCGGATCCGGGCCGTCAGTCAAACCCGACCCCACCCGTCGACCCGAACCCGCTTCCCTGTTTTGTGGATCGGGCCGGATCCACCGCTGACCCGACCCGACCCGTCACCGCCCGACCCGGCCAGCCCCTCTCTCTCCCCGACCCTTCGCATCCCCGACCGCTCCGGCGTCGCTTCAGCTCCGGCCGCCGTGTAACGGCCGCTGCTCCGCCTCCCAGTGCCGCTTGGCCTCCCGAACCCGCCGCCTCGTCGCCTCCCTCACCGGACGTCCGTTCCCCTCTCCCTCTCTCCCTATAAAAACCGCCCCAGCTGAAACCCTAATCTCTTCCGCCACCCTCCGCCTGACCATCTCCCCTCGTCGTCGCCTTCGCCAGACCCCGACGACCCTCGCTCGACCCTCGCCCCGCTCCGCCGCCCTCACCTCGAACCCAACCCACTGCCATCTCCTCTCTTCCTCCTTTCCCGCTCCGATCACCCCGGCCACCCTGTCTCCCTCCTCCTGTTCTCCTCCGCCTCCCTCAGCCTGAGCAGCCTCGAGCCGGCCATCTCCACCCCGCTCCGCCGAGTTTCACTGAGCCGACGAACTGAGCCGACATCCGCTGAAGACCTCTGCCCAGAGCAGCTCCTCCGCCACCGTACAACCTCGACGAGCCCAGCGCCTCCCGCTGCTCCGTCCCCGATGACTCCGGCGACCCCGACGAGCTGAGCCGCCTCCGCCAGAGCGCTAACCCTCCTCCGGTGAAGCCCCGACCAGTCCGGTAGTCCCCGACGAGTGGCAGAACCCTAACCCTAGCCAGGATACGGCGCGGACACAGCAGCGTCGTGTCGCCTCGGACACGAGAAATCCAGTTTGCGGAGCCCTGTTCAGGTACCCATTTCTCTCTCCTTGCTGCCCCATTTTCTGTTTCGTCAGTTGTGACACGAACCCTGCGTGACCCTCTCGATGCCCGTGCAATCCGCTCGGTGCATCGCGTCCTGTGGCGATCGCGAACCGCGATCCAAAAACAGGAAAATCAATGCCCTGTTTCACCCCAGAACTGAGTACGCCCCGCCAAACGGGACGACTTGGTCGCGTGCGGTCTTCACCGAAACGTGCGCGTCGTTGATACGGACGTGCGGGATTTCGCAGAAGTTGATTCGGATGTGCGTGCACACCGGAATCAACGCGTATCTGCCGACAACGTCCCGTATCCATCTTTTCTGAATCTTGCTGTAACTTAGTGTACACACGTCAGATCGAAATGAAACTTGCGCCATCGGACTCGTAGCAATACGCTGGTCCTGTGACCCAAGTTTGGTTCGATTCTGAGAACGTTGACAAAATTACGTATCGTGGGCCCCACGGCTCCACTTGACGGGTGATTTTGTGACCAGCTCATCGGAATCCAATTCTGGAAGTTACGTTGGGTTTGTATCATCGTTCTGGACCTGTTGACACTAAGTTTGACAGATTTGGAGACATTTGGTTCTGACACTTTTTTCGGTGCGAAGCGGGCCACATGTGGACCCCGCTTTGACCAGAAACTGTCATTTTTGTCCTTGTGTCCAAACTGGACTCAAGGATAGGCATTTCTAGCTATTTGATATTTTCTGGATCTGATGGTGATATCTATTTCAGCAACCGGAGCAGTCCCTGCAGAACCCGCTGAAGTCAGAGCTACAGTTGGAGCCAGAACCCCAGGCAAGTGTACCTTGCCAAACTCTGCAGTTTTGTTACTTATTTTCTTGACTTATTTATACATTATTGTGCATGCTTAACCTAGGACCGTGTGACTTACTTAGCGTCCGATTAATAGTCGGGTGCCAACACCGTACGCGGAGTTGTGTAATGTCACCTAGAGATGGATATCGTACCCTTTGCATTCTCGTACTTGCTTTATCAAGTACGTTTTACCCAGGACACCTGACACTATTCATGATACAGAATCGTTCTGAGATATTCATGGTGATTCTGTATAAGATACAATTTTCATGACTTATTCCTTTGCTTAGATATTATATGACTGGATGCATTAGTTATGATCCTGCGTGGCATGGACATGAGACGTTGTGGACATGAGACATATAATTACATTGGGTGGGGAGAGACACACAGGCTACAGGTTGATTATATTATGACGGTCGTAGTCTCCCTTTGAGCTAGACAAACCACATGATATCGCTGCTACCGGCTCCCCGACACAGAGCTTGTAGTGGTCTCAGCCTGAGTTCTAGTGCTGCTCTCATCTTGCATTTCACTTAGTTGGTTACATATTTACCTATTATTTTATTTACTATTGTACTGCATTTATTTTGGCTTGAGTTATCTTGTATCTTGCTATGTCCCCTGAGGACCTGGATCCGGATTATGTCCCCAGGATTAGCAGACGAGATCTACCCCGAGGTATACGGGACAGGAGCATTAGCAGGAGCAGAAGCAGGAGTAGGTGCATATAGTGGAGCAGAACTAGGAACCGAGGACTAGGTGATTGCCATGGATTTTTTTGAGTATATGTTTCTTCCATACTCAGTCTGGATGTTCTTTACATTCTTGTTTTAAATGAACAATTGTATCAGACATGATTATCGGGTTGTTTCCCGATTTAATTACTTGTGACTTGATGTTGATATTTTTATTCCTTTGTTGATATTGATATATTTATTCTGTGGATGAGATTAGTAGACCCTGACTATTGTTTTACAGCTTAAGTATGCCCCGATGGATCCATTAAATTGGGTTTGTCCATTGGTGTGTGCTGCTGGCCATTGCCACGTGTCTAGTCCCTCGTTATTTTGGAACTGGGGCGTGACACACACTGCTCGTGTTCAGTGTGCTTATTCGTGTACACCCACCGCTCTTATTCGGTGGTTATGATATTCGTGTATACCCACTGCTCGTGACAGTGGTTATATTTTCGTGTTCGTAACGTATCGTGATTGGATCCATCGATATTAGTTGGGGGTGGGAGAGTAGGAGTTGATTATGTGATCAAAGCCATTGTTACAAATCGTGTACATTCTGGTTACATACCTCACTTATAATCCGTCTTACCTGATCATGTTTATCCAACCCGGTCACATAATGAACTTGTATTCTGAGACACATTAGCTAGTTTAGATTGCAGTTATTTTATTATATTGTTGAACTATATTCTCGTACATTACCTATATATCTATTGTTCATCATTCATATATTTAGTGATCTTGTATTTTATTTTTATATCTGTTTATATGCTCGATTATGCTATTGAAACTGCTTTCAGAGGTATGTACTTCGCTCCAATCCTAACTGGATATATTTTTCCAGATGATTGGCTTATAGAGCAGTGTCCCACATTCTACGGTCCATATGACGGTGTATCTTTAGAGGATCCTTTGGTAGACCAGGAGGACTTAGTTGCAGAGCCCGATGAGGTCTAGTTTATTTGTGTTGGACTTGTATCATATTATATTGTTGAGATTTATTGGGTTGTATATTATTTTAGATTATGGTTTATATCTTATTCTTTCCTTCGCTATTCCATTCGTGCTTATCTTCCTTAGTTTGCATTGTGATTGAGTTTAGTTATATTGTGAGATACCATTTTGTTCCTCCGTTTGGAGTTAAGATGATTGACATGTACCATATTATATTGTTGAGATGCTAGATAGTTAGAAATGACCCAGACAACGTTCTATCGCTGATTCTGCGACATAGGCTGGGCGTAACCTCGTACTCATGCCCGAATATCCGGGTGCGTGTCATGACACATTTTTAGTGGTGGCCCATGCAGGCCAGGCTTCATAAGTTATACGATGTTGTGGTAGTGCGATGACATAGTTGTACTACTACGAGCCTGCGATAGGATATAGGACATAGGACACTAGGATGAAAGAAGATACTCAATCATAAATTTCTTGAGAGATTCCTGGGACGACCCTTGAGAATCTTATTATAAGTTCCAATTCAAATCATTTTCCCTTATTTTCGTCCACTCTCACTTGTTGTTATTGAATTTGATTCTTGGTGAATCGGTTGTTGAATTTAATTCTTGGTGTTTGTTGTTGATGTCACTGCCACGTTCCGAAAATAGGGGTATTTTCGACTTTTTATAATATTTAATATTATGGTAGTTACAATTAAGTAATTGCATGATAAGTATATTTAATTTGAATAAATATGTGAGATGTGTAATTAAATATATAATTATATACAGTGTTCATTTATGTTCGAGCTGGTAGACTTGACCTAGAAGTCTAGTAGATGAACACCTGTCCGAATTATGGGATTATGTATTTAATTGTTTATTTAGAATTAAATTGTTGGAGGTAGTAATTAATTACCGTAATTTATTTACTTGTTGAGCCCTGCCCTTGCTTCGATATTTGGAGCGCTATCCTAGCTTTTGCCTTCCAACAAATTTTACAATCTTGCCCTAGACATGCCCGCCTTCCATTCTGCTATTTTTTGCAACTCATAATTATGCTCTATGTACCTCATTTTTAGCCGCACGAAAATCGTCGCGGACGTTTATTTAATTCCTAAATAAATTCCTATTTTGTATCGTTGTGCGTTCCAATCGAAATTGGAGGCAATCTTGACCTATTTTTCTTGCGGCCCAAATTAGGGTAATATTCTATTCTGAGTCTTCTTCATTAATGATATTGATGACCTGACCTGATTTTGGCCCCATGTCGTCCTAATTAATTTTAGAACACAACTTGCATTTATTTCTAATTAAATTGAGGATACCATTTTATCTGATTCCGTAAATCCCGGTAAATTTTAGTGCCCTGCTATTTGAGCCCATACCAAACATGCAGTGCCCTCTGACCCTACAAAACACCGAACACCGAATCGCCCGCCAAATTTTTATCATTTTATGCATCTGTGCAAATACCCAAATTTAAGGGGGCTAATTTGCAAAATTGTATTTGGTGTCGGCACCCCATTGGTTCAAACCAATGGAGAAGCCCAACATTGACTAGTCAACACCCTCACCCACATGAAGAACTTCTCCATGTCAAATCTAAGCCATCCACTCAATGGGGCTCATCACAACCCTTCATTCCAACACCCTTTCACTATTTAAGGCCCCCTCACCCACACTCTTCCCTAGGAAAGCCCTAATCCCCAAAAACCTAGGTAGCCCCCATCTCCTCAAGCCTCCAACCGTAGGCTTTCATTTCCTCCATCCTTTCTCCCTTCTTCTTCTCTTTTCTTCTTCTTCCCTTCTTCTTCTCCTTCTTTTTTTGAATTAATACAAAAGAGGAGGGAAACCAACACCACACCCATCTCCTGTACTCCGGCCACCCGGCCAACTCCGGCGGTCGAGCCCCGAGCCCCGAGCTCCGACCCCGTAGCCCCACCCTGCTGCTCCAGCTCCGCCGAGCTGTCCACCTCCTCCGGCCGACAGCACAGCACTCCGACCTCACTGCTCCTGCACAGCCTCAACTCCTTCCCCGACTGTGCAACCCCGGCCGTTTCTGCTGCAACTCCGGCTCTCCACAGCAGCACCCCGCTGCACATCCCCGCCGGCCCGCTGCTGTGCATCACCACCTCGACGCTGGAGCTCCTCCTCCCTCGCGTCGAGCTGACCCCCATCGAGCAGAACCACCAGCCCCAGCATCCCTCTTCACCGTATCACCACCATCATCATCACCTATCGCCACCACCACCAGTGCGGCCATCCCCCTGTCAGGTCCCCTCCGGCGAGCCTCCTCCAGCCCCCCTGTGAGCTCCTCCCCCTCCTTCCTCCTTCAATATGTTAATGTATATGTATTTGTATATATTAATTAATGTGTAGATATATATATGTATATAAATACGTATACGTATATTTGTGTATTGTGTATGTGTGTATACGAGTATTAGAATGTATTTTATATAAATGTAAATTGGTATATATATATATGTTAATGTATATAGTGTATTTTCTATTAGTGTGTATATATTTCATATATATATATATATACGCGTATATATATATATATATATATATATATATATATATATATATATATATATATATATATATATATATTGCGTATTTCTCTATTTTTATATATATGTATATGAAAATGTATGTTAGTATAAATACGTATTAAATATATATATATATGTATTAATTTATCTGTATACATATATATATATATATATATATATATATGTTAATGTATGTTTTAGTATTTAATGTTATATGTTATATAATAAATTGGTATATATATAACCGTATTTTGGTATAAATATATATATATATATATATATATATATATATATATATATATATATATATATATATATATATATATATATATATATATATAGATTTATATTTTCGTATTGGTATATGTATGTATATATATATGTTGTATTGGTTTATATATATATAAATGTAAATTGGTATATTTACCTGTATATAGTATAAGTATGATTTGGTATAATTATATATATATATATATATTTATATACATCTATCTAGTGTATATACACATATACGTATTTTGTACAAATTACTGATAGGCACTTATATATATATATATATATATATATATATATATATATATATATATATATATATATATATATATATATACGTATTTATTGGTATATACTCTGAGAGTAAATGTGTATTTATATACGTATCCCTACTAGATGACCCTAGTTGACTAGTGCCATGCCTGGCATAGCCCTGAGGCCAGTGTAATTCTATTGTGTGTTAGTGTAGCATCTGATACAAGTGATATTGTGATATGTTTATAGGACTGTTGGTTCATCCAGGAGATAGTCTGGAACAGGACATCAGTAGTTACCAGCTAAGGACTCAAGGCAAGTACATTCTCTGATAATTTCCAATTGTTGATAATTTCTATAAGTTCAATAATCTAGAAATGTTACATCTGAATCCTTGACACTGTGCTACACGGACTAGTATATAGCTTGGATCTGCAGTCATGAGATGTTACATTGATTATCGTATCGACATTGTACACGACATTGACATTAGACATTGATATTAGACATTGTACATGATATATTAGACAATGTTCGTGTATCGTGACGTGTCATGATTGGATCCATAGTACTAGTTGGGGGCGGAGAAATTGCTAGTGAGAGATATGATCAAATACCTATTGTACAATTAAAATATTATTGGTGTTAATCATAACCCTCACGTATGATTAGCCAGACTTTGTAGCAATCGTACATGTTCCCAAGCCGATCACATTTCGAAGCTACTATTTCAAACACTTAGAATAGATTACAGTTCTCTATTTAGATCATATACTACATCACCAGTATATGATCCTGTACCTTGTTCTCTTCATTTCATATATGCACTGACTGTATCACATTGCCTATATTGCATGTCTCTTTACATTGCCTGTCTCTTTATTTTGCCATTGTATTTATTTATTGTCTTCTCAGTATCTAGCATCATCTGTTTATTGCTTTATAGTCCTTATCAATTAAATGGAACTGTTATTTGAGATTGTACTTTGCTCCTTCCTGATTGGAAATATTTTTCCAGACTATGCCTTAGAGGATCGGTATCCGACACTTTATGGACCATATGGTGAGTAGCTGCAACTTGGGCTTGATAGTTTAGTTGTGATTCCGGGAGGTCTAGCTGGAATCACTAGTTTTCTAGTTAGTTCTTTTAGTAGACTATTTGTACCGGATTTGTCTCCGGCATACTTGTTGAGACTTGGATATTTGTTGAGTTAGATTTTACATTTAGACTTGTGTTGTATTTAATTTTATTTGTTCGATATCTTATCGTGCTATAGTCATGTGATTGAGTATGTGTTCGTATTATTTTGTGTCATTCGTGCCTCCTTATGGAGATTGGATGCTTGTGTGAGATTGGCTAGATAGTACCATGACCTTGATAGCGTTCTATCGCCGATGCTGCGGCGTAGGCTGGACGTACCTGCGTACTCGTGCCCCAATTTCGGGTACGGGTCGTGATACTTTTTTAGTGGTGGCCCATGCAGGTCAGACTTCGCGAGTTGTGCGATGTCGTGGTAGTGTGGCGTCCTTGTTACACTACTGCGTGCCTGCGATAGAATCTAGAACATAGGATACTAGGATGAGAGCGAATACTCAATCATAATTTCTTGAGAGAATCCTGGGATGACCCCTGAGAATCTTGTTATAATTTCCAATTTAAAATATTTCCCTTGTATTCCGTCCATTCTCACTTATTGATATTGAATTTGATTCTTGTTGATTAGTTATTAAATTAGGATCTTGGTTTCATTGTAGAGTTTGATTTCATATCAAGACAAATTTTTTTGGGACTAATTTATGGTATCATCTGATGACGCATGTTGATGAGGATAGTAAGAAAGATTAACATTAGAGGTATTGGACTACAAGATATGGATTTAAATTATAATTTGAAGATTGAAAATGAATTACAAATTTTTTTGAATTTTGAGGAGTTGAGATATTTTGTTATTAAATTTTTTGAGGATTCAGATTCAATTCAATGAACCTAGACAAAGTTTTAAGGATTTTTGGAATTGATAAAAATTTTTATTTCAGTATTTGAATATTTGACCTTGAGGAAGGTATATGCATTTTACCTTAAATTATTCGAGGAGTTAGTTTTGAAGATTTTAATTTGAGGATAAAATTTTATAGTGGGAGAGATATATTAGTATATAAGTAGATGAGATGCATATGAAAGGATCTGTTGGCTTAAGCATGATTGAGATTTTACTGCCAACTGGCTTGGGTGTTCATCTTGGATTGTATCAGAGGGAGTAGTACTTAGTATAGTGTGTTGCAATTGATATGCACTTGAGTGATAAGAATAACTAGTAACAATGATTGCAGTAGGTAAGAAAGCTAATATTGAGTATGTTTCTAGTAGAACTGTGGTACCTAGGGGATAGAGGTATCAAACCTTGGATGCATCATTGACCTGTGCAATCACAACTAGGTAATTTATTCCAATCTATTTATCTTGAATGTTGCTTCTTTAGAACTTTACTGTCCTTTCTTGATGATATCGCCTTTTGCCTTAATTGATTCTTTGGGATCTGTCTTCAGGATGTCGCCGAAGACACGGTCTATGAGAGTGGTAGCATCAGCTTTAGAGGGGTCTGCCACCTCTCCACCCGAGGGACAGACATCCGTAGTTCCTCCTACATCTCCGATACACGTAGGAGTATCTGCACTTTTCGGGGATCCTCCTCCCCCACCTGTTCAGAGGATTGCCGCAGCTGTGACGGACAACCTTCCTCCTCCACCGACTCTGATTTTCGGAGGATTGTCCATCGACGGGGCGCAGATGTTTACCTTGATCCAGGACATGGTAGATGCTCAGAGAGTGACGGCAGATGCTCAGCGAGTTCAAGCTGAGGCTCAGAGGGTGCAAGCAGAAGCGCCCCAGGCACAAACTGAGCTGATGAGAGAGAGCATGGAGAACGCTCACCAGATGGCGCTACATGCAGTTGAGAGAGTTGCCCAGCAGTATCCTGGCCAGTGGCAGCCGAGGGCATTTCAGTATCAACAGCAGTACCAGGCACCAGTTCATATTCGGCAATAGCCATGGGCATTTCAGTATCAACAGCAGTACCCGGCACCAGTTCGTGTACAGCAGGATCAACGGACTTGTCATTTCTGTAGGAAGCCATGTCACCTTTGGGGGAGCTGTAGAATGAGGCTAGAACTTTGTTTGCACTGCGGCGCTGCGGGACATCGAGTAAGGGATTGTCTTCGAGTTCCTTATCTTCCCGGCCAGCGCGCAGCTTCAGATTATAGAGATCCAGTTAGGCTACCCGTGGAACCATATATTGCTCAGCACCCGCAAAGGGAACCACCCCAGCAGGGCGGGACATTTGCGATGACGGTCGAGGAGACCGATACTGCAGGTAATGTGTTTGCAGGTTCTATTTTTCCTTCCTTCTGTTCCTATCTATTTGATTGATTGACTGATTCCCTAGTACCGTAGCTTGTATGCCTAATTTTCTTGTTATAATGTAGTTAGTAGTACACCCAGATACAGAGACTGCAATACCATGACAAAAGACACCATGACCGTACATATTTCCCTTAGGTTGCATGTTGTATGATTGTAGGAAAGATTCTTCTTAGACCATGATTATCGGGGTTTGACCATGACGAAGATTCATGAATGGGTTATGACTTGACAAGAGAGACAAGATGATTAAAATTCGAGGATAAACATTGATTTAAATAAAGGGTTAAGAAATTAACATGGCATAACGGATGGTTTATTAGTTCCAGGAAGGATATGATATGATTGAGGTTATCATTAGAATTTGGAAATTTTGAGAGATTATCATTATATTTATTTGATTGCAAGTTATGAATTTTAGAATTTTATATTTGGTTGTTGCATTTGGAGAATCCATAAGTATCGCATTGTTGAGTATTTTGAGGAAAGAGGAAATCGAGGAATAAATTTTTTTATGGATTAATGTTTAAATTCAAACTTTTTGGGACGAGATTTACATTTTCTATATGTGCATTGATTAAAATCAAATTAGAGGAGTGGATATTAAATTCCGAGTATTGAATTATTAACTAAAAAAAAAAATTCGGAAATTTTTTGATAAAAATGGACTTTGATTTTATTTCGAGGATTTTTTCAGGAATGCAATAATTTCAGAATTTTGAAAATTGTGAGAAGACATTGTGGATTATTACCTGATTTCGTGGTTGATGAATTTAAACTTTGAGGGAAAATAATAATGTGTATGAATAAATACTACTATGAGGATTTTAAATTTTGAGGACGAAATTCTTTTAAGGAGGGTAGACTTGTCAATGCCACGTTCCGAAAACAGGGGTATTTTTGACTTTTTATAATATTTAATATTATGGTAGTTACAATTAAGTAATTGCATGATAAGTATATTTAATTTGAATAAATATGTGAGATGTGTAATTAAATATATAATTATATACAGTGTTCATTTATGTTCGAGCTGGTAGACTTGACCTAGAAGCCCAGTAGATGAACACCTTTCCGAATTATAGGATTATGTATTTAATTGTTTATTTAGAATTAAATTGTTGGAGGTAGTAATTAATTACCGTAATTTATTTAATTGTTGCGCCCTGCCCTTGCTTCGATATTTGGAGCGCTACCCTAGCTTTTGCCTTTCAACAAATTTCACAATCTTGCCCTAGACATGCCCGCCTTCCATTCTGCTATTTTTTGTAACTCATAATTATGCTCTATGTACCTCATTTTTAGCCGCACGAAAATTGTCGCGGACGTTTATAATTCCTAAATAAATTCCTATTTTGTATCGTTGTGCGTTCCAATCGAAATTGGAGGCAATCTTGACCTATTTTTCTTGCGGCCCAAATTAGGATAATATTTTATTCTGAGTCTTCTTCATTAATGATATTGATGACCCGACCTGATTTTGGTCCCATGTTCTCCTAATTAATTTTAGAACAAAACTTTACAAAACACCGAACACCGAATCGCCCATCAAATTTTTATCATTTTATGCATCTGTGCAAATACCCAAATTTAAGGGGGCTAATTTGCAAAATTGCATTTGGTGTCGGCACCCCATTGGTTCAAACCAATGGAGAAGCCCAACATTGACTAGTTAACACCCTCACCCACATGAAGAACTTCTCCATGTCAAATCTAAGCCATCCACTTAATGGGGCTCATCACAACCCTTCATTCCAACACCCTTTCACTATTTAAGGCCCCCTCACCCACACTCTTCCCTAGGAAAGCCCTAATCCCCAAAAACCTAGGTAGCCCCCATCTCCTCAAGCCTCCAACCGTAGGCTTTCATTTCCTCCATCCTTTCTCCCTTCTTCTTCTCTTTTCTTCTTCTTCCCTTCTTCTTCTTCTTCTTCTTCTTTTGAATTAATACAAAAGAGGGGGGAAACCAACACCACACCCATCTCCTGTACTCCGGCCACCCGGCCAACTCCGGCGGTCGAGCCCCGAGCCCCGAGCCCCAAGCTCCGACCCCGTAGCCCCACCCTGCTGCTCCAGCTCCGCCGAGCTGTCCACCTCCTCCGGCCGGCAACACAGCACTCCGACCTCACTGCTCCGGCATAGCCTCAACTCCTTCCCCGACTGTGCAACCCCGGCCGTTTCTGCTGCAACTCCGGCGCTCCACAGCAGCACCCCGCTGCACATCCCCGCCGGCCCGCTACTGTGCATCACCACCTCGACGCTGGAGTTCCTCCTCCCTCGCGTCGAGCTGACCCCCATCGAGCAGAACCACCAGCCCCAGCATCCCTCTTCACCGTATCACCACCATCATCATCACCTATCGCCACCACCATCAGTGCGGCCATCCCCCTGTCAGGTCCCCTCCGGCGAGCCTCCTCCAGCCCCCCTGTGAGCTCCTCCCCCTCCCTCCTCCTTCAATATGTTAATGTATATGTATTTGTATATATTAATTAATGTGTAGATATATATATGTATATAAATACGTATACGTATATTTGTGTATTGTGTATGTGTGTATACGAGTATTAGAATATATTTTATATAAATGTAAATTGGTATATATATGTTAATGTATATAGTGTATTTTCTATTAGTGTGTATATATTTCATATATATATATACGCGTATATGTGTATATATATATATATATATATATATATATATATATCGCGTATTTCTCTATTTTTATATATATGTATATTAAAATGTATGTTAGTATAAATACGTATTATATATATATATGTATTAATTTATCTGTATATATATATATATATGTTAATGTATGTTTTAGTATTTAATGTTATATGTTATATAATAAATTGGTATATATATAATCGTATTTTGGTATAAATATATATATATAGATTTATATTTTCGTATTGGTATATGTTTGTATGTATATATATATGTTGTATTGGTTTATATATATATAAATATAAATTGGTATATTTACTTGTATATAGTATAAGTATGATTTGGTATAATTATATATATATATATATATTTATATACATCTATCTAGTGTATATACACATATACGTATTTTGTACAAATTACTGATAGGCACTTATATATATATATATATATATATATATATATATATATATATATATATATATATATATATATATATATATATATATATATATATATACGTATTTATTGGTATATACTCTGAGTGTAAATGTGTATTTATATACGTATCCCTACTAGATGACCCTAGTTGACTAGTGCCATGCCTGGCATAGCCCTAAGGCCAGTGTAATTCTATTGTGTGTTAGTGTAGCATCTGATACAAGTGATATTGTGATATGTTTATAGGACTGTTGGTTCATCCAGGAGATACTCTGGAACAGGACATCAGTAGTTACTAGCTAAGGACCCAAGGCAAGTACATTCTCTGATAATTTCCAATTGTTGATAATTTCTATAAGTTTAATAATCTAGAAATGTTACATCTGAATCCTTGACACTGTGCTACACGGACTAGTATATAGCTTGGATCTGCAGTCATGAGATATTACATTGATTATCGTATCGACATTGTACACGACATTGACATTAGACATTGATATTAGACATTGTACATGATATATTAGACAATGTTCGTGTATCGTGATGTGTCATGATTGGATCCATAGTACTAGTTGGGGGCGGGGAAATTGCTAGTGAGAGATGTGATCAAATACCCATTGTACAATTAAAATATTATTGGTGTTAATCATAACCCTCACGTATGATTAGCCAGACTTTGTAGCAATCGTACATGTTCCCAAGACGATCATATTTCGAAGCTACTATTTCAAACACTTAGAATAGATTACAGTTCTCTATTTAGATCATATACTACATCACCAGTATATGATCATGTACCTTGTTCTCTTCATTTCATATATGCACTGACTGTATCACATTGCCTATATTGCCTGTCTCTTTATTTTGCCATTGTATTTATTCATTGTCTTCTCAGTATCTAGCATCATCTGTTTATTGCTTTATAGTCCTTATCAATTAAATGGAACTGTTATTTGAGATTGTACTTTGCTCCTTCCTGACTGGAAATATTTTTTCAGACTATGCCTTAGAGGATCGGTATCCGACACTTTATGGACCATATGGTGAGTAGCTGCAACTTGGGCTTGATAGTTTAGTTGTGATTCCGGGAGGTCTAGCCGGAATAACTAGTTTTCTAGTTAGTTCTTTTAGTAGACTATTTGTACCGGATTTGTCTCCGGCATACTTGTTGAGACTTGGATATTTGTTGAGTTAGATTTTACATTTAGACTTGTGTTGTATTTAATTTTATTTATTCGATATCTTATCGTGCTGTAGTCATGTAATTGAGTATGTGTTCGTATTATTTTGTGTCATCCGTGCCTCCTTATGGAGATTGGATGCTTGTGTGAGATTGGCTAGATAGTACCATGACCTTGACAGCGTTCTACCACTGATGCTGCGGCATAGGCTGGACGTACCCGCGTACTCGTACCCCAATTCCGGGTGCGGGTCGTGATAGTTGAGTTTGATTTCATATCGAGATAAATTTTACGGAGTAAATTACGGTATCATCTGATGACATATATTGATGAGCACAGTGAGAAAGGTAAAACGTCTGCTTTGGTTATGGAGCCTAGAATTTATCGTAGCCATATTAACTGGCATGGCGAAAACATAGGTACCTGACTTCGGATGTACATATTTTAGTTATGAAATTTAAAATTTCTCGCAGCTGTACTAGTCGGCACAACGAGGATTCTAGACGACATGATTATAGGGGTGCATACCTAAGTTATGGAATCTATCGTTTATCGTTCTATGCTTACTGGCACGGCGATGATTCTTAGTGTCATGATTTCGGACAGACGTGTATGATTATCAGATTGTATCTTAAATTGGTTCTTAAAGTATCATCTCAATACTTATCCACTTCTGTTATTATAGGGCTTTGTTCCATCATTTTCTTTAGCTTAGCAGTAGAGATACCTTCAGTTCTTTAGTCCAGTTCCTTATAGAGCTTTATTTTATTAAGGTTCCTTGTTAGTGTGATAATTGGTGACTTGTAATTAGGTCTGTGTCTTGAGTATCAGTATTGACTATTGGGAGTGTGGCTTGTGAGTCTGTAAGTGGTTCTTGGTTAGGCATGCGAGCAATAGGCATCAATCTAGAGATAACCCATATTTTAGTACCTTGTAGCAATAGTTCTATGATAATGTGTCATTATAGTTAGTACTGGTACTACAGGTAGAAGGGGGAGTAAACTATATCAGTGATGGTTCCAGGAGTTAGTATCAGAGTCAGCATGCCAGTTCTGGATAGTCATGAATTAATGTAGTTGAGTGATCCATGTAAACAATTAAGTATTAAGAAAATTGTGTTGGAAATTAATGGAGCATGATATTCAATTTGGTGGTTGATACTTGGGTGTGTCAAGAGTAAAGAAATGTATATGCATAAAGGGTATTAGTGTCACGTCTCAGTCCCAAAATACGTAGGACTAGGAACACGTAAGCATGCCAGCCGCATGTATATGGCAACTCCAATATATGGAAATCATAACACATGCGTACGCTGTAATATGAATAATAATTCACAAGTGGTATAAACTATCTCAAGTCACAGGGCATAACTAAATCTCATCCATAGAAAATCATAAATAAATAAATAATCAATAACTTTGTAACTAAATTTTAATATGAAGTATCAAAGGATGATAGTCGGATGGAAACAAATATTCTACCAAACTAGAATATAAAATAAACAAAATAATACATCAACTAATAATCACGAGGCTCGAAGAGAAGACCTCCTCAAAATATAAGTAGCAAGTCCGGATCCTCTCATGCGAACAGTCATGAACATCTACACCTATGGTCCACAGGACGGTGTATCTTTAGAGGATCCTTTGGTAGACCAGGAGGACTTAGTTGCAGAGCTCGTGGAGGTCTAGTTTATTTGTGTTGGACTTGTATCATATTATATTATTGAGATTCATTGGGTTGTATATTATTTCAGATTATGGTTTATATCTTATTCTTTCCTTCGCTATTCTATTCGTACTTATCTTCCTTAGTTTGTATTATGATTGAGTTTAGTTATATTGTGAGATACCATTTTGTTCCTCCGTTTGGAGTTGAGATGATTGACAGGTACCATATTATATTGTTGAGATGCTAGATAGTTAGAAATGACCCAGACAATGTTCTACCGCCGGTTCTGCGACGTAGGCTGGGCGTAACCACGTACTCGTGCCCGAATATCCGGGTGCGGGTCGTGACAATTGTTAAAATGATTCATACTTCTAATAGTTTTATAAAGTTAGTCAAGACCTTAATTGTTGCCCTAAAACTTAGACTAAGCTTAGAAAAGAGTTGAAGGCACTTGTTACGAACTGATGACTATGACAAATCGCTGGCGAGGTAGCGACAGCTGCAGCTAGACGATTATGGTAGAGTAGTCGAATTATTTGCAGCCATACTGGCCAAGTAGCGTGGCAGTATTAGACTAAGATACTTGACGGTTACGAAAAAAAATCATGGTTATGAGATTCCAGACAAGTATCCCAAAATTCTCGACCCAATGAATAAATTCGTCTTACAACCTAGAGAATAGCCTCAAAAGACTTTGACTACTAGTAGAATTCTTGTAAGTTGGGTAGTGTAGACGAGTTAGAGGATAAAAGAATAGTGTATAAACCATAAGGGAGAAAAGTGTTAGGGTGACTGACCATAACCTTTTAGGAAGCACTACAAGCTAGCAATGACGTGTTAATAGCTATAGTGATTTATTACGAATATGTGTTAGTATTAATTTCGAGGACGAAATTATTGTAAGTTGGGTAGAATTTAAACCCCCTAAAATTTTAAAATTTTATTTTAAGTATTTTTATTAAATTATTGAATTTCTTTAGAGTATTTTTATAGTTAATTAGAAAATAAATTTTATTGATTTAATTACTTAGATAAATACTCATTTAGAATTATTACACAAAACTATTATTTTATTTTAGGAATCCTTGTTAAAGGGTGATAGATTTTTAGAATTTATTTTTGTGTATAAATGTTTTTGGATTTATAACCTCATATATATATGTAAATATATATGTTAATAAATATATAATAATGATAATAATAATAAGTAATAGTAATAGTAATACTAATAGTAGTAATAATAATAATAATAATAATAATAATAATAATAATAATAATAATAATAATAATAATAAAAAGGATAAGAAAAACAAAAAAATAAATAAAAGAAAAGTAAAAACAAAAACCTAAAACTAAAGAAAACCTATTTACTAATCCTAACCCAACCCAACTCACCCACATCAGAACCTCCCCCCCCCGCGGCTCTCTCTCTCTCTCTCTCTATATATATATATATATACATATACGTTCATAAATCCTAACCCCAATCCCTAAACCATTCCCATACCCCCGACCTCAGCCCCGACCGGCGATCGACCGCGGCCGCGCCGGCGCCGCTGCCCTGGGCCACCGCAGCCGCCGGGGACCGCAACGCCGTCCGCCCCCGCCCGCGCGCGCATATGCGCAGCCCCGAACCCATCTTCAAGGTATTATATCTCCCTCATCTCTGATTCTTTTTGTGAGCGGTTTGTCCATGTACGTTCACAACCTAATCCTTTAGGATTTTTTTTAAGCGGGACGAGTTTTCGTGCCCTGGATTGGTCGAAAAATCGACCGAAAAACGACCGAAAAACGACCGAAAAACTGACTAAAAATAGTCCAAAATTTTAACCCAAACCCCCATGTTCATGTCCAATGTGCCACCAACCTGTTTAATATTTTCAAAATCTAATCGAAGGATTTTCTTCTCTATATAACCGAGAATTTAATTATTTTTTTAGTTTTTATAAATTTGTTTTAATTATTAAATTATTCGACCTCCAAAATGACCAAAAACTTGGTAATTTAAAATTGAGATTTTGGGATACGGAGTGCGCCCCGCCAACGGGAGTATCTCATCGTGTACCAATTGTACCAAAAGACACGTATGGTATATCCTGATGTGTGGGCTTTCGCAGAAGTTGATTTGGACGTGTGTGCGCGTCGAAATCGACCCGTATCCATAAAAAGTTTCCGTATCGCGACTTTTGCAAAATACCACCCCACTTTGTGTACGCTCGTCAGAATGCGACAAAACTTGCACCATTGGATTCGTGGTATCACGCTGGTCATGTGACCCAAGTTTTACGCGATTCTGAGACAGTTGACCAAGCCGTCTATTTGCGGGCCCCATGGTTTGACTTGAAGGACGATTTTGTGATCGGCTTACCAAAATCCAAAATTGAGCATACAGTTGAGTTCGTATCGACGTTTAGAATTTGTTTGACCTATAATTTATTCCATTTAGAGACCTTTATCTCTGGCACGTATTTCGATGCAAAGTAGGCCACATGTGGACCCGCTTTGACCCAAAATTATCGTTTTGTCCCTGTGTCCAAATTGGACGAAAGGGTAAATTTTTCTGACTATCTCGCTTATTCTGGGAACGTTGGTGATGTTTATTTCAGCATCCGAAGACATTCATTCTGATGCCATAGTATCTGATCCCTTGTGCTTGACGTCTGGACGTTACAATTCATAATTTTCTTGTCAGACAAGTATACCTTACCAAATTTCTTACAGTACTTTGCATGCTTGTCATATTTTTATATATATTCATTATATGTGTGTGTTCTTTTAGTCATAATTATATATTATATATGTTGACACACACTTGACACATAGTATCATGGGAGGGGAGAACAGTCAGTAAGCATATGGGATACCCACTCTGGTAAACCGTAGTAACTAGCACGCACTACGGTAGTTGTGTCACGATGGTCGCTACCCTCGAAGTATGACGGCTTCTGATGTACATGGAGGTGTATGTGAGTTGTGAGATAGATAGAGTAGCCTACACATGCCCATACGTCGAAAAGTTGTTCTCACTATGCATTTTCATATAGATTGTCTAGTACATCATACTTATATATTTTGTCTATTATGCATGTTTTACTGTATTCAATTGACATGCTTTTATGTATCTTGTTACGTCCCTCCGAGGACCTGGTCCCTTTCCAGGTGTAGACGATCTTGACTATTTGCAGGACCACGGATCAGGACTTGCTACTTCTCTCTCTTTCGAGGAGGTCTTATCTTCGAGCCTCATTGTTCATTAGATGTACTTATTTTGTTTCTCTTATATTCTAGTTTGGTAGTAGATTTGTCTCCACCCAACTACTTGTTCTTATTAAGCATTTTATACTTGATTCAGTTATATAGTTGATTGGTTATTTGATTCTGTGGATGAGATCTAGTTATGCCCTGTGACTTATGACATAAATTTATACCACTTGTGAATTATTATTCATAATACAACGTACGTATGTGTTATGGTTTTCATATATTGGAGTTGCCATATACATACGGCTGGCATGCTTACGTATTCCTAGTCCTACGTATTTTGGGACTGGGGCGTGACATATTTCAACATTGTTTCAATGCTTGCCTGCTTTACATATTCGCTATGCTCATCACATGAATTCATGCCACGACCTCCGGTAACACTATCTTGTCTTGCATTCTTCTAAGTTTTTTGAAAGACTATCGAATAGTCGTTCCGTGCAAGTATGAACCTGAAAGTATTCGGGACCGTTGGGTCGCCAAGGTAGTTCCCGAACCAAGGATTGCATATTGTCAATAAAACAAGAATCACAGCTCGTGGAGCAATACTCGATCAGTACTGAATTTTAATGGCTCAGGGAGTCGATTTATATTTATGAACAATCCTGCACTAAACTTGAACTCGTATCTGACAAGATCCTGATTTGAACTTGTACCAGAGGCCTGGAAGATTAGAGACTTGCTTGGTCACGGACAACTTGGTGCACAAGGACGATTTTCGAATCTCGTTCCGCGAACGGTCTCCGGGGCACTGGGCCGATTCGACCTGTCAAAATCTTCTGACTATAGTCGCCTGCATCGGGCGGGATATGTGAGCACCCTGATTTTTATATAGGGTTAGTTCGATAATTAATAATCATTTTTTTAATTAAATATTTATTCAATAATTTAATTGAACTTTGAAAACCAACCATCATGGTTTTAAGATCTTGAGTGCAACACTATACTTTCCCTTCCAACCAACCTAGCATGCTCGACTTTGATGAGTCAAATTAGGCTCCTACCATGACTGTCACTCACAAATTCATAATCTCATATTTTGTTTTGGTAGCACAATTTTTGTGACACAATTACGAGGAAACAATGATTAATTAACCCTTTTGTCGTGGCGTACGATTTTAACACACCACCCCAACCCATTGCTTCCAACTAAATCCATACTATGAGCGTAACTGGCCCTATTACACGTATGACACTCGAGTTGCATTATTCATACCCCTGTATGCTTCCAATATAATATTAAGTATAAAGTAGAAAATAGAATTTATGGATTTATTTAACTAATTTAATAGTCATTCATATTTGGTAAATATATTTTGAATTGATATAAATTTGGTTGTAAATTATTGTTGGAAGAAATATAAATTTCGTAAAAAAAATTCCAAGTACCTAACTATTTTCGAAATTTTTTTACATATAAATATTGAATTGAATAAAACAAAAGAAAAGAAAAAGAAAAAGAATAAAGAAAGAAAAGAAATAAAATTAACCCTAACACTAATCTAACTAATCTACCCAACCCATACCCCGCGTGCAGAACCCAGACCCTCACCCGCAAATTCCTCCCTCATCTCTCGTTCTCTCTCTCTCTCTCTCTCTATATATATATATATATATATATATATATATATATATATGAATCTACAACGAAACCCTAACCCTAAAACCACCTCCCCTAGCCTCTCCCCAGACGAGCGCCGCCCTCCGGCGCCGCTGCCCCACCGCCTGGCCACCGCCGGAGCTGCCCGACCGCCGCAGATCCTCCCCCGCGCGCACGCATTTGCACAACCTGCAACCCTGATGACCCAACTTCTAGGTATATTAACTACCTCTTCCTCGCTCTATTTTTTGAATGGTTTATCCGTACACGCTCACAATCTGACCCCCTAGGATTCCCTTCAAGTGGAACGAATTTAGGCACCCGGGTTTGATCGAAAAATCGACCAGAAGTTGGCCAAAAAACTGTTCAAAAATAGTTCAGACATTCAGTCTAAGTACCCATGTTCATGTCCAATTTTCTACAAACTCGTTAATTATTTTTAAAATATTATTGAAAAGACTTATTCACAATATAACCAAGATTTTTTACTGTTCTTTTAGTTTTTATTAGTTTGTTTTAATGGTTAAATTATTCTGATTCCAAAACGACTAAAAGACTTATTTTTAAAACACCAATAATATTCAATATGGGATACGTCCCGCCAAAAGAGGTCATGTCATCGCATGCGGATTGTACCGAATGGTGCGTAACATAAACGCAAACATGTAGGCTTTCGCAAAACTTGATTTGGATGTGTGTGCACGCCGGAATCTACGCATATCCGCCAAAAAATACCGTATCGGCCTATTTCGACACCTCGCCATAACTTCGTGTGTACTCGTCGATTCAAAATAAAACTTATGTCATTGGATTTGCAGCATTACGCTGGTCCTGTGATCCAATTTTGGTTTGGATATGAGAACGTTGACGAAATACTGTTTCGTGGGCCTAACGGTTCCACATGATGGGAGATTTCGTGATCGGCTCATCCGAATCCAGTCTTGGACGTTCCATTGGGGTATTATCGTTCTGGACTCGTAGACACTAATCTTGATAAATTTGGAGAACTTTGTGTCACCCATATTTTTCTGTGCGAAGTGGGCCACATGTAGACCCTACTTTGACCCAAAAACTGTCAATTCTGCCCCGTGTCAAAATTGGACTTATGGGTAGTCAATCCTAGTTATTTCAAGTATTCTGAAAATATTGGTGATGTTTGTTTCAGCATCCGGATGCGTACTTGCATATTCCTCTTTCCCAGGAGCAGTTGACGGAGTTCAGAACCCAGGCAAGTGTACCTTGCCAAACTTACAGTAGATCATGTTATATTATCTGTTTGTGTTTATTTCCATATATATATATATATATATATATATATATATATATATATATATATTCTTGTGATATACCTGCTCAGCCTAGGACCGTGAGACATTGCTTAGCGTCCGAACAAGATTCGAGTGTCGACGTCATACGCGGAGTCGTATAACTTCACTTAGAGAGTTGATTCCACAATCCTATTTTTTTACGTGCTTGCTTTACCAAGTACGCCATACCGTAGGACACTTGACACTATTTTATGTGACATAATTCTTCTTGAGTTATTAATGGTGATTCTGTATAGGCTTACATGATTCGTGATATGAGACTTGCATATTATATGGATATTATTATGACTCGTTGTATTAGCTAGAGGTCATGATCTTGCGTGTTATGGACATAAGACGTTGTGGACATGAGATGTGAGGTTACATTGGGTGGAAAGAGACACATATGCTACAGGCTGATTATGTTATATATATACTATGTTACAAGAGGTGCTTTAGTCTCTATACCAGAGCTTGGCACATTTACTGGCCCTACGACATATTAGTTGCTGCTATGGGCTCCCCGACACAGAGCCTGTAGTGGTCTCAGCCTGAGTACTAGTGATATTTCACTTAGCTGGTCACATAGCTTGCCCCGAGGATCTGTTTTTACTTACTGTATTTTATTTTGGCTTGAGTGTTTATTGTACCTTGCTATATCCCCTGAGGACCTGGATCCGGATTATGTCCCCAGGTGTAGACGAGGAGAGCTATCCCAAGGTTTACGGGACATGTGCTACAATTAGAGACGTACATGTTGCAGAGGATGAGGTTGTTCCGGAGGAATTCTCTTGAGCACACAGTATTCTCACAATTCATTTATTATGCTTAGTGTTCTTAGATATTTGATCTTATAGTGACTTCTGGATATTGTACTTAGAGTTATTTTCCTTTCCATTTTGATGACAGGTTGTTCCCCGTGACATTATTTATATTATTTTGGTTGGACAAATTATTTTATATTATTGTGACTGGACTTGTCTCTTTGTGATTTTGTTACTTTTTGTGGATGAGATTAGATATATAAACTGTAATATGTATCATAGACTATTGTATTTATTTTACAGCTTAAGTGCACTCTAAAGGGTCCATTAAATTGGGTTTACCCATTGGAGTTGTGCTGTTGGCCATTGCCACGTGGCTAGTCCCTTGGAATTTTGGGACTTGGCCGTGACATAGTTTTTGTGGTGGCCCATGCAAGTCTACGAATATATTGCTTTAGTTTCAACTAAGGGACCGAGCAAGCCTACAATTAGGATAAGAATTAATTTATAGGAACTCATCCATATGTTGACACATTCTTGACCTCTATATCGGACTCGAATAAATTCCTTGGCTTGCATCATGCTTGATTCAACTGTTCAACCCTACACTGATCCTGACAGAAGAGGAGAAGGTGGAGAAATTCTTTGACATGTTGAGCTTTGAACTACAAAGACAGATTGGCTCCGTTGTACCTGCTTCTTATACGGACGTCCTTGACGCAGCTAACGCATGACGTGCATCCACATAAGGAAGTCCAGCCAGAAGAGACCGTACACATTAGTACCATCTCGAGTACCACACGGGGAGCCTGCAAAGCGACCCCAGATGAATCCACCATAGAGAGCAGCATCACGAGCCCCATCCCTTCCTACTTGTCACTACTGTGGCAAGGTAGGCCATATTGAGAGAGAGTGCAGACGTAAATTGGGATTATATTTATCTTGCAGATCCAGTCAAAATTCAGTCAGGGATTGCCCTGAGTATCGGGAAGGAACACCGATGGTTCATCAACCCGCTTTACCAGCACCGAGGCCAGTCCAGCAGCTACATCGACCAGCTTATCCAGCACCAGGAGTGCTACAGGAGGAAGATGGAGGATTCGGACCACCAGCACTGGGAGGATACCAGTCGAGGCCACCCTTAGCATCACAGGCAACACTCTTCCAGCAGGCCCAGCAACAACAGAGGGCATCACCACAGGGGCGTGGACATGCTTTTGCAATGACAGTAGAGGAGGCACAGACTGGAGGAGTAGCGAATATGGATAAGATTTAGTTTTATCATAGCTAGCTATAATAACGAATATTTCTAGTAATACTTTAGCATGTGTCTGTTAGTTCCATTTCCTAGCCTATACCAAGTATTATATTAGCATGAACTTGTTAGTCTAGATTAGTAATAGGTAAGAGGTACCCAAGTTTTTATAAGTTGTAGTTGATCTTCGTTCTAATCAGACTCCATTACTCTTGAGTTACTCATCTCTCATTGCATAGGATTTTTTTTTTATTGCTTTCCTATGTGTTCTGCTTGAACAAAACCCTCTCCATTCCTCTCAATTTTTCCCTTGTTCATGGTCCCTTATCCTTTGTGTCGTGCTTCAACAAATATCATACAACTATGTCATCTCTTTTGGAGCAAACCTTTCCTGACAGGTTATATTTTATTTTTTTAATTGTGAGGACGTAATTGTTTTAAGGTGGGTAGATTGTGAGCACCCTGCTTTTTATATAGGGTTAGTTCAGTAATTAATAATCATTTTTTTATATTAAATTTTTATTCGATAATTTAATTGAACTTTGGAAACCATCCACCATGGTTTTATGATCTTGAGTGTAACACTAGCATTTTCCTTCCAACCAACCTAGCATGCTCGACTTAGACGAGTCAAATTAGGCTCCTGCCATGACTGTCACTCACAAATTCGTAATCACATGCTTTATTTTGGTCGCACAACTTTTGTAACATAATTACGAGAAAATGATGATTAATTAACCCCTTTGTCGTGGCGTACAATTTTAACATGCCACCCCAACCCATTGCTTCCAACTAAATCCACACTATGAGCCTAACTGGCCCTATTACACATATGACACTCGAGTTGCATTATTCGAACCCCTGCATGCTTCCAATATAATATTAAGTATAAAGTAAAAAAAATAGAATTTATGGAATTATTTAACTAATTTAATAGTCATTCATATTTGGTAAATACCTTTTGAATTGATATAAATTTGGTTGTAAATTATTGTTGGAAGAAATATAAATTTCCCAGAATTTTTTCCAAGTACCTAACTATTTTCGAATTTTTTTTACATATAAATATTGAATTAAATAAAACAAAACAAAAAAATAAATAAAGAAAAGAAATAAAACAAACCCTAACACTAACCTAACTAATGTCACGCCCCGGTCCCGCAGGGCCGTTCGTCCTCGCTTTGGTCCCTACGGAACCGATCGTCCTCGCACGGGCGTGATGCCGTGCAAGCCTAAAGTGCACTTGCACAAGGCCAAAGCTTTGATACAAGGGCAAGTAAGCTATTTGATACTGAAGCAGCGGCACACATATTGCAAAAAAGTGAAGATCACAATGGCATATGAAAATAAGCTCTTTTATTGATAATCGAAATTGTTACAAGCGGCGCATGGCCTAGGTTACAGATCGCTCAAGCACGCTTCTCCCGATTATAATAACACCGTTCCATACATTATGTCCCTCTATACAAAAGCAACTCAAAACAGGCACAACTCGATGCGGCTCCAAGCATCGACTCCAGATTTTCGGCTCCTTGGGATGAGGCACGGCTATCGCTTCCTCGCACGAACAGGCACCTGAGAACAAGCAAACTGTTGGTGGGTCAGCACTTTATGCAAGTACTGGTGAGATATAAACAACTGAACAGAAGCTACACCCCATGAAACCCACACTAAGTAAACTTGTGGCAAAACATTGCATTACTAGTGATCTTGCTAGTTTTACCTAAGTTCTTTTCATGCAGCTCAGAACTATAGTCAGATTACATCTTTTTGAAAACACAAGTTAGAAACCAGTTTTGCATATTCGATACTCAAGCATACGATTCGGGACAGTGCTCTGTCGTGCAGTGTGCAGCATGTATTGTGCATCATAATCTATCTCGTTTGGGGCAACGTTATCTAGCAGACTGATAATATCGAATCAAGGCAAGCATTTCAAGTAGACTATCATTCTATCAAGCGATTGAGGCAACACATCTATATGATTTTGGTCCCCGAGAAACTCAGGATTGGCAGCGGTAATCCAGCTAATCCAATGACTCACATACTGGTACTATTAGCAGCTGTGACTGAGGTTCAGCTCTGCACTAATCGCCATTGTCCAACCGATGTTTGATGCATGAGTCACTATCAGATAAATCATGATGCAGACTAAATAAATAAGCAGGCTATATATATAAACTCATATTTCTTACCCCATTGCCGAACGGTTATCCCTGCAGCAGACACACAAGTTAGCAACAATTTGCATAACATAAAGTATACAGTTCTCTAGTTTCCTGTTCGTCCCTGCATCAAACAGTTAGGTATGCAAGAAGGCTAGCCTAGCATGCGCCCTAACTATATGATGGTCCCCTCATCGGGATTAGCAGTTGGGACGTACAAGCCCATCTCACTAATAGACGAGTCGCGGCTACCCAAGGACGTACAAGCCTTAGGTATCTAGATCTCTTCCCGGGCCGAACGATCCCCAGTGCCCCAGGAACCGCTCGAGAGAAAATCTTTGTGCACAAGTTATCCTGACCAAATACGAGAATGCAAGCTCCTATCGATGCAAGATTATGCACTTAATCCAGAACAAGCAAGCAAACACATCTATCAAGTCCAGATAGCCAAAGCTCACTCTCTTAATGCACATTGCCTAATAGCCATGTCTCCCCCGTAAGGTTTTTAAGCCTCAGGGTGGGCTATTAGTCTAGATTCACAAGTTCACGCTATTCTCCAAGTTCTATCTCTTCACAAGCCAACAATAAAACAAATTCAAGCAAGCTAACTCTTAAACAAGTAACAAGCAAGAACAGTTCTTATAACTCTAGCATGCAAATTCTATCTCTTGTGGACAAGCATTCTAGTATTCCAGTCTAGCATACGATATAAGTGCAAGCAATCCTCTTTACTCTTGTTATTAGCATGGCAAGGTTCTATCTCGTTTCAGACAAGCATTTATAGTTCTCTTATTAGGCAAGCAAGCAGATTCGTTTTAATGACAAGCTATGTGAGTTCTCTTATTAGCATGCTGAGTCGGTTCTATCTTTCTTCTTATAAAATAATCTTATTTAACAACAAGCATTCCAAAAACTCAGATTTATTATTAAGTCGTGCAAGAATCAGAGAATGCAGTTCTGCCCACTCACTTTGATTAATCGGTCGGAAACTCTCCGAGAAGACTTCCGTTCGAGCAAGCAAGGCGATCCCACTTGTACATAGTGCCTATGCGGAGCGGGGCACTACATACTTACCCACCAACAAAGAGTTTCGTCCTCGAAACTCAAGGAGAAACTCACGATAACACAGAGCAGCGATAGTCCTCATCCCTCACCTTCCTTAATCAAAACTCAGCAAATCCAGAAATCATAAATCACTTCTCAAGCAATGAAAACAAATCCAGAAAACTTTTGCGCGCATCTTTGAGAATATTTATGGACTTATTGTATGGAACGTTCATTGCAACACAATCACAACTCAGAGTCAGAGGCAACGGAATGGGCAAAGAATCGAGTCGCTCTGATACCATTATGTCACGCCCCTGTCCCGCAGGGCCGTTCGTCCTCGCTTTGGTCCCTACGGAACCGATCGTCCTCGCACGGGCGTGATGCCGTGCAAGCCTAAAGTGCGCTTGCACAAGGCCAAAGCTTTGATACAAGGGCAAGTAAGCTATTTGATACTGAAGCAGCGACACACATATTGCAGAAAAGTGAAGATCACAATGGCATATGAAAATAAGCTCTTTTATTGATAATCGAAATTGTTACAAGCGGCGCATGGCCGAGGTTACAGATCGCTCAAGCACGCTTCTCCCGATTATAATAACACCGTTCCATACATTATGCCCCTCTATACAAAAGCAACTCAAAACAGGCACAACTCGATGCGGCTCCAAGCATCGACTCCAGATTTCCGGCTCCTTGGGATGAGGCACGGCTATCGCTTCCTCGCACGAACAGGCACCTGAGAACAAGCAAACTGTTGGTGGGTCAGCACTTTATGCAAGTACTGGTGAGATATAAACAACTGAACAGAAGCTACACCCCCTGAAACCCACACTAAGTAAACTTGTGGCAAAATATTGCATTACTAGTGATCTTGCTAGTTTTACCTAAGTTCTTTTCATGCAGCTCGGAACTATAGTCAGATTACATCTTTTGAAAACACAAGTTAGAAACCAGTTTTGCATATTCGATACTCAAGCATACGATTCGGGACAGTGCTCTGTCGTGCAGTGTGCAGCATGTATTGTGCATCACAATCTATCTCGTTTGGGGCAACATTATCTAGCAGACTGATAATATCGAATCAAGGCAAGCATCTCAAGTAGACTATCATTCTATCAAGTGATTGAGGCAACACATCTATATGATTTTGGTCCCCGAGAAACTCAGGATTGGCAGCGGTAATCCAGCTAATCCAATGACTCACATACTGGTACTATTAGCAGCTGTGACTGAGGTTCAGCTCTGCACTAATCGCCATTATCCAACCGATGTTTGATGCATGAGTCACTATCAGATAAATCACGATGCAGACTAAATGAATAAGCAGGCTATATATATAAACTCATATTTCTTATCCCATTGCCGAACGGTTATCCCTGCAGCAGACACACAAGTTAGCAACAATTTGCATAACATAAAGTATACAGTTCTCTAGTTTCCTGTTCGTCCCTGCATCAAACAGTTAGGTATGCAAGAAGGCTAGCCTAGCATGCGCCCTAACTATATGATGGTCCCCTCATCGGGATTAGCAGTTGGGACGTACAAGCCCATCTCACTAATAGACGAGTCGCGGCTACCCAAGGACGTACAAGCCTTAGGTATCTAGATCTCTTCCCGGGCCGAACGATCCCCAGTGCCCCAGGAACCGCTCGAGAGAAAATCTTTGTGCACAAGTTGTCCTGACCAAATGCGAGAATGCAAGCTCCTATCGATGCAAGATTATGCACTTAATCCAGAACAAGCAAGCAAACACATCTATCAAGTCCAGATAGCCAAAGCTCACTCTCTTAATGCACATTGCCTAATAGCCATGTCTCCCCCGTAAGGTTTTTAAGCCTCAGGGTGGGCTATTAGTCTAGATTCACAAGTTCACGCTATTCTCCAAGTTCCATCTCTTCACAAGCCAACAATAAAACATATTCAAGCAAGCTAACTCTTAAATAAGTAACAAGCAAGAACAGTTCTTATAACTCTAGCATGCAAATTCTATCTCTTGTGGACAAGCATTCTAGTATTCCAGTCTAGCATACAATATAAGTGCAAGCAATCCTTTTTATTCTTGTTATTAGCATGGCAAGGTTCTATCTCGTTTCAGACAAGCATTTATAGTTCTCTTATTAGGCAAGCAAGCAGATTCGTTTTAATGACAAGCTATGTGAGTTCTCTTATTAGCATGCTGAGTCGGTTCTATCTTTCTTCTTATAAAATAATCTTATTTAACAACAAGCATTCCAAAAACTCAGATTCATTATTAAGTCGTGCAAGAATCAGAGAATGCAGTTCTGCCCACTCACTTTGATTAATCGGTCGGGAACTCTCCGAGAAGACTTCCGTTCGAGCAAGCAAGGCGATCCCACTTGTACATAGTGCCTATGCAGAGCGGGACACTACAACTAATCTACCCAACCCATACCCCGCGTGTAGAACCCGACCCTCACCCGCGAATTCCTTCCCCATCTCTCGTTCTATATACACACACACACACACACACACACACACACACACACACATATATATATATATATATATATATATATATATATATATAATGAAACCCTAATCCTAAAACCACCTCCCCTAGCCTCTCCCCAGACGAGCGTTGCCCTCCGGTGCCGCTGCCCCGCCGCTTGACCACCGTCGGAGCCGCCCGACCGCTACATATCTGCCCCCGCGCACACGCGTTTGCGCAACCTGCAACCCTGATGACCCAACTTCCAGGTAAAATAACTCCCTCTTCTTCGCTCTATTTTTTGAACGATTTATCCGTACATGCTCACAACCTAACCCCCTAGGATTCTCTTCAAGTGGAACGAATTTAGACACTCGGGTTTGATCGAAAAATCGACCAAAAATTGACCGAAAAACTGTTCGAAAATAGTTCAGAAATTCAGTCCAAGTACCCCTGTTCATGTCCAATTTTCTACCAACTCATTAATTAATTTTAAAATATAATTAAAATAACTTCTTCATAATATAACCAAGATTTTACTGTTCTTTTAGTTTTTATTAGTTTTCTTTAATGGTTGAATTATTCTGATTCCAAAACGACCAAAAAACTTGTTTTTAAAACACCAAAAATATCTGATACGGGGTGCGTTCCGCCAAATGAGGCCACGTCATCGCGTGAGGATTGTACCGAATGGTGCGTAACATAAACGCGGACGTGTGAGATTTTACAGAACTTGATTTGGATGTGTGTGCACGCCGAAATCAATGCATATCCGTCAAAAAATACCGTATCGGCCTATTCTGACACCTCGCCATAACTTCGTGTGTACTAGTCGATTCATAACGAAACTTATGTCATTAGATTCACAGCGTTACGCTGGTCCTGTGATCCAAGTTTGGTTTGAATCTAAAAACGTTGACGAAGTATCGTTTTGTGGGCCCCACAGTTCCACATAATGGGAGATTTCGTGATCGGCTCATCGGAATCCAGTTCTGGATGTTCCGTTGGGTTTGTATCATCGTTCTAGACTCGTAGACACTAAGTTTGACAAATTTAGAGAACTTTATCTCTGGCACATTTTTTGGTACGAAGTGGGCCACATGTGGACCCCGCTTTGACCCAAAAACTGTCAATTCTGTCATTGTATCCAAATTGGACTTATGGGTAGTCAATCATAGCTATTTCAACTATTCTGAAAATATTGATGATGTTTGTTTTAGCATCCGGAGGCGTACTTGCAGATTCTACTTTTTCAGGAGCAATTGACGGAGTTCAGAACCCAAAAAAGTGTACCTTGCCAAACTTGTAGTAGATTCTGTGTCACGACCCGCACCCGGGGTAAGGGTACTAGTCGAAAACAACGTCCAGCCTACGCCGCAGAATCGGCGGTAGAACGCTGTCTAGAAAGTCTATCTAATATAATGAACCACCAAAAGATAGTGTACTCAATCACAGAACTAAGATAGAATGAACACGGATCAGATAAGAATATAATAGTCATCAACTCATGAGTTTAAAATAATACATCAATGAGTCTGAAGAGTAACAAAAAATAAGCTGGAGACAAATCCAGTACAAAAGAATACTATCATACTACAAGCTACACTCCAGGGTCAACTGTCTCAGTTGGGATAAGTCCCTCTTGAGCCAGGGTCTCCGAATCTAAACCCACAACATCCTGGGGTCCATAATAGGTAGGGTACTCCTCAGTGTCATCTGGAAAAATATATCCAGTCAGGAAAGAAGCAGAGTACATCTCTAACAGCAGTTCTAATCCATGATAAAAACTATGTAACAGTAAATAGCTGTGGATAAACAAGATGTACAAAATAGATACAAGAGATATATAGACAATAAGGAAATACTGGAAAGAAATACAATAATGAACAATATGCCAATGAAACAATAATACTAATGACTAAGTGTGTGAGTACTAGCTTAACATGTGATCGGCTTGGGCAAGATACAATGCAGCCTGGCTAATCATACGTGCGGTGCATGATCAACACTATTCGCTTACCAATACTTTATTCAATAGGGATTTGATCACATATCTATACTAATACTCCCCACCCCCAACTGGTATAATAGATCCAACCACGGTATGCTATGGCACTAGATTCCCCAAGAAGATAGCTAGTCTCCCCGAGAATCGGTGTCTGTACATGTACAAGATAACCAATGAAACAATACTTGCACCATATACACCATATACCAAGGAATAATATCTCATGACGAGATCCGGATATACCAATCCGTGTAACCATAGTGTCGAGAGAAACATGTAAATCTACACTAGATACAACGAACATAGAGGATATCATAAATGAGAAACTATCAGAGAATGTACTCGCCTGAAATCCAAAGAACAGTCTCACAGATGTCTGACTCGGTGCCTCGAAGACCTAGATATGGAATACCATATTAAAATAAGGTCCCGGAAAGAGAACAAGTCAAACTAGTCAACTCCTAGGTCAATAAATAAATTCTAAGTCAAAAGTCAACTATGGTCAACTCTAAAGTCAACTAAAGTCAAACATGGTCAAACCAAGGTCAACCTCACAAGAAATCTATATAAATAATATAGAAATAAAATACAACAATTTAGGAATAAAAATTAGATCCCAAATCATACTCACACCAAGTATACTAATAATACAAATAATACATACTCTAATATAATATATAAACAACCAATATTTATACAAATAAAATAATATATTATTACAAATATTATACCTCACAAAACACATATATATACACACATATATTTATATACAATAATAATATATAAAATATAATTTAAAACTGCCAAAGCGTCACTGAAAACAGGGAGTTAAAAATACAACTGAATTAAAACAACTTATAGTGACAGTCTCAATTGTCACAGAAAACGTCGCAAAAGCCACTGTGTAATAAAACCCACTGCTGCTGCATTGGTGACAGTTAATCAACTGTCACCGAAAACTGTCGCCACTGCTGCTAAGATCCCGCCTGCAGCATTAATGACAGAACTGTCATTAATGCACAGTGGGCTACAGCGGCTGCTGCTGACCCGCCTAATTAGCGACAGTTTCACTGTCACAAACCCACTGTCACTAAAACACAGAAATTTATATATATATAAATATATATATGCAATAATAATCACAATACATATATATAAATAAATAATTATATACTTATATATATATGCACATATAAACTTATAATTAAATACCAATAGTTACAACACATGCACATATTAATGTTCATATTTTACATGGCTAGAAGCACACCTAAAATATATACATTAATATACAAATAATTACATAATAATTATAAATAATATAATTACACAATTAAACACATAAATATATTTTATAAAACATTTATGTATAATTTATACTATTAACATAAGTACATATATAATTACATGCAAGAAAGCTACATATTATATTTGTACATCATATTAGCACACACAAAAAAATATAGATCTATGCTACAATAATTACTATAATAAATACACAAAATAAATATATAATATCTATATATATTTACTAATTATAATTGAAGAATTTAAACCATACATAATTAGATCTATTCAAAAATCCACACAATTGGAGAGTATCACACCGTATCCCACTAGATCTATGATACGCATGTGACACGAGTCCAACACACAACCAATTGCACCCCGAAGGATACAAACAAATCACAAATAATATTTATGAATAAATCAAAGTGTCAAAAGTAGATCTATTTGTCCGTATCAAAATACGACATGTTCAAAGCCCCGTGTCAGAGGAAAAACCCCCAAAATGACACGTATCACCAAATAGTTGGGATACGAACCACATGTACCAAATTATGGATACGACACTAGCCCCAAACACATAAGCTCATGTCCAATTGATCTATAGGATCAATTGATACACACAACAAAATATAAATTCGGAATTCCAACAAAATTAACACAAAAAGTACCATAACTTTCTCCATGGGTCTCCTATGAACACAAAATAAAGTCCTATGGGTAGTACATACATATAGGTTGATTTTACATGATTAAATCTCAGATTTAGAAGCTATTTAAATAGGAAAATCTGAATTATACCTATTGGAAGATGGATTCCCAATGAAACCTCCAATTGAGAAGAACTTGCTTCCAAATTGTAGATCCTTGCTCCTCTTTGTAGATCCTTGCTTCCTTCTTCTAGATCCTTGCTTCCTCCTTCTCTAATGGTGAATTAGAAAGAATTTGGAATGAATTTGGTAGGGAATTGGAATGGGAATGGAGGGAATTTGGGAGTGGAAAATTCTAGATCTAGATTTGGAATGAGAATGAGAGGAGAGAGAAATTTCCCCCCTCTTTTAATAGGCCGGCCTTGCCCCTCTCCCAAGCAATTATAAAATGTCCAATGTCCCCCTTGGGGCCTCTCATGAAGAAATAATCAAGGAATGAAGCTTCTAGTCTAATCACTTAATTAATTTAATCCATCTCCTTAACTATGGGCTTTCTAAATAGGCCAAATCTAACTATTTAATTCATGTTGGTCCATGGGTCCAAACTACACTAGTTGGGTCCACTAAAATAAGTCCAAAATAATTAAATAACATCCAACAACAATTAAATAATACAACAAAAATTATTTACCATGCACAATATTTATTTAAATAGGAAATTACTAAAATACCCTTTTTCCTAAAATATGGTAGTGACAAGTCTACCCTCCTTAAAATAATTTCGTCCTCGAAATTCAAAGACGAAAACTACCCCCAAAAAAACACAGAACAGAACTAAAGAATCACAACTAACTAATGAACAAAACATAACAATGAACAGAACATAACTAGAAATAACATACCTCAAGGTACAAACAAATATGGATAACGCTCTCGCATGTCATCCTCTCTCTCCCAGGTAGACTCCCCCGGAGAGTGATGCCTCCATGCGATACGCATCAAAGGAATAGTCTGGTTCCTCAGCACCTTCTCTCTCCGATCCAGAATCTCAACTGGCTGCTCTGGATAGCTAAGAGTAGGGCCCACCTCTATCTCTGAGTGATCCAATACATGACTAGGATCTGCCACGTATCGTCTCAACTGCGACACATGAAACACGTTGTGCACTCCCTCTAATGCAGGTGGCAAGTCTAGTCTATAAGCAACTGCACCGACCCTCTCTAGAATAGTGAAAGGTCCGATGAATCGCGGACTAAGCTTTCCGCCTCCACCGAAGCGAATCGTGCCTCGTGTCGAAGAAATTCTCAGAAACACCAAACCACCCACCTAGAACAAAATACCATCTTAAGAACTTAATCTATAACAAACAAGAACAAGCACAAACAAAATCTAAACTATACCTCAAACTCCAAAGGTCTCCGATGGCTATCGGCCCAATGCCGTTGTCTGTCCTGCGCCACTCGAAGTCTGTCTCTGATCAAATGAACCTTCTCCGCTGCATCCACAACCATCTCTGGCCCAAGCAAAATTCTCTCTCCAACATCGTCCCAAGACAAAGGAGTACGACACCTCCGACCATATAGAGCTTCAAAAGGTGACATCTCTATACTGGCCTGGTAACTGTTGTTGTAAGCAAACTCTACCAAATGGAGATGGTCCTTCCAAGAACCTCCGAAATCTAGTACACAAGTGCGCAACATATCCTCGAGAGTCTGGATAGTCCTCTCTGACTGTCCATCTATCTGGGGATGATATGCAGTACTGAACTTGAGCTGAGTGCCCAAACTCTCCTGCAAACTCCTCCAGAAATGAGAAGTGAAACGACTATCTCGATCTGAGACTATGCTGACGGGAACTCCGTGTATCCTAACGATCTGCCTCACATACATCTCTGCCAGCTTCTCCGTAGACAAACCCACTTTGAAAGGCAAAAAGTGGGCCGACTTGGTCAATCTATCAACAATGACCCAAATCGCGTCTTTCCCTCCTGGAGATCGTGGAAGTCCGGACACAAAATCTATAGTAATGTGTTTCCACTTCCACTCTGGAATGGGTAATGGATGAAGTAACCCTCCTGGCCTCTGCCTCTCGGCTTTCACCTGCTGGCACACTAAGCATCTGGATACAAACTGTGCCACTTTTCTCTTCATGCCATACCACCACACACTCTCTCGCATATCCCGATACATTTTGTTAGCACCTGGATGTATGGAATACTGAGAGCGATGCGCTTCCTGCAACACCTCCTCGTGCAACTCCCCACTAGGCACACACAATCTAACTCCATGCCTCAAGGATCCATCCTCTGCAATAGTAAAATTATCCTCCAATCCTGCTCTCACCTGAGCTCTGATACTCCTCAAAGATACATCATTATACTGTGCTGCCTTGATCATGTCCATCAAATCTGAGTGTATCTGTAATCCCCACATCTGCATAACACACCCAGGAACAATTACCTCAATACCCAAGCTCTCCAAGTCCTCCAACAGATATCGATCCTGCGTCAAGAACATAGCTACCGGATACCTGCTCAAAGCATCGGCAACTACATTGGCTTTCCTAGGATGATATTGCAAAGAGATATCAAAATCCTTCATCAATTCCAACCACCGACGCTGCCTCATGTTCAACTCCTTCTGCGTGAAAACGTACTTCAAGCTTTTGTGGTCTGTGAAGATCTCCACACGCTCTCCGTACAAATAATATTTCCACAACTTCAGGGCGAATATGACAGCTGCCAACTCTAAATCATGGGTATGATAGTTCTTTTTATGAGGACGCAATTGCCTGGATGCATAGGCAATCACTTTCCCATGCTGCTGAAGAACACAACCTAAACCCTTCCCCGATGCATCACTATAAATAGTGAAACCTCCGGACCCTGATAGCAACGTCAAAATAGGAGCAGACGTCAACCTCTTCTTCAACTCCTCAAAAGCAACCTGACAACCCTCCATCCAAACAAACTCTACATCCTTCCTTGTGAGTCTGGTCATCGGCTCGGCAATCCTCGAAAAATCTTGCACAAACTTCCTGTAATAGCCTGCCAATCCCAAGAAACTCCTGATCTCTGCTACTGAATTCGGAGTCTTCCAAGATTCCACTGCTAAAATCTTCTTCGGATTCACTGAAATACCATCACCAGTCACAACATGCCCCAAGAATTCTACTTTGTCCAAGAAAAACTCACATTTGGACAACTTCCCATACAGCTTCTCCTTCCTCAGCACATCCAACACAATCCTCAAATGCTCCTCATGCTCCTCCGGTGTCCTCGAGTATATGAGTATGTCGTCGATGAACACCACCACGAACTTGTCAAGGTACTGGTGGAACACCTTGTTCATCAAGTTCATAAATACCGCCGGTGCATTAGTCAAACCAAACGGCATCACCATAAACTCGTACTGAGCATACCGAGTTCTAAAAGCAGTCTTCGGTATGTCCTCCGACTTCACCTTCACTTGATGGTAGCCTGATCTCAAATCTATCTTAGAAAACACCTTCGTACCACTCAACTGATCAAACAGATCATCAATCCGTGGCAAATGATACTTATTCTTGATAGTGAGATTATTCAAAGCCCTGTAATCAATGCACATGCGCACCGATCCATCCTTCTTCGGTACAAACAATATCGGGGCTCCCCATGGTGAAGAACTCGATCTGATAAACCCCTTATCCTGCAATTCGTCCACCTGCTTCTTCAACTCGACCAGCTCGCTGTTGTTTACTCTATAGACATGTTGCAAAATTGGTTCTGCACCTGGCACCAAGTCTATAAAAAATTCAACATCTCGATCTGGTGGCAATCCTGGCAATTCCTCAGGAAACACATCCAAGAATTCTGCTATCAACGGATATGGCAACTCCTTGTCTTCTACCATAGCTCCACAAATAATGCCTTCGTCCTGCTCCGCAGCTCCTCTAGTAAACTCGAACTCTGGCTCTCCTGGCGGACCAAACAAAACTCTACCTCCTCTACAGTCTATGCTAGCACGGTGCCTACTCAACCAATCCATCCCAAGTACAATGTCATAGCTTGGAAGTGGCATTACAAGTAGACACGCACTCAACTCCCGGCCTCCCAGAGTAACTCTCCGATCCTTGCAAATATCATTAACCAGGATAATGCCTCCCCCGGTCATGATCTTGCAAGTCCTAAGCAAAGACTCAGCTACCAAACCATGCTTCAGAGCAAAAGAAACAGATACAAAACTATGGGAAGCACCACTATCAAATAAAGCTAAAGCTGGAATAGAATCAAGAAGAATAGAACCTGCGATAACATCTCCGGTGGGTTCCTCCTCTTCGACGGTCATAGCAAACGCTCGTCCCTGCCGAGCACCTCCCTGCTGTTGATGCTGGACAAAATGCTGCTGCTGTGTCGGAAGCGGTCCCCTCAGCTGTGCTGCAGGTGGTCTCGTCTGTGTCCTCGGAGCTGGAGCTGCTCCTTGAACTGTACGACAAGGACACTCCCTCGATTGATGCCCTTCAGTACCACAGTATAAACAAACTCCTAGCCTCCTCCTGCAAACTTTCTAGATGTGGCCGGGCTTCTTGCAGAAGTTGCATGGGGCCTGCTATAACTGCCTCTGCTGAGGTGCCTGGTGAAAAGGCGCTCTAGCTGGAGTCTGGTTCTGCTGTGGCTGCTGGAAAGGTCTGGACTGAAAATGAGGACGTTTGGCAGATACTGCACTGCCGTTGGCCCCCAGAAAAGAATCACGGTCTCTCTTGGTCTTCAAACACAGATCTCGCTCAACCTTGCGTGCCTCCGCAAGTATCTCCGAGTATGTCTCATAAAAAGACGGAATGAGAATCTTTACCTCCCAGTTTAGACCCTCTCAGAAATGAATAGCTCGAACCTCCGGTTCCCTCACCAAGTACTCTGCAAATCGGCTCAACCTACCGAACTCCGCAGCGTATTCCTCCACAGACATGCTCCCCTGAATGAGTCTCAAATTGTCTCCCCAAGTCAAGCCTATCTATCCGAGCGAAAAACTTCTTCTTGAAAATGTCCTTGAATACTTCCCAAGATTGTCCTGCGTCAACTAGAACCGGCTCATTCCTGAACCAAGTGCGAGCGAAGTCGAACAATTAAAGTCCTACCGCCTCAACCTTCAGATCTTCAGAAAGACGGGACACCCTCATAAGACGCTCAATGTCCTCGAGCCAATCATCAGCATAGACGATGCCCTCCGTCCCTTTGAAAACCCTAGGCTCCAGTTTCTTGAAGTCCTGAATATTGCCTGGCCGAAGCTGAGCAACTTGAGGAACAACCTGCTGCTGGATCGGAACTCCTCTCTCAACTACAGCACGAGCAAGCTGATGAGCACTCTCGATGCCCTGCCGTAGAACGCCGGTCTGCCTCTGATGTGCCTCTGACTGAGCCCTCTGTGCCTCGAGCATCTCACGAAACAGTGTAAACATCTGTGACGCCTCTGCTGGCACAGGAGGTAGAGGTGGAAGCCCCTCAGATACAGCTGACACAGTCCTCTGAGTAGGTGGTGGACCTCCGAAAGCAGCTGACACTCCAATCACCGGAGAAGTGACTGGTGCAGGCCCTCGGGATGTCGCAGACCTCTCAGAAGCTGCTCTCCCTTGTTGTGATCTAGTCTTAGGCGGCATCCTGAGACAAAGCGAAAGAAAGAATCAATATGGCACAAGATGTAAGACATCAAGGAAAGGACAGTTTAAGAGATCAAGTATCAATATCAAAGGAGAATAGTTGAATCAAAAGAATTTTCCTAGATGTGATTGAGTATCTTAGCCTATTCCTTATATCCTATTGCTGGCTCGCAGTAGTACAACTAAGTTGTCGCACTACCACGACATCACATACTTGTGAAGCTAGACCTGCATGGGCCACCACCAAAAACGTGTCACGACCCGCACCCGGGGTAAGGGTACTAGTCGGAAACAACGCCCAGCCTACGCCGCAGAATCGGCGGTAGAACGCTGTCTAGAAAGTCTATCTAATATAATGAACCACCAAAAGATAGTGTACTCAATCACAGAACTAAGATAGAATAAACACGGATCAGATAAGAATAGAATAGTCATCAACTCATGAGTTTAAAATAATACATCAATGAGTCTGAAGAGTAACAAAAATAAGCTGGAGACAAATCCAGTACAAAAGAATACTATCATACTACAAGCTACACTCCAGGGTCAACTGTCTCAGTTGGGATAAGTCCCTCTTGAGCCAGGGTCTCCGAATCTAAACCCACAACATCCTGGGATCCATAATAGGTAGGGTACTCCTCAGTGTCATCTGGAAAAATATATCCAGTCAGGAAAGGAGCAGAGTACATCTCTAACAGCAGTTCTAATCCATGATAAAAACTATGTAACAGTAAATAGCTGTGGATAAACAAGATGCACAAAATAGATACAAGAGATATATAGACAATAAGGAAATACTGGAAAGAAATATAATAATGAACAATATGCCAATGAAACAATAATACTAATGACTAAGTGTGTGAGTACTAGCTTAACATGTGATCGGCTTGGGCAAGATACAATGCGGCCTGGCTAATCATACGTGCGGTGCATGATCAACACTATTCGCTTACCAATACTTTATTCAATAGGGATTTGATCACATATCTATACTAATACTCCCCACCCCCAACTGGTATAATAGATCCAACCACGGTATGCTATGGCACTAGATTCCCCAAGAAGATAGCTAGTCTCCCCGAGAATCGATGTCTGTGCATATACAAGATAACCAATGAAACAATACTTGCACCATATACACCATATACCAAGGAATAATATCTCATGACGAGATCCGGATATACCAATCCGTGTAACCATAGTGTCGAGAGAAATATGTAAATCTACACTAGATACAACGAACATAGAGGATATCATAAATGAGAAACTATCAGAGAATGTACTCGCCTGAAATCCAAAGAACAGTCTCACAGATGTCTGACTCGGTGCCTCGAAGACCTAGATATGGAATACCACATTAAAATAAGGTCCCGAAAAGAGAACAAGTCAAACTAGTCAACTCCTAGGTCAATAAATAAATTCTAAGTCAAAAGTCAACTATGGTCAACTCTAAAGTCAACTAAAGTCAAACATGGTCAAACCAAGGTCAACCTCACAAGAAATCTATATAAATAATATAGAAATAAAATACAACAATTTAGGAATAAAAATTAGATCCCAAATCATACTCACACCAAGTATACTAATAATACAAATAATACATACTCTAATATAATATATAAACAACCAATATTTATACAAATAAAATAATATATTATTACAAATATTATACCTCACAAAACACATATATATACACATATATATATACAATAATAATATATAAAATATAATTTAAAACTGCCAAAGCGTCACTGAAAACAGGGAGTTAAAAATATAATTTAATTAAAACAGCTTATAGTGACAGTCTCAATTGTCACAGAAAACGTCGCAAAAGCCACTGTGTAATAAAACCCACTGCTGCTGCATTGGTGACAGTTAATCAACTGTCATCGAAAACTGTCGCCACTGCTGCTAAGATCCCGCTTGCAGCATTAATGACAGAACTGTCATTAATGCACAGTGGGCTACAGCGGTTGCTGCTGACCCGCCTAATTAGCGACAGTTTCACTGTCACAAACCCACTGTCACCAAAACACAGAAATTTATATATATATAAATATATATATGCAATAATAATCACAATACATATATATAAATAAATAATTATATACTTATATATATATGCACATATAAACTTATAATTAAATACCAATAGTTACAACACATGCACATATTAATGTTCATATTTTACATGGCTAGAAGCACACCTAAAATATATACATTAATATACAAATAATTACATAATAATTATAAATAATATAATTACACAATTAAACACATAAATATATTTTATAAAATATTTATGTATAATTTATACTATTAACATAAGTACATATATAATTACATGCAAGAAAGCTACATATTATATTTGTACATCATATTAGCACACACAAAAATATATAGATCTATGCTACAATAATTACTATAATAAATACACAAAATAAATATATAATATCTATATATATTTACTAATTATAATTGAAGAATTTAAACCATACATAATTAGATCTATTCAAAAATCCACACAATTGGAGAGTATCACACCGTACCCCACTAGATCTAGGATACGCATGTGACACGAGTCCAACACACAACCAATTGCATCCCGAAGGATACAAATAAATCATAAATAATATTTATGAATAAATCAAAGTGTCAAAAGTAGATCTATGTGTCCGTGTCAAAATACGACATGTTCAAAGTCCCGTGTCGGAGGAAAACCCCCCAAAATGACACGTATCACCAAATAGTTGGGATACGAACCACATGTACCAAATTATGGACACGACACTAGCCCCAAACACATAAGCTCATGTCCAATTGATCTATAGGATCAATTGATATACACAACAAAATGTAAATTCGGAATTCCAACAAAATTAACACAAAAAGTACCATAACTTTCTCCATGGGTCTCCTATGAACACAAAACAAAGTCCTATGGGTAGTACATACATATAGGTTGATTTTACATGATTAAATCTCAGATTTAGAAGCTATTTAAATGGGAAAATCTGAATTATACCTATTGGGAGATGGATTCCCAATAAAACCTCCAATTGAGAAGAACTTGCTTCCAAATTGTAGATCCTTGCTCCTCTTTGTAGATCCTTGCTTCCTTCTTCTAGATCCTTGCTTCCTCCTTCTCTAATAGTGAATTGGGAAGAATTTGGAATGAATTTGGTAGGGAATTGGAATGGGAATGGAGGGAATTTGGGAGTGGAAAATTCTAGATCTAGATTTGGAATGAGAATGAGAGGAGAGAGAAATTTCCCCCCTCTTTTAATAGGCCGGCCTTGCCCCTCTCCCAAGCAATTGTAAAATGTCCAATGTACCCCTTGGGGCCTCTCATGAAGAAATAATTAAGGAAGGAAGCTTCTAGTCTAATCACTTAATTAATTTAATCCATCTCCTTAACTATGGGCTTTCTAAATGGGCCAAATCTAACTATTTAATTCATGTTGGTCCATGGGTCCAAACTACACTAGTTGGGTCCACTAAAATAAGTCTAAAATAATTAAATAACATCCAACAATAATTAAATAATACAACAAAAATTATTTACCATGCACAATATTTATTTAAATAGGAAATTACTAAAATACCCTTTTTCCTAAAATGTGGTAGTGACATTCTGTTATATTATCTGTTTGTATTTCTTTCTATATATAAATATTCTTGTGATGTACCTGCTCAAGCTAGGACCGTGAGACGTTGCTTAGCGTCCGAACAAGATTTGGGTGTTGACGCCGTACGTGGAGTCGTGTAACGTCACTTAGAGAGTTGATTCCACGATCTTATTTTTTTTACGTGCTTGCTTTATGTAATCACCTGAAAATTTTAAGAATTTTTTTTTTAAATTTAAATTTTCTGGAATTAATTAACATTTTTGTGAATTTTAAAACTATAAATTAAAGCAGTCTAATTTAAAATGAATTTTTAAATAAAATTAAATAATATTAAAATGTGATGGAAATTATATTTTCTAGTGTAAAATTAAAAACCGAGCATGGGATATTTTTCCGAAAATTTATTGGATCCCGGATGAATTTTTAAAGCATTAAAAACTATTATAAAATTTAACTGATTTATTAATCAAATATTAATAAAATAAACCGAACCAAACCAGAGTTCGAACCGGACCCAGCCGGCCGGTCTGACCAACCCGGACCGCTCAGGCTAGCGGGTCGAATCCGGGTCAGACCCGACCCGCTTAAACCCGAATCCTACCCGGACTCTTTCCCTTCCCAACAGATCAAACCCGACCCCGCCGTCGGTAACGTCCGCCGCCGCCGTTTGGCCTCCGCCGCCGCTCCGACCCCTCCGTTCACCTTCCCAGGAACCGCCGACCTTTCCCCTTAGGTTTTCCGGCCAACGTCCGGCTGTTCTCATCTCTATTTTCCCCTATAAATACCTAGCTACCCCGACCGGAAATCCCCTTCAACCCGACGCCACCTCTCCGCAGTTTCCCGCCGGACCCCTGAACCCTAGACGTCGAGCCGCCCAGCCGGCCATCTCTCCAGTATTTTCCCCCTTCTCCTACGACCTCGCCGACGGCCTTTTTCCCCGCTCGACTTTCTCCCCTGGCCTCCTCCTCCAACCTCCTTGCCGACGAGAGCCCTTGGCCGCCTCCACCGTGCTCATCAGACTCCGGCGACACCCAGTGAACAGAAGCCTCTGCCCGGACACAGCAGAGGAGACCGGACACAGCAAAGGAGACCAGACACAGCAGAGGAGACCGGACACAACCCTAACCCTAGGTGTGTCGGACACGATTCGAACTTGGTTTGCAGGTCCAGTTCAGGTACCCATAACTTTTGACCCGTAGCTCTGTTTTATATTCCGTAAATTTCATCGCGTAGCCTGTAAGACCCCCTCGGTGCTCTTGTAATCCGCTCGGGGCATCACGACCTGTGGTGATCGCGAACCGCGATCCAAAAACAGGAAAAACTTAGCCCTGTTTCACCCCGGAATCGAGTACGCCCCGCCAAACGGGACGACTTGGTCACGTGCGGTCTTCACCAATACGTGAGCGTCGTTGATACGGACGTGCGGGTTTTCGCAGAAACTGATTCGGATGTGCGAGCACACCGGAATTAGTACGTATCCGCGGACAACGCCCCGTATCCAACTTGTTTATATTTTGTTGTAACTTAGTGTAAACACGTCTGATCGAGACAAAACTTGTGCTATCGGACTCGTAGCAATACGTTGGTCCTGTGGGTCAAGTTTGGCTCAATTCTGAGAACGTTGGAAAAATCGCGTGTCGTGGGCCCCACAAGCTCCACCTGACGGGCGATTTTGAGAACGGCTCATCGGAATCCAATTCTGGAAGTTCCGTTGGGTTCGTATCAACGTTCCTGACTTGTTGACACTAAGTTGGACTGATTTGGAGACCTTTGACCCTGACTCAGTTTTTGGTGCAAAGCGGCCCACATATGGACCCGCTTTGGCCCAGAAATGTCATTTTTGCCCTTGTGTCCAAACTGGACTTAAGGACAGGCGTTTCTAGCTATTTCCTATGTTCTGAGACTGTTGGTAATATTCATTTCAGCTTTTGGAGGAGCATTTGCTGGACCCACTGATACAGGGACCGCTACTGGTATTCCAACCCCAGGCAAGTGTACCTTGCTATAAATTGCAGTTATTAGTTTATTTAGTTCTCTTGCTTTACTTTTCTGTGACTATTGTACAAGATATAACCTAGGACCGTACGATATACTTAGCGTCCGATTACAGTCGGGTGCCAACCCCGTACACGGAGTTGTGTATGTCATTAGTGATGGACATTCGAGACCCTTTATATTCTGGTGCTTGTTTATCAAGTACACCATAACCTAGGACACTTGATACCATACATTGACAGAATCTTCTTGAGATATTCAAGGTGATTCTGTATAGGTTACAGGATGGGCAGAGTTATTATACTCTTAGATTATGACTGTTGTATTAGCTTTGATCTCACGTGACATGGACATGCAACGTGTGGTTACATTGGGTGGGGAGAGGCACACAGGCTACAGGCTGTTCTATATATATATATATATATATACTACTATTGTGAGGTTGTAGACTCTCGAGCAGAGCTAGACCACTACTAGATATTGCTGCTACCGGCTCCCCGACACAGAGCTTGTAGCAGTCTCAGCCTGAGTACTAGTGTTGCTCTCAGATGCATTTTCACATAGATGGTTATGTAGTTACCCTGTTTATTTTATTTTCTATTTCACTGCATTACTTTTGGCTTGTGATTTCTGTACCTTGTTATGTCCCCTGAGGACCTGGAATGGATGATGTCCCCAGGTTTAGCAGAAGAACATTATCCCGAGGTTTACGGGACAGGAGCTGAAGCTGTATCAGGAGCTGTTGCTGAAGGAGAACCTAACATAGAAGCAGAGGTGATGGCTGAAGACTTTACTTGAAGCTTATGATATTTGTACTCTTCAGATACTTTATTTTGGACTCTTTTGTTCTGGTCTGATGAACCAATATTTTAGACTCTTATCGGGTTGTTCCCCGACATACTTTGCTGAGACTGGACTTGATGTACTTTTCTTATTTGCTGTTGTTCTCATTATTCTGTGTGTGGATGAGATTAGTTTTACTATGGTTTTAGACCTATACTACAGCTTAAGTATGCCCGATGGATCCATTAAATTAGGTTGTCCACCGGTGTGTACTGCTGGCCAATGCCACGTGTCTAGTCCCTCGATATTTTGGGACTGGGGCGTGACATGGTTTTTGTGGTGGCCCATGCAGGTCTACGACAAAAATTATTGGTTTTAACTTAGGAACCGAACAAACCTGTAAAAGGATAGGATAGGAAATAGTATCTCATCCATTTGTTGAATCATTTTTGAAACTCTCTATCGCATTCGAATTAAGTACTTGATTTGCATCCTGCTTGACTCTACTAAACGTTCTCATAAAGTTTAATTTTTGGGTGCAGAGTGAAAGATGGACCTAAGAAATGAAGATGAAATTCCTTTGAGTACACCACAAGACGCTGTGGTTACCTATGGAGATGGAGTTACACCAGAGAACAGAGGTCAATCCTCTTAAAGTGGACAAGGTGAGCAGCATAACTCAAGGTTCAGGCGTGACGATATTCCACCTCCGCCGCAGTTCACTCCACAGATGCCTGCCTTCCCACCAGGGCAAGCAATGGACGGGTAGCAAATGTTCCAAATGTTTTATGCCATGATGCAAGCTCAACAACAAGTTCAACAGGAGGCGCAGCGTCAGGAGGCAGAGAACCTGAGAACCAGCCTAGTAAATGCATTGGAGCAGGCAAACCCGCAAGCTAGGCGACCAGCGACGGGATCTATCACTGATTTCCGTCAACTCAAGCCCCGTACCTTTTCGGGCAAGGAAGGACCAACTGAAGTGCATGAGTGGCTCACAAATACACAACATCAGTTGGAAGCAGCTGAACTTCCGCGGGAGAGATGGATGACTGCTGTCCGAATGCAACTGACGGACAACGCGCACCACTGGTGGCTAGCTGAAGAGAGGAGACTCGGACATGACCGAGTCACTTGGGAGGAGTTCTCCAGACTCTTCCAAGAGATGTATATCCCAGCCGTTGCTAGATCAGAACTCCGAGATAAGTTCAACCGCCTCATCCAGGGCAACATGACGGTGGAGGAGTATAATGCTGAATTCATTCGCCTGAGTCGTTTTGCCCCTTCTCTAATTCCTACCGAAGAAGAGAAGACAGAGAAATTCTTTGACGGACTCAGGTTCGAGCTTCAGAGGTTGATTGGATCGGTTGCCACTACATCGTACAATGACGTCCTTGCTGCGGCACGACGCATGGAGCGCGTCACCAGTAGAGAGTCAAGCCTGAAGCGACCATTTACCTCAGCACCATCCAAGGCAGCACAAGGGGATTCTGCAAAGCGACTCCAGAGGAATCTACCGCAGAGGGCAGCACCAAGAACCCTACCTACTTGTCATTTCTGTGGCAAGTTGGGTCATATTGAAAAGGAGTGCAGACGCAAATTGGGACTGTGCCTGGTTTGCGGCTCCAACCAGCATCTATCCAGGGACTGCACAGAACACCGAGAGGGAGCACCCCGACTAGCTCTACCCGCACCAAGGCCAGATTATCCAGCAGTGGGAGCACAGCAGACAGGAGTTGGAGGAGTCAGACCACCAGCTCCGGAAGGATATCAGCCGAGACCACCATTACCACCTCAAGCAGCATTATTCCAGCAGGCTCGTCAGCAGAGGGGTCCAGCTCAGGGATGAGGTCAGGCCTTTGCATTGGCTGTTCAGGAAGAAGCTATTGCTGGAGAAGTTATAGCAGGTACCATTTTAGTAGCTTCATTACCTGCTGTAGCTTTATTTGATTCTGGGGCATCGCACTCATTTATAGCTGCTAGTTTTGTAGCCACCCATAGAGTAGCTACTGCACCCCTTCCGAAGACTAAGAGAATTTTTACGGGAGGTAGAATCATACCTGTTAGTGATATCTGTAGATCATGTTCATTAGTACTCTGTGGAAGAGAGATGCGAACCCAATTTCTGATCTTTTCTATGCCTGACTATGATGTGGTACTTGGTATGGACTGGTTAAGTCAGTATCATGCTACTCTTGATTGTCGGCTTGGAAAGGTTATATTCAGACCACCTGGACACTCAGAGTTTGAATTTCTTTGAGGAGCTGTAGAACAAGGTGTTCAGCCAACTCTTAGGGCATTATCTGTAGAAGGGGAGTCAGAATACCCAAGAGTTATATCAGAGTTTGTGGATGTATTTCCCGATGATCTTCCAGGTCTACCACCTGATCGGGAAATAGAATTCACAATAGACTTAACTCCAGGAGCCGAGCCTATCACTTCAACGGTTTATAGACTAGCAACTAAGGAGTTAGTAGAATTGAAGAAGCAAGTTGATGAACTTCTGGAGAAGGGTTTTATTCGGCCCAGTGTTTCACCTTGGGGAGCACCTATACTTTTTGTACCGAAGAAGGATGGAACAGTTCGCCTGTGCATTGATTACAGGGCGTTAAACGCTGTGACTATTAAGAACCGATATCCCTTGCCCCACATTGATGACTTATTTGATCAATTGAGTGGAGCTAGGGTATTTTCGAAGATTGACCTTAGATCCGGATATCACCAGATTAGGGAGAGAAAGGAAGATATCCCGAAGACAGCCTTTAGAACCAAGTATGGACACTATGAGTTCTTAGTAATGCCGTTTGGTTTAACCAACGCGCCTGCTGTATTCATGAGCTTGATGAACCAAGTCTTCCATCAATACTTGGATAAATTTGTGGTTGTATTTATTGATGACATTCTAGTATATTCCAAAAGCCACGAAGAGCACGAGGAATATCTTAGAATCGTGCTAGAGACGTTGAGGCAGGAGAAGCTTTATGCTAAGCTCAGTAAATGTGAGTTTTGCATAGATAAGGTGCCATTCTTGGGGCATATTATCTCAAGAGAAGAACTGTCAGTTAATCCAGAGAAGGTTGCTGCCATTGAGACTTGGCCTACACCAACATCAGTTGCTGAGGTGAGGAATTTTCTAGGACTTGCTGGATATTACAGAAGGTTCGTAGAAAATTTCTCAAGGATTGCAGAGCCAATGACAAAGTTGACACGAAAAGATCAGGACTTTGCATGGACAGAAGAATGTCAGAGGGCCTTTGAAGAACTGAAGAGGCGACTAACAACAGCACCAGTCTTGACTCTTCCTTCAGGGTCAGGTGGTTTTATTGTTTATAACGATGCGTTCGGTAGTGACCTAGGATGTGTTTTGATGCAACACGGCAAAGTTATTGCTTATGCATCGAGACAGTTGAAGGTCCATGAGAAGAACTACCAAACGCATGATCTGGAGCTAGCTGCTGTAATATTTGCACTGAAGATTTGGAGGCATTATCTTTATGGTGAGAAGGTGGAAATCTTCACTGATCACAAAAGTCTGAAGTACGTATATACTCAGAAAGAGCTTAACATGAGGCAAAGACGCTGGCTTGAGTTAATGGTAGACTTTGATATAGATCTGCAGTACCACCCAGGGAAGGCGAATGTAGTAGCAGACGCACTTAGCAGGAAGCCTACAGCTTATTTCTTGACGGTGCAGCCTGAGCTATTGAAAGATCTACAGGAGCTTCAGATAGAGGTTATTCTACCAAGACAGAGTGGCTTGCTGGCTAATCTGAAAGTGAAGTCAACACTCGTGGAAAGGATTAAAGAAGCTTTGCCTACTGATGCCAGATTTTGAAGACTTAGAGAGAAGACAGAAGCAGGTTTGCAGACGGGACTTCGCATACATGAGGATGGGACATTAAGGTGCGGAGACCGTCTATATGTTCCAAATGGAGAACTAAGACAGGAGCTAATGACTGAAGCACATAGCTCTATATACTCTATTCATCCAGGAGGAACAAAGATGTATCGAGATCTAAGGCAGTATTATTGGTGGCATGGAATAAAGAGAGAGATTGCTAGATTTGTAGCTAAATGCTTAGTCTGTCAACAAGTGAAAGCCGAGCATCAGAGGACTGCAGGAATGTTGCAGCCGCTTCCCATACCAGAATGGAAGTGGGAACATATCACCATGGACTTCGTCACAGGATTCCCAAGAAGCCCCAGCAGAAAAGATGCGGTATGGGTTATCGTGGATCGACTCACTAAATCGGCACACTTCTTGCCATTTAGAGTTGGACAGTCCACAGAGATACTAGCCGACATGTATATGAGACAAATAGTAAGATTGCATGGAGTGCCGGTTAGTATTGTATCAGATCAAGATTCAAGATTTACCTCTCATTTCTAGCGAAATATGCAAGAGAGTCTTGGCACCAGACTAAAATTCAGCACTGCCTATCATCCCCAGACAGATGGTCAATCAGAACGTACAATCCAGATTTTGGAGGATATGATGCGATCCTATATGTTAGACTTTGGAGGGTCTTGGGAAGATCATTTGCATTTGGTAGAGTTCTCCTACAACAACAGTTACCAGGCAAGTATCAAGATGGCATCTTTCGAGACGTTATACGGTAGAAAGTGCAGATCGCCAATATGCTGGAGTGACGTCGGAGAGCGTCAGATATTGGGGCCAAAGTTGGTAATGCAAACAGTAGAGAAGGTAAAGCAAATCCAGAATCATCTTCATGCAGCTCAGGACAGATAGAAACATTGGGCTGATACACACCGACGTCCCCTGGAGTTCAAGGAAGGAGAACATATGTTCCTGAGGATTTTACCTACTCGGGGAACCATTCGCTTTGGGAGCAGAGGCAAATTGAGTCCAAGGTACATTGGGCCTTTCGATGTTCTGGAGTGCATTGGTGAGGTGGCTTATCGTCTTACATTACCTCCATCTTTAGAGGGAGTGCATGATATATTCCATGTCTCACAGTTGAGAAGGTATGTGACTGACCCAAGTCACATAGTTGATCATTCTGAAATCGCCGTAGGTCCAAGCATGAGATATGAAGAACAACCGGTGGGTATACTCGAAACCAGCGAGAAGACACTGCGAGGGCAGACAATTAAACTGGTTCGTGTGGCTTGGAAGCAACACTCTCCAGGTGAATCTACTTGGGAGAGGGAAGATATCATGCGCCAGAAATATCCCCACTTATTCGAGGATGCAGGTATATTTTAAGTAATTTTTGTAGTTCTGTTCTATTAGTAGCTTTATCGTTAATTGCGAGGACGCAATTTTCTTAAGGGGGGTAGATTGTAATCACCTGAAAATTTTAAGATTTTTTTTTTAAATTTAAATTTTCTGGAATTAATTAACATTTTTGTGAATTTTAAAACTATAAATTAAAGCAGTCTAATTTAAAATGAATTTTTAAATAAAATTAAATAATATTAAAATGTGATAGAAATTATATTTTCTAGTGTAAAATTAAAAACCAAGCATGGGATATTTTTCCGGGAATTTATTGGATCCCGGATGAATTTTTAAAGCATTAAAAACTATTATAAAATTTAACTGATTTATTAATCAAATATTAATAAAATAAACCGAACCAAACCAGAGTTCGAACCGGACCCAGCCGGCCGGTCTGACCAACCCGGACCGCTCAGGCTAGCGGGTCGGATCCGGGTCAGACCCGACCCGCTTAAACCCGAATCCTACCCGGACTCTTTCCCTTCCCAACGGATCAAACCCGACCCCGCCGTCGGTAACGTCCGCCGCCGCCGTTTGGCCTCCTCCGCCGCTCCGACCCCTCCATTCACCTTCCCAGGAATCGCCGACCTTTCCCCTTAGGTTTTCCGGCCAACGTTCGGCTGTTCCCATCTCTATTTTCCCCTATAAATACCTAGCTACCCCGACCGGAAATCCCCTTCAACCCGACGCCACCTCGCCGCAATTTCCCGCCGGACCCCTGAACCCTAGACGTCGAGCCGCCCAGCCGGCCATCTCTCCAGTGTTTTCCCCCTTCTCCTATGACCTCGCCGACGGCCTTTTTCCCCGCTCGACTTCCTCCCCTGGCCTCCTCCTCCAACCTCCTTGCCGACGAGAGCCCTTGGCCGCCTCCACCGTGCTCATCAGACTCCGGCGACACCCAGTGAACAGAAGCCTCTGCCCGGACACAGCAGAGGAGACCGGACACAGCAGAGGAGACCGGACACAACCCTAACCCTAGGTGTGTCGGACACAATTCGAACTTGGTTTGCAGGTCCAGTTCAGGTACCCATAACTTTTGACCCGTAGCTCTGTTTTATATTCCGTAAATTTCATCGCATAGCCTGTAAGACCCCCTCGGTGCCCTTGCAACCCGCTCGGGGCATCGCGACCTGTGGTGATCGCGAACCGCGATCCAAAAACAGGAAAAACTTAGCCCAGTTTTACCCCGGAATCGAGTACGCCCCGCCAAACGGGACGACTTGGTCACGTGCGGTCTTCACCAATACGTGAGCGTCGTTGATACGGACGTACGGGTTTTTGCAGAAACTGATTCGGATGTGCGAGCACACCGGAATCAGTACGTATCCGCGGATAACGCCCCGTATCCGACTTTTCTATATTTTGCTGTAACTTAGTATAAATACGTCTGATCGAGACAAAACTTGCGCCATCGGACTCGTAGCAATACGCTGGTCCTGTGGGTCAAGTTTGGCTCAATTCTGAGAACGTTGGAAAAATCGCGTGTCGTGGGCCCCACAGGCTCCATCTGACGGGCAATTTTGAGAACGGCTCATCGGAATCCAATTCTGGAAGTTCCGTTGGGTTCGTATCAACGTTCCTGACTTGTTGACACTAAGTTGGACTGATTTGGAGACCTTTGACCCTGACTCAGTTTTCGGTGCAAAGCGGCCCACATATGGACCCGCTTTGGCCCAGAAATATCATTTTTGCCCTTGTGTCCAAACTGGACTTAAGGACAGGCGTTTTTAGCTATTTTTTATGTTCTGAGACTTTTGGTAATGTTCATTTCAGCTTTTGGAGGAGCATTTGCTGGACCCACTGATACAGGGACCGCTACTGGTATTCCAACCCCAGGCAAGTGTACCTTGCTATAAATTGCAGTTATTAGTTTATTTAGTTCTCTTGCTTTACTTTTCTGTGACTATTGTACAAGACCTAGGACCGTACGATATACTTAGCGTCCGATTACAGTCGGGTGCCAACCCCGTACACGGAGTTGTGTATGTCATTAGTGATGGACATTCGAGACCCTTTATATTCTGGTGCTTGTTTATCAAGTACACCAAAACCTAGGACACTTGACACCATACATTGACAGAATCTTTCTGAGATATTCAAGGTAATTCTGTATAGGTTACAGGATGGGCAGAGTTATTATACTCTTAGATTATGACTGTTGCATTAGCTTTGATCTCACGTGACATGGACATGCAACGTGTGGTTACATTGGGTGGGGAGAGGCACACATGCTACAGGCTGTTCTATATATATATACTACTATTGTGAGGTTGTAGACTCTCGAGCAGAGCTAGACCACTACTAGATATTGCTGCTACCGGCTCCCCGACACAGAGCTTGTAGCAGTCTCAGCCTGAGTACTAGTGTTGCTCTCAGATGCATTTTTACATAGTTGGTTATGTAGTTACCCTGTTTATTTCATTTTCTATTTTACTGTATTACTTTTGGCTTATGATTTCTGTACCTTGTTATGTCCCCTGAGGACCTGGAATGGATGATGTCCCCAGGTTTAGCAGAAGAACATTATCCCGAGGTTTACGGGACAGGAGCTGAAGCTGTATCAGGAGCTGTTGCTGAAGGAGAACCTAACATAGAAGCAGAGGTGATGGCTGAAGACTTTACTTGAAGCTTATGATATTTGTACTCTTCAGATACTTTATTTTGGACTCTTTTGTTCTGGTCTGATGAACCAGTGTTTTAGACTCTTATCGGGTTGTTCCCCGACATACTTTGTTGAGACTGGACTTGATGTACTTTTCTTATTTGCTGTTGTTCTCATTATTCTGTGTGTGGATGAGATTAGTTTTACTATGGTTTTAGACCTATACTACAGCTTAAGTATGCCCGATGGATCCATTAAATTGGGTTGTCCACCGGTATGTACTGCTGGCCAATGCCACGTGTCTAGTCCCTCGATATTTTGGGACTGGGGCATAACACTTTACCAAGTACACCATACCGTATGACACTTGATACTATTTTATGTGACATAATCCTTCTTGAGTTATTCATGGTGATCTGTATAGTCTTACATGATTCGTGATATGAGACTTGCATATTATATAGATATTATTGTAACTCGTTGTACTAGCTATAGGTTATGATCTTGTATGTTATCAACATGAGACATTGTGGACATGAGACATGAGGCTATATTGGGTGGGGAGAGACACACATGCTACAGGCTGATTATGTTATATATATACTATGTTACTGGAGGTGCTTTAGTCTCTATACCAGAGCTTGGCACATTTACTGACCCTACGAGATACTAGTTGCTGCTATGGGCTCCCCGAAATAGGGTTTGTAGTGGTCTCAGCCTGAGTACTAGTGATGCTCTCATTTTTATTTCACTTAGCTGGTCACATAGCTTGCCCTGAGGATCTGTTTTTACTTACTGTATTTTATTTTGGCATGAGTGTTTATTATACCTTGCTTTGTCCCCTGAGGACCTGGATCCAGATTATGTCCCCAGGTGTAGACGAGGAGAGCTATCCCAAGGTTTATGGGGTAGGTGCTACTATTGGAGACGTACATGTTGCAGAGGACGAGATTGTTCCGGAGGACTTCTCTTGAGCATACAGTATTCTCACCATTCATTTATTATGCTTAGTGTTCTTAGATATTTGATCTTGTAGTGACTTCTGAATATTATACTTGGAGTTATTTTCTTTTCCATTTTGATGACAGATTGTTCCCCGTGACATTATTTATATTGCTTTTGTTGGATAAATCATTTTATATTGTTGTGACTTGACTTGTCTCTTTGTGATTTTATTACTTATTGTGGATGAGATTAGATATATAAACTGTGACATGTATCGTAGACCATTGTATTTTTTTATAGCTTAAGTGCACTCTAAAGGGTCCATTAAATTGGGTTTGCCCATTGGAGTTGTGTTGCTGGCCATTGCCACGTGGCTAGTCCCTTGGAATTTTGGGACTGGGGTATGACAGGATGTGTGCAATACCCCATGTTCTTGCTTGCACACTATCTCGCCCTGAGACTACACCGTCCTCTATGGCGTCGTTCCAGTGACCTCCTGGTCATATAGATAAGTCATCGTTGCTTATCAGCAATCTGCGTGCGAGTCATTGTATCATACCTAAAAATCTGAAATACATGAACGGATATGAGTATTAGATATTTGAATACTTGAACAATCTTTTGCAACACTTTTGGATAATCCGTATAACTCGTGCACCTGAATCAGAATCCGCTCGGGACACTGTGTTTGCTTATGCGATTTTTGTAGATTTCATTAAATATATACTCGTGCTTGGTTTAACTTGGTTTACCTTGGACAGGAAAGAACGGATGGTAAGTTGATAAGTATCGCTGTGTTACTCATATATCGTACGGCTCACCGCCACACGAGTTAGACTTTACATCATTGCTATAAAACTGATCCTAAGGCAAGACTATAAAGATAACTTAATATATGGTGCAAGGAACCTATATAACGTGTTTGGATTTGTCGAGCGGTCGAGAAGCCTCCTCACTAGTGCATTCATGTACTGATAATCTACCAGATTGCTTGTAGGGTGCGGGAGAACCTCGTTCGGTACGGAAACCCCTTCGTACGAGCTAAGGCATGAAGTTCGCTCTAGAGCCTTGGAGTATTACGTCCTGAGCTGAAGCACATATACAAGACATAATGTTGGAACATCATCTATGTATCATTCCATAATGGTAGCCACTTGGCACACTTTTATTGTTTCGAGAGAGAGGACTTGAGCGACTTATAATCTCGGCCTAGCACCGCTTGTAACACTATTCAATATCAATAAAGTGCTTGTTTTACTTCCATACTTGTATTATTCAATGCTTCTACTATGACGACTCTGTGAACTTGTTACCAATCGCTTGTTCATTTTTTATTCCGCTGTATTCGGACCATCTGTGGGACTCTGTGGCTTAGTCATTTTATCGTCTGTTCGGATCATGGCCTTGCACGGGCACAACTTGTGCTCGTGCGATATCACGTCCAGATGTGCACGATCATTCTGCGGGAGCCTTGGCGCAGTGATTCGCGCCTAGCAGGGACGGCCGATTCCTGTGGAAGATCGGGACATGACATATTGGTATCAGAGCTTGGCTTTACGTCTTTGGACTTTGTATCGATTTTCTCAGTTTTGAAAGCTCATTCGTGGGGTATGTACAAAATGCTCTCTCTCTCTCGTTGACCAATTGGGATATTCTATATAATGAGTCTAAATATTTTCAAAAAGTTCATGTGATTGATATGATTGCTTAAATAGGATAGTTATGCGAAGACCCTTGTTCTGAACTGTTTCAGACTTTGTGGGATAGACTCGTGCTAGAATTTGCAAAGTTATGTGCGAACACGAATACCTATACGTAATTACCACGGGTTAGTGTGTGAAATAGAATATCGTTCGGACGGTTAGCTATGAACACATCATTTCGGCTAAGTTGTGGTGAGTATCGCGCGTAAAGACCCTTTGGTGCTAGCTAGTTTGCGAACGAGATTTTGGGATATCGTTCATGAAACGATAAGTCAGACTTATAATGGCAACCGATAAAATATTATCAGTTTATCGCTAAGACGAATATAATGGATCGTGCTTGAATTTTGAAAAAATAACTCGGACAGTATTTTGTGTCGGCAGATACAAATAAAATATGGTTTACTTGATGACTATCAATAAGGATATATAAGAGACTAAGATTTATCGAGGTGACGCTTAGGTATCGTACATGAGTTCTAAGGAACGACTTGGTGAATATTCTAGCGAGTGATGCAAACATGATTGAGGATTTAATTGGATGACTCAATTCCTGAGTGGTGTATGAATCATTTTAGAAATGTTTGAGCAAATTTGAAGATCTCGTACGATAGTTAGTTTGAACGATTGAGAAGATGTTGAATAAGTGATATGGCTTATATCGAATATGGACTCAAGGTAATGAAATCAATATCTTGGTTGAGGAAACTTGGTGGATCGTGCGTGCGATTTCGAATTGAATCAAAATGGATTAAACTTTAGTATGGATATTGTGGTTTCGAATTAATAGACTTGGCATGGTATCGAAAATTGGAAGATAGCACTGATTGATACATGTAAAGAAATATTGTGGTTCGATGAAAGAGGTAAGCGATAACGGATTCGATCTGGAGTTTGGAAGAACGATCTTGAATTTAGTTTGAAAGATAACCCTCGACAATCAGTCCCGACCGAGAACGATTATCCCGCGGGAGCAATGACGTGATGATTTTCCATCCGACAGAGATGATCGAATTCACATCCAGTAGGGATGATTGAACTTGCGGGAGATCGGAGCATGACAATCGAAGGATCATCTGGACTTGTGGTTCGACACGATAAGACGAGCTTGAGAATACAAGTGAATCAGAAGTGTTTCAAGGATGTGTTAGTCTAGAACGTGGAGTAAGGCACGCTTGATGGTTTTGTGAACAGATACATGAATCTTGTTGGATGACTTAGAGTTTATGATTGAGATCGGTGATTAAAAATTTAATCATGGCTTGGTGGTCTAGACTTAGAACGACATATGGGTTCTATCAAACATGTTTGAGGAAATAGACTATGCAAATTGTTAGGCTTGATATACAACATGGATATATCATAGATTTGACTGAACGGACTCAGACCCTATACAAATGAACTTGTTAATGTGAGTTGGATGATCTATGTCGATGTTTCAAAATCTGAGTGAAATGAGCTTCAGTAGAATATCCTGTGCAAATGAACAATGGTTTGACATTTGGAATTGGGGCGAGTATCGTACGACAAATTTGTACGATGAGTCGTGAACATAAACTGTTCCTATGACCTTATGAACTGACCTAGTAATTAGGCAGATGACCCTGTGCCGAGTGAAAAAACTTATATAACCGACTTTAGAGTATTGCTTGAGCAAGCCATAGAACTGGGGCAGCAAGACTTAGAGTTAGACTGGGAACAGTAAGTGTGTGCTCTGTTTGACACAAATGGAATGGACGATAGGACATGCACGATAGTCAGTAGATCGGATAGATTATGCTTGACGATAGTACAATGCTTGGTTTGAGTGGGATTAGAATTGTAACGACCCATTCTGCTCAAGCGGACAGCCGATTCAAAAGGCAAAAATAAAATGACCCGACCCGCTTTGCTCAGCGAGAATACTCGTTTGAGGCAAAATAATTTCCAGACTTGGCCCTTCAGGAGTTCCGGCTTAGGCTTTTAGAGACTCGCTCGGAGTATCGCTCGACCGAGGCGAATCATCGCTAACATGGGTGGCTACGATGAACTTGTCTTTTCTTAGCCAGCACACTTAAAATATAGACGGTACATGCTAGTCGCTAGGTGAATCATCCCTTGCATGCTAATAAAGAATCCAACGCACCTAGCTAAGGAAATAATCCCAACTTGTATTGCTCGTGCTAAAACATGGAAATGAAACTTTTCTTATAATTGGACCCTTGTATGCTACCTTTGCCTTGTGCAACTAGACCCCACTATGCCTCGAGTAGAATGATGTACGTATACTCTGTAGTGCACCGTTCACTTGTTTACACTGCACGTCCCAAGGTTTATATCGTTCGGTATGTCCCTTTACGGTTTCACTCCTCGGCTTATCCATAGGCCCGAGCCAACGTAAATGCTTATATTTCATAGAATGCATGCTTGCCTGCTTATATGTTAACTTGTACTCATTGCCTCGTTTCAATGCTTGCCACACGAAATTATGCCACAATCAAGTAAAATCTATCCGTATCGTGCATGCATCTTGTTAGACATAAGACTATCGAATAGATCTTCTGTGCAATGTGAACCTGCAAGTATCCGGGACCGTTAGGTCGCCAAGGCAATCCCCAAACCAGGAGAATGCATCATGGAAAGTGTAACTCTGAACGAGAATCATGTCAAGTTTCCATCTGAGCAGGAATAATGTCAAGCAAATCAAGAATCACAGCTCGTGGAGTAATGCTCGTTCAGAATAAAATCATGGATTGTCTTGTCAAGATGTGAATTTGGAATGACCCAAGACTTGCATGTTGCGGACAACTTGTTTAACAAGTGGATCTTCGGATCCAAGTTCTGCGGACAGTCGCTGAGGCACTGGCACTGATCCGATCTGGGCAGAACTCTATAAATGCTTGTGCTTGATTTAACTTAGTTTTTTCTTGGAAAGGGAAGGATAAATAGTAAGTTGGTAAGTCTCGCTGTGTTCCTTATATTGCACGTCGCACTGCCACACGAGATAGGCTATTCAACATTGCCATAAAACTGATCCTAAGGAAAGATTAGAAAGATAACTTAATAGATGGTACACGAAACCTATATAACGTATTTGAATTTGTCGAGCGGGCGAGTAGCCTCCCCACTAGTGCATTCATGTATTGATAACCCACCAGATTGCTTGCAGGGTACGGGAGAACCTCGTTCGGTGCGGATGCCTCCTTCGTACGTGCTAAGGCGTGGAGTCCACTCTGAAGCCTTAGAGCGTTGCATCCGGAACTGAAGCACATATACAAGACATATTATTGGAACATTGTCTATACATCATTTCACAAATGTAGCCACTTGGCACACTTTTACTATTCAGAGAGAGAGAGAGAGAGAGGCTTGAGCGACTTGTAATCTCGGCTTACACTTATTTAATATCAATAAAGAGTTTGCTTTACTTCAATACTTGTGTTATTCAATGCTTCCTCTATTGACGACTCTGTGAACTTGTTACCAATCGCTTGTGCATTTATTATTCCGCTGCACTCGGACAATCTGTGCGACTCTGTGGCTTAGACCTCTTACCGCCTGCATGGACCACGGTCTTGCACGGGCGTGGCTTACGCTCGTGCGGCATCACGTCCAGATGGGTCAAGCGATCATCCCGCGGGAGCGTTGGCGCAGCAATTCGCGCCTAGCGGGAATGGCCGATTATCCTACGGGAGATCGGGGTATGACAGGAATAACTTGGATTTTTATTTTGACCCTGTTGGAGGTATCATCGTGATTCATAAGATGAGAACCCTTAACACTTTCCTGAGTAACTTGTCCAACTCGGCTATCTCTAAGCTTGGTTGAAATACATGTATTTCGGGGATGCCTGGAATATGTGTATGATCGAAATCCAGTGATGTGCTAAATTTGAATATTGTTATAAGTGAATGTGCTAGATACGCTTGGACGAGTATAACGATTTTAATAAATTTGCCTCAGTCCTTGATCGTCATTCAAGATGGATTATAACGTACCCCGTGTTAAGCAATATATTCCGCGCTAAGGCACAGTAGAGACCGAGTCAGAGCTTGGATTGAATGATAGAGTCATTCAATGAGACAGACCCAGTACACACGCGATATGGATTGCTATGCTTGAGATAGATTCAATAGTTTTTGATAGATAGTTTGCGCTCAGGAAGTCTCGAGGACGAGACTTTTTCTGAGTGGTGTATAATATAACGACCCGTTCCGTTCAAGCGGATAGATGATTTAAACGGCACTAGTGCGATGACCCGACCTATTTTGCTCAGTAAGAAGACTTGCTTGAGGCAAATGATTTCAGACTTGGCCTTTCAGGAGTTTAGACTTAGACTTTCAAAGGCACGATCGGAGTATCGCTCGAGCGAGGCGAATCATCGCTATGGTGTGTGGCTACGATGAACTTATCTTTGCTTAGCCTGCACACATAAAATTTGGATGATACATGCTAGTCGTTAGGTGAATCACCTATTGCATGCTAATAAAGAATATAACGCATCTAGCTAAGGGAATAATCCCATCTGGTATTGCTTGTGTTAGAACAAGAAAATGATACTTGGCTTATAGTTGGACCCTCGTATGCTACCTTAGCTCCATGCAAGTAGACTCCGCTAATTCTTCGAGTAGATCATTACATACTCTTTGTAGTACACTGCTTTGCATGTTTACACTGATCGTCCCATAGATTATGTCGCTCGATATGTCCCTGTACGGTTTCACTCCCTGCACTACCCCTTAGACCCGTGCAATCGTAAATGCTAGGCTTATGTTCTAAAGTAGACTATGCCACGAGTTTTCTTATGCTTATGTTTCAACATTGTTTCAATGCTGGCATGCTTTACATATTCGCTTTGCTCATTACATGAATTCATGCCATGACCCCCAGTAGCACTATCTTGTCTTGCATTCATCTAAGTTCCCCGAAAGACTATCGAATAGTCGTTCCGTGCAAGGATGAACCTGAAAGTATTCGGGACCGTTAGGTCGCCAAGACAGTTCCCGAACCAGGGGATTGTATCTTGTCAATAAAGCAAGAATCATAGCTCGTGGAGGAATACTTGATTAATACAGAAGTTTAATTGCTTGGGGAGTCAATTTATATTTATGAACAATCCTGTCTTGAACTTGAACGCGTACCTGACAAGATCATGACTTGAACTTGTACCTGATAAGATCCTGATTTGAACCTGTACCAGAGACCTGGAAGATTAGAGACTTGCATGGTCACGGATAACTTGGTGCACAAGGAAGATTTTTGAATCTCGTTCCGCAGACGGTCTCCGGGGCACCGTGACCGATCCGATCGGTCGGAACTGTCTGTCACGCCCCAGTCCCAAAATACGTAGGACTAGGAACACGTAAGCATGCCAGCCGTATGTATATGGCAACTCCAATATATGGATACCATAATACACACGTACGCTGTAATATGAATATAAACTCACATGTGGTATATATAGTGTCACAAGTCACAGATATACTAATCTCATCCACACAACAAGTCATAGAAAAGAAATACTAAACTACAATAATGAGTCTGAAATATCCAAAATAATAGTCGGGTGGAGACAAATCCACTACCAAAGACTATATCCAAAACTAAAATGAGAGAGGAGTATAAAATCTTCAATATAAAATAAGATAATGATAGAAGTATATCAGCTAAGAAGATCCATCACTAGAAATAATCAACGACGCTCAGAAGGTAAGACCTCCTCGGTAGAAAGTAATGTGTCAGGTCCAGGCCCGTACTCCTGCGGATACTCCTGGACGTCTATACCTGGCAAGGGACCAGGTCCTCAGAGGGATATAACAAGATACATAGAAGCAAGCCAATTGAATACAGTAAACATGCATAGTGTTTAAAAATATATAAGTATGCTGTATAAGATAATCTATATGAATGCAAATGATGACAACTTTTCAACGTATGGGCAAGGGTAGGCTACTCGATCTAAGCCTCACAACTCACACACACGTCAGGGGACATCATCAGCCGACATACCGTGGGGGTAGCGACTCTCGTGACTCCATCAATCAACATACCGCAGGGGTAGCGACCATCGGACATGACTACCATAGTGCGTGCTAGTTACTACGGTTCACCAAAGTGGTTATAGCCCATACGCCTACTGATTGTCCTCTATGATACTAAGTGTCATGTGTGTCAACATATCTAATATATAGTAATGATTGAAAGAAACTACACATGCAATGAATATACATAAATATAATAAGCATACAAAGTACTGTAAATAATTTGGCAAGGTATCTTGCCTGGCAAGAAGCTACAAAGTATAAACGTCCAGATGTCACGCACACAAGAGTAGAAACTGCGGCCTCAGAATAAACGTCTCCGGATGCTGAAATAGACATCACCAACATTTCCAGAATAAGCGAGATAGCTAGAAAACACTACCCTTTCATCCAATTTGGACACAGGGGCAAAACGGTAATTTTGAGTCAAAGCGGGTCAACATGTAGCCCACTTTGCACCGAAAAGCGTATCAGGGATAAAGGTCTCTAAATGGGACAAAATTATAGGTCAAACAAATTCTAAATGTCAATACGAACTCAACGATACTTCCAATTTTAGATTCCGGTGAGCCGAACACAAATTCGCCCAAAAAGTCAACCGTAGGGCCCACAAATAGGCGACTTGGTCCACTGTCTCAGAATCGCATGAAACTTGGGTCACAGGACTAGTGCGATACCATGAGTCCAATGGCATAAGTTTCGTCGCGTTCTGACAAGCGTACAATAAATGGTGCGATATTTTGTAAAAGTCACGACACGGGGCCTTTTCGCGGATACGGGCTGATTTTGACGCGCACACGCGTCCAAACCAGTTTTCGCGAAAGCCCACACGTCTGAGTATACTGTACGCACCTTTTGGTGCACTTGGTACACGACGGGGCGGTTCCGTTTGGTGGGGCGCGCTCCGTATCACAAAATTTGGAAGGTTTGAAAATAGATTTTTCCAAATTTTTAACCTAATTTATTTTTGCATATAACACCAGATAAAATAATATAATTAACAGAGAATAATCTTGGTCAGGTGGTCTTTCCATAGCAAAAAGAATTTCTAGGTTTGGATCCCTGTGGTGGGAGATACGAGTCCGTAAACATGGGTAGTTACAACAGATTTTTTGAAATTAAAAGTTGTCGTTTTTTTTTGACTTGGCATCGATTTTTATCTAGATTTGCGTTCTGCACGATGGAAACTAATCTACGGGATTTAGAGAGGGATAGGTCGGGATCGTACCAGCGAAGACGGGGTCGAGTTTGGTCGAGCGAGGTGGCGGAAAACAGCGTAGGAACATGAGTTTACCGCTGCAAATTTTGTTGTTGCTTACGCGGTGTATGGGGTCGCTGCCGGCCGGCGGTGGTTGCGGCGGCTGCGTGCTCCGGCGGCGGCGGGTCGGCGGCGCCGATGGTCGTGGAGGAGGGATCTAGGATTAGGGTTAGGGTTTAGGTTTTACTGTTATAGTATATATATAGGGGGTGGGGATGGGAACTCGTCCACGCGGGTATGCGAAGGGGGGGTCGGGTTCTTTGCTGCGGTGGGGATGATCCACTGTTTGGTTTTAATTTTTTCTTTTTCTTTTTTTCTTTCTCTTTCCTTTTCTTTTATATTTCCTTTCTTTTCTATTTCTTTTCCTTTTCTTTTTCCTTTTTCTATTTTTTTTCCTTTTTGTTTTATTAACACTAATAATAATAATAATAATAATAATAATAATAATAATATTATTATTATTATTATTAATACACTATATATTATTTACATATATTTTAAGGAATATAAAAATATTTTTGCACCCAATTAAATTCTACAAAAATTCTATCACCCCTCTAAAATTATTCCTAAAATAAAATAATAGGTTTTTGTACAACAATTCTAAATGACTAATTATCTAGGTACTTAAATCGCTACGTATATATTATCCAAATAACTACATAATATTATAAATAAATAAATAAAATACTAATTAATTAAGAAATAAAATATTTAAAAATATGGGATTTTACATTCTACCCAACTTAAAAAAATTTCGTCCTCGAAATTGACACTAATCCATATTCATAAAAAAATTACTATAGCTATTATATTACATTTCTATCTAGCAGTACTTCCTAAAAAGTCATGGTCTGCCATTCTAACACTTTCTCATTTATTGTACATACACTATTCTAACTCATCTACACTACCCAACTTATAAGAATTCTACTAATTGTCACAGTCTTTTGAAGCTATTGTCTAGGTTGTAAGGCAAGTATATTTATTGGGTCGAGAATCTTGGGATACCTGTCTGGAATCTCATAACTATGACTTTTTCCCGTAACCGTCAAGTATCGTAGTCTAATACTGCCACGCCACCTGGCCAGTATGGCTGCAAGTAATTCGACTACTCTACCATAATCGTCTGGCTACAACTGTCGCTACCTCGCCAGCGATTTGTCATAGTCATCAGTTCGTAACAAGTGCCTTCAACTCTTTCCTAGGCATAGTCTAAGTTTTAGGAAAACACTTTAGGTCTTGACTAACTTTATAAAACTATTAGGAGTATGAACTATTTTAAACAATCTAACTAATTCTTGTTTAGACTAAGGGATGATATTCATGGTTTAAAATAATAAGAGGATACAGATATTGCTATAGTGCATATACATAAGGGTTATTATTATTAACTCATCCTTTAGTTATTAATCATTACAACACATTTATGTTTTAACTAACAATATAAGGGTGAGGTTGAAGTAAATCAAACAGTTCATAATGGCATAAAAGAATACGACTATGATAGGAAGAGTTAAGCATGAGATAAGGAATGGAGATGGAAGAGAAGATGAGCCACCCAAGAGGGCGAGATAAAGATAGGGAAAGAATACTACTACTGCTACTCGCGTCATCCATTAGCATCGCGTGTATGCTATCTGGGTAGAATATACATATATCCTCATAACTGCTAAACTACCATATATATAATTCTACATCTATTTGTACATCTAAGATCTTGTGTCACAATGGGGTTATGAGTATGCAAAAACAATTATAACTAAAAGGTCGTACCTGTATCTTCGGCTTCCTGTGTCTGCTCTCCCATATTTGTCATAATGAGTGCTTGGCCTTGTCCTTGGTTGTTCAGCTGGGGTCTAGCCTCCTCCATTTGTGCAGACTGTAGAAGCAGTGGTGGGTCTCTTTGGTCTCCTATACTTGAGGGTGTATGCGGTGTTCCTGATTCTAATGCCATAGGCCTCTGGTTCTGCTGAGGACATTCTCGGGCTTGATGGTGACTTGATCCACATATCATGCATAGCCCCAATCGACGATGACAGTCTCTTAGAATATGACCTGTCTTACCATAATAGTGACAAGTACAGAGCTCCTTGGTTGTATATGGTGCGGCACTATATGGTTGCTAGCGTGTCAAAGGGTGCCTAATGGGTCCTCCTAGCTGTGTCCTTACTGGTCCTTGATGAATTCTCTGCTGATTTCTGTTTCCCTTGCTGATGGCCTCCTGAATCCTTTCCTCTGTCAATAACTCGGCATAAGAGATCCGGGACTGTGAGCTAGTGTAGTGCTGGAGCTCCTGAGTCAGCCCGCGGTGAAACCTCTTAGCCTTCTCCAAGTCATTAGGTATTAGGACGGTGCCATACTTACTGAGGCGGCTAAACTCTGTGTCATACTCGTCAACTGTCTTGTTTCCTAGCTCCAGATGGAGGAACTGATTGTACAACGCGTCCCTTACAGTGTCCGGGAAGTACTTTCTCTCAAAGCACTCCAAGAATTGTTCCCAAGTCTGATGCGTACCCAACTGGCGCTCCATTGATTTCCACCAGTGATGCACGTTACCCTCTAGCTGAGTCCTTACGCCTGTCATCCATAGACCGGTAGGTAGTTGTGATGCCTCTAACAACTTTTTGGTGTTGGCAATCCAGTTTCTGGTCTCCTCTGGACTCTCATTGCCTTTATATGGCTTGGGGCCCATCTACACAAAGTCTTTGATTGAACCAACCAGAGCTTGTGGTACTGAAACTAGTGCCTGGGCTGGTACAGGGGCTAGTGCGGCCATTCTCTCAAGTGCTGCCAGAAATTCTATTCTCTGCTCTGCCACTTGTTGCCTCTGCTCTGCAGCCTGCGCGGTTGTCTGCTAGCTCTGTTCCTGCATTATCATCTGGAAGAATTGGAATAGATGTGTCTGGATATCCTGCGGCGCTAGTGGAGCTGGAAAAGTCCCATTAGGTATCGTGGAAGGAGTTGATAGAATTGGATTGCTAGTCAGTCCATCCGGTCCCGGAAGAAGATGAGTCGTTGAGGCCTCTCCTGGTAATTGGACGTTGACCCCTGGAGACGTGTTGTCCCCGGTGGCGGCTTGTCCGTTACGCAAATTCATCTCTCTGTAATAGATGGATGAAGGATTAGGAAGAGTATATGAATCAAGCAGGATGCAAGCACTTAAGTAGGACATGTTAGAAGGAAGGTAAGTTGTAGTCAAGTGTGGATGAGATCTAAAATTCTAATCCTAGGTGCAGGCCCGCTCGGTACAGTTACGTAACCAAAACGGCTAACTCGACCTGCATGGGCCACCACATAAACATGTCACGCCCAAGTCCCAAAATATGTAGGACTAGGAACACGTAAGCATGTCAGCCGTATGTATATGGCAACTCCAATATATGGATACCATAATACACACATACGCTGTAATATGAATATAAACTCACATGTGGTATATATAGTGTCACAAGTCACAGATATGCTAATCTCATTCACACAATAAGTTATAGAAAAGAAATATTAAACTAGAATAATGAGTCTGAAATATCCAAAATAATAGTCGGGTGGAGACAAATCCACTACCAAAGACTATATCCAAAACTAAAATGAGAGAGGAGTATATAATCTTTAATATAAAATAAGATAATGATAGAAGTATATCAGCTACGAAGATCCATCACTAGAAATAATCAACGACGCTCAGAAGGTAAGACCTCCTCGGTAGAAAGTAATGCGTCAGGTCCAGGCCCGTACTCCTACGGATACTCCTGGTCGTCTATACCTGGCAAGGGACCAGGTCCTCAGAGGGACATAACAAGATACATAGAAGCAAGCCAATTGAATACAGTAAACATGCATAGTGTTTGAAAATATATAAGTACGTTGTACAAGACAATCTATATGAATGCAAATGAGGACAACTTTTCAACGTATGGGCAAGGGTAGGCTACTCGATCTAAGCCTCACAACTCACACACACGTCAGGGGACATCATTAGCCGACATACCGCGGGGGTAGCGACCCTCGTGACTCCATCAATCGATATACCACGGGGGTAGCGACCATCGGATACGACTACCATAGTGCGTGCTAGTTACTACGGTTCACCAGAGTGGTTATAGCCCTTATGCCTACTGATTGTCCTCTATGATACTAAGTGTCATGTGTGTGTCAACATATCTAATATATAGTAATGACTGAAAGAAACTACACATGCAATGAATATACAAAAATATAATGAATATACAGAAATATAATAAGCATGCAAAGTACTGTAAATAATTTGGCAAGGTATCTTGCCTGGCAAGAAGCTGCAAAGTGTAAACGTCCAGATGTCACGCACACAGGAGTAGAAACCGCGACCTCAGAATAACATCTCCGGATGCTGAAATAGACATCACCAACATTTCCAGAATAAGTGAGATAGCTAGAAAATACTACCATTTTGTCCAATTTGGACACAGGGGCAAAACGGTAATTTTGAGTCAAAGCGGGTCCACATGTGGCCCACTTTGCATCGAAAAGTGTGTCAGGGATAAAGGTCTCTAAATGGGACAAAATTATAGGTCAAACAAATTCTAAATGTAAATACAAACTCAACAGTACTTCCAATTTTGGATTCCGGTGAGCCGAACACAAATTCGTCCAAAAAGTCAATGGTGGGGCCCGCAAATAGACGGCTTGGTCAACTATCTCAGAATCGTATGAAAATTGGGTCACAGGACCAGCGCGATGCCATGAGTCCAATGGTACAAGTTTTGTTGCGTTCTGACGAGCATACAATAAATGGTGCAGTATTTTACAAAAGTCGCGACACGGGACCTTTTTGCGGATACGGGCTGATTCCGACCCGCACACACTTCGAAACCAGTTTTCGTGAAAGTCCACACGTCTGAGTATACCGTGTGCACCTTTTGGTGCACTTGGTACACGACGGGGCGGTCCTGTTTGGCGGGGCGCGCTCCGTATCACAAATTTTGGAAGGTTTGAAAACAGGTTTTTCTAAATTTTTAACCTAATTTATTTTCGCATATAACAGCAGATAAAATAATGTAATTAACAGAGAATGATCTCGGTCAGGTGGTCTTTCCATAGCAAAAAGAATTTCTAGGTTTGGATCCCTGTGGTGGGAGATACGAGTCCGTAAACATGAGTAGTTACAACAGATTTTCTGAAATTAAAAGTGGTCGTTTTTCTTCGACTTGGCATCAATTTTTACCTAGGTTTGTGCGCTGCACGATGGAAACTAATATACGATATTTAGAGAGGGATAGGTCGGGATCGTACCAGCAAAGGCGGGGTCGAGTTTGGTCGAGCGAGGTGGCAAAAAACAGCGTGGGAACAGGAGTTCAGTGCTGCAAATTTTGTTGTTGCTTACGCGGTGTGCGGGGTCGCTGTCGGCCGGCGGTGGTTGCGGCGGCTGCGTGCTCCGGCGGCGGCGGTCGTGGAGGAGGGAGCTAGGGAGCTAGGGTTAGGGTTAGGGTTTAGGTTTTACTGTTATAGTATATATATATATATATATATATATATATATATATATATATATATATATATATATATATATATAGGGGGTAGGGATGGGAACTCGTCCACGCGGGTATGCGAAGGGGGGGGGTCGGGTTCTTTGCTATGGTGGGGATGATCTACTGTTTGGTTTTATTTATTTTTTTCTTTTTCTTTTTCTTTTTCCTTTTCTTTTATATTTCCTTTTTTTCTATTTCTTTTCCTTTTCTTTTTCCTTTTTCTATTTTTTTTCCTTTTTGTTTTATTAACACTAATAATAATAATAATAATAATAATATTATTATTATTATTATTATTATTATTATTATTAATACACTATATATTATTTACATATATTTTAAGGAATATAAAAATATCTTTGCATCGAATTAAATTCTACAAAAATTCTATCACCCCTCTAAAATTATTCCTAAAATAAAATAATAGATTTTTGTACAACAATTCTAAATGAATAATTATCTAGGTACTTAAATCGCTATGTATATATTATCCAAATAACTACGTAATATTATAAATAAATAAATTAAATAACTAATTAATTAATAAATAAAATATTTAAAAATATGGGATTTTACTCTGTCACCCTCACTTTTCCAAATGAGGGTAATTTAGTAATTTGGCATAGAATTTTATTTTTGGTGAATTATATTTAATTAGTGTGCTATGCAATTAATTATGATTTGAATTATTTATTTATATTTAGTTGGCTAACCAAATAGTTAGACTAGACACTTGTGAACCCAATTAGACTTATTATGACAACTAGTGAGTCCAACATGGACTAGGCCCAATAGACCCATTCCCTCAAATTAACTAAGAGGATTAGACTAATTTGCATTTTTATAGAGACTTCCCAAATAGACTTTCCTTAATCCTCTTCATAACTAACAAGTAGGAGCATATTAGGCATTGACCATTGCTTGGAGAAGGGGAAAGTAGGGGCCGGCCACATATAGAGGCTCCTCATTCTCTCTTCCCTTCATTTGTTCATTCAATTTGAGATCCCCAATTCCTAGATCCCCAATTCACTTTATTTCCTCCATCAATCTCTCTCAATTCATTTATATATATATATATATATATATATATATATATATATAGTAAGTTAATGATAGGTGTGGCTTAAACTCTATATATATATATATATATATATGTATATATATATATATATATAGTAAGTTAATGATAGGTGTGGCTTAAACTCTAGGGTAATACCTAGTTTAGCAAAGTGATGATCAAAATAGACTAACTAGATAGTATGAGACCTAAAAATAACTAGTGTGACTTAGAAATGACCTAGTAAAGTATCCTTATTGTATTTTAGCTCATTTCTCATTTTATATCACCCAATTTGACATACCATTCATATCTAGGTGTGTGTGACACCAGCTCGGACATCGAGTGACATTATTTTCTCTAGACAGAGGCGAGTACATTCTCTGATAGTTTTCTTATTTAACGCTCTCTATGTTTCATATATATAGTATTGAGATATTTGATTCATGACACGATGGTCACACATATTGGTATACGTGGATCCTTGTCATGAGATATTATTATTGTAATTACTCAGTGATCGTCGTGTCGTATTTCATGATTACTCAGTCATTACTGTGATATCTTCGTGATTATATAGACCATGATCATAATGCATGATATTAGACCATGCATTATGATATACTTGTATAACGTGTCATAATTTGGATTCGTGTACTAGTCGGGGGATGGAAAAATATTAGTGAATATGTGATCATACATTATAGTTCGTGATATAGTGTAGCCCGTGATAGCTAGAAGATCATGCAACTCACGTGTGGTCAGGCTAGCTTCCATTTATTTATATAGCCCGTGTTAGGCCCAAGACGATCACATATTGTGCTAATATTTCAAGGCATAAGCTATTATTTTATTTCCTTATTTTCAGTTTATTACATTGATGTTCTATATCATATTATTCTCAGTTTATTTCTATTGCTTACCATGATTCTCTTTCTGGGATATTGTCTAGTCAGTTACTTCCACCATTTATTTTCATTACTATTGTTTTTTCATAGTTTTTGTCAATTATTGGAACTGCTGTTAGGGTTGTACTTCGCTTCATCTTGATTGGATATATTTTTTAGATGGCTCATTAGAGGATTGGTGTCCTACACACTATGGGCCACAGGATGGCGAGACAGTTGAGCCAACACCCATAGAGCCACTTGATATAGTACCATCAGCTGGAGAGGCTTAGACCTTCCATTATGAGATTGTATTAACATTAGTTAGACTTTATGGCATGTATTATATATTGTGGGCTTTGTGGAGATTTAGACTTTGGACTTGTGTTGTATTTGACTCTTGTACTTTTTCTCTTTTCTTCCATATCGTGCCTTATCATCCTCTAGCTTTATATTGTAATTGAGTATTGATTATCATTTATTATATTGTTCCTCCATTTGGAGTTAAGATGGCATGACATGTACCTTATATATATATATATATATATATATATATATATATATATATATATATATATTGTGTGAGATGTTTAAATAGTATTGTTGACCTTGACAACATTCTACATTATTGTTACGATGTAGGCTATGTATTGTTTACGTACTTGTGCCCTTATTTTGGGTGCGGGTCATGACAAGAACCTCCTGACTGTATTTGCCTATATCGGGCGGGATGTGTGTAATGCCCCATATTCTTGCTTGCACACTATCTCGCTCTGAGACTACACAGTCCTCTATGGCATCATTCCAGTGACCTCGTGTTCATATAGATAAGTCATTCTCGCTTAGCGGTAATCCGCGTGCGAGTCATTGCATCGTAACTAGAAATATGAAACACCTGAAAGGATATGAGTATTAAATATTTGAACACTTGAACAATCTTTTGTAACACTTCTGGATGATCCGTGTAACTCGTGCACTTGAATTAGAGCCCGCTCGTGACACTATGTTTACTTATGCTATTTTCGTGGATTTCTTTAAATATATACTCGTGCTTTGTTTAACTTGGTTTACCTTAGACAGGGAAGGACGGATGGTAAGTTGGTAAGTATCGTCGTGTTACTCATATATTGCATGGCTCACTGCCACACGAGTTAGGCTTTACATCATTGCCATAAAACTAATCCTAAGGCAAGACTAGACAAATAACTTAATAGATGGTGCACGGAACCTATATAACGTGTTTGGATTTGTCTAGCGGGCGAGAAGCTTCCTCACCAGTGCATTCATGTCCTGATAACCCACCAGATTGTTTGGAGGGTACGGGAGAACCTCATTCGGTATAAAAACCCCTTCATACGAAATAAGGCGTGGAGTTCGCTCTGGAGTCTTGGAGCGTTGCGTTCGGAGCTGAAGCACATATACAAGACATAATGTTAGAATATCGTCTATGTAAAATTCCACAATGGTAGCCACTTGGCACGCTTTTATTGTTTCGAGATAGAGGACTTGAGCGACTTGTAATCTCGGCCTAGTGTCGCTTGTAATACTTATTAAATATCAATAAGTGCTTATTTTACTTCCATACTTATTTTATTCAATGCTTCCGCTATGACGACTTTGTGAACTTGTTACCAATCGCCTGTTCGTTTCTTATTTCGTTGTATTCAGACCATCTGTGCGACTGAGTGGCTTAGTTATTTTATTGCCTGTTCGGATCATGGCCTTGCATGGACGCAGCTTGTGCTCGTGCGGCATCACGTTCAGATGTGCACGATCATCCTGCGGGAGTGCTGGTGCGGTGATTCGCGCCTAGCGGGGGCGGTCAATTCCTGCGGGAGATCGTATCATGACAGCGCCGCCTAACGCAGAAAGCAGCCGCTCGTGCCGTATGCATCTTATATTCCGAAAGGCACACAAAACCATACGTCGCCTAAAGTAGACCCTGTCCCCTCCATATGCGACTCGCTCATCCAAACCTGACTGCATAGCCCCAGGCCGCATAGCGCCTGGCCATAAAGACCTTGGCCGTATAGTCTGTAACACCCCGTTCCGTTCAAACGGGCTGCAGATTCAAACGGCAAAAGTGCATATCCCGATCCGCTTTGCTCAGACAAGAATACTCGTTTGAGGCAAAGGATACCCAGACTTGTCCATACAGGTTTCAGCTTAGGCTTTCAGAGGCTCGCTTGACGTATCGCTCGACCGAGGCGAATCATCGCTAAGGTGGGTGGCTACGGTGAACTTGTCTTTGCTTAGCCAGCACACATAAAATGTAGAATGATACATGCTAGTCGCTAGGTGAATCACCCCTGCATGCTGATAAGAATCCAACGCACCTAGCTAAGGGAATAATCCCAACTTGTATTTCTTATGCTAGAATATGGAAACGAAACATTGCTTATAAATACGTTCAGACCCTCGCATGCTACCCTAGAACGTGTCGTTCGGGAAGTCCCCTAACGGTTTCACCTCTCGGGTTACCTTCGGGCCCGAGCCAACGTGATTCCTTATGTTTGTATAAATGCATGCTTGCCTGTTCGTACGTTGCCTCAACTCAATGCTTGTAGCATAAGCTATTCCAATACCCTGTTATACAAAATATTGTTCAGAAAGACTATGCAAAATGAATCAGGCAATGCCTCTTGTCTTGTACTATTGTTGCCTCAACAGCAATGCCTCTTGTCTTATACTATTGTTGCCTCAACAGCAACGCCTCTTGTCTTGTACGCTTGTTGCCCCAACCATGTAAATTGATAACTTAACCAAGATGTCGTTCAATCACGGACAACTTGTGCACAGGATCACGGTCTCGCGGACGATGCTGGGGCACTGGCATCGATCCGGTCCGGGCGTGGCCTATTGTTTAGTCTCTTATTCTTGGCAGAATGGCTTGCAACGCCTCTTGTACTTTCGTTATACACCATTCTCGTCAAAGATTATATCGTCCATATGGCATACGCCAGTGATCGCCTTGTATGTTTAGCCTTTGCATGCTTGCTTGTACAATAAAGAGATAAACAAGTCATCCTCGCTTAGCGGCTATCCATATGTGAGGCATTGTATCGCATCAAAGAATAATTAAATCAGCTAAATGAAATGAATCTCGCACCCAAACACTTGTATTTGCATATGCTATTGCCCCTGAATGTTTATACGTGCTCATGCTTGGAATTAACAATGTTTGCCTTGGACAGGAAAGGCCAAATGGTAAGTTGGTAAGTCTCGTCGTGTTTTCTCTCATGTCGCACGGCGCACTGCCACACAAGTTAGGCTATTCAATCTTTGCATGAAACTGATCCTAAGACAACTAGAAAGACAACTTAATAGTTGGTGCATGGAACTTGTATTACGTGTTTGGATTTGTCGAGCGGGCGAGTAGCCTCTCCACCAGTGCATTCAATGTACTGATAACCCACCAGATCGTTTGCAGGGTACGGGAGAACCTCGTTCGGTGCGGATGTCCCTTCGTGCGTGCTAAGGCATGGAGATCACTCCGAAGCAGCGCTGCGTCCGAAACTGAAGCACATATATAAGACATAATGTTGGAACTTGCCTGAACATCGCCTGTACAATCATTCCATAATTATAGCCACTTGGCACGCTTTTACTGTTTCAGAGAGAGGGGCTTGAGCGACTTGTAATCTTGGCTATACGCCGCCTGTAACACTTATTATTATCAATAAAAGAGCTTGTTGTACTTCAACTTATGTTATTCAATGCTTCCGCTATATTGTCGACTCAGTGAACTTATTACCGATCGCCTATGCGTTCATGACTCCGCTGCACTCAGACAATCTGTGCGACTCTGTGGCTTAGAACTCTTACCGCCAGCCAATGAACCATGGCCTTGTACGGACGTAGCTCACGCTCGTACGGTATCACGCCCGGATGTGTCAAAGCGATCGTTCTGCGGGAGCGCTGGCGCGGTGATTCTCGCCTAGCGGGAACGACCGATTTGCCTGCGGGAGATCGGGGCATGACACAATGGTATCAGAGCCTGGCTTATACGCCTTTGGACTTTATTTCGATTATTTCAGTTTCGAAAGCTCGTTCGTGGGTTATGTGCACGCTCTCTCTCTATGCTTCAATTGAATATTCCAACAATAAGTCTAAATACTTTTAAAATACATTTTGAATGATATGATTGCTTGTATAAAATTGTGATGCGAGTGGCCTTTGTGCCAACCTGTGCGAACCCTTGAGATTATCGCAGTAGCTTGTCCGATTTCACTAACTCTAAGTTTGGTTGAATGCATATATTCGAGGGATACCTTGAACTTGTGCACGATCCAAGACTCAAGAAAATATGAAACTTGAGTGCTAAGACTTCCCTATCGCTAAGTTGGTTGGCGTGCTCACGCTAGAGGTGCACTTCGAATGTGCGCACGATCCAGACTAGCGATATGCTGATCTTGAATGCTTGTGCAAGTGAATATCCAAATAAACAAGTACAATGACTTGTGTAGGTTTGCCTCAGCCTTGTATCGTTAAATCAAAATTGATTAAAACGTACTGCTTGTCCTCAGTAAGTCTCGAGGATGAGACTTTTTCTGAGTTGGGTAGGATGTAACACCCCGTTCCGTTCAAGCGGACTGCCGATTCAAACGGCAAAAGTGCATGTCCTGACCCACTTTGCTCAGGCGAGAATACTCGTTTGAGGCAAAGAATATCCAAATTTGTCCCTACATGTTTCAGCTTAGGCTTTCAGAGGCTCGCTTGACGTATCGCTCGACCGAGGTGAATCATCGCTAAGGTGGGTGGCTATGGTGAACTTGTCTTTGCTTAACCAGTACACATAAAATGTGGAATGATACATGCTAGTCGCTAGGTGAATCACCCCCTGCATGCTAATAAGAATCCAATGCACCTAGATAAGAGAATAAACCTAACTTGTATTGCTTATGCTAGAACATGGAAATAAAACATTGCTTATAAATATGTTCAGACCCTCGCATGCTACCCTAGAACGTGTCGCTCGGGAAGTCCCCTAATGGTTTCACCTCTCGGCTTACCTTCGGGCCCGAGCCAACGTGATTGATTATGTTTGTATAAATGCATTCTTGCCTGTTCGTATGTTGCCTCGACTCAATGCTTGTAGCATAAGCTATGCCAACACCCTGTTATACAAAATATTGTCCAGAAAGACTATGCGAAATGAATCAGGCACAGCAATGCCTCTTGTCTTGTACTATTGTTGCCTCAACAGCAACGCCTCTTATCTTGTACGCTTGTTGCCCCAACCATGTAAATTGATAACTTAACCAAGACGACGTTCGATCACGGACAACTTGTGCACAGGGTCACGGTCTCGCGGACGATGCTGGGGCACTGGCATCGATCCGGTCCGGGCGAGGCCTATTGTTTAGTCTCTTATTCTTGGTGGAATGGCTTGCAGTGCCTTTTATACTTTCATTGCATACCATTCTCGTCAAAGACTATATCGTCCATATGGCATACGCCAGTGATCGCCTTGTATGTTTAGCCTTTGCATGCTTGCTTGTACAATAAAGAGATAAACAAGTCATCCTCACTTAGCGGCTATCCGCGTGCGAGACATTGTATCGCATCAAAGAATAATTGAATCAGCTAAACGAAATAACTCTCGCACCCAAACACTTGTATTTGCATATGCTATTGCCCCTGAATGTTTATACGTGCTCGTACTTGGAATTAACAATGTTTGCCTTGGACAGGGAAGGCCAAATGGTAAGTTGGTAAGTCTCGCCGTATTTTCTCTCATGTCGCACGGCACACTACCACACGAGTTAGGCTATTCAATCTTTGCATGAAACTGATCCTAAGATAACTAGAAAGACAACTTAATAGTTGTGCACAGAACCTGTATTACGTGTTTGGATTTGTCGAGCGGGCGAGTAGCCTCCCCACCAGTGCATTCAATGTACTGATAACCTACCAGATCGTTTGCAGGTTGCGGAAGAACCTCGTTCGGTGCAGATGTTCCTTCGTGCGTGCTAAGGCATGGAGATCACTCCGAAGCAGTGCTGTATCCGGAACTGAAGCACATATACCAGACATAATATTGGAACTTGCCTGAACATCGCCTGTACAATTATTCCATAATTGTAGCCACTTGGCACATTTTTACTGTTTCAGAGAGAGAGACTTGAGCGACTTGTAATCTCGGCTATACGCTGCCTGTAACACTTGTTATTATCAATAAAAGAACTTGTTTTACTTCAACTTGTGTTATTCAATGCTTCCTCTATATTGTCGACTCAGTAAACTTGTTACCGATCACCTATGCGTTTATGATTTTGCTGCACTCGGACAATCTGTGCAACTCTGTGGCTTAGAACTCTTACCGCCAGCCAATGAACCACGGCCTTGCACGGGCGTGGCTTACGCTCGTGCGACATCACGCCCGGATGGGTCAAAGCGATCGTTCTGCGGGAGCGCTGGCGCGGTGATTCTCACCTAGCGGGAATGGCCGATTTGCCTGCGGGAGATAGGGGTGTGACATAGTCCCTGGCCGCATAATGCCAGGCCGCATAACCCCTGATCCCATAACACCTGGACGCATAGAGCCTTGGCTGCATAGTGCTGGGACGCATAGTGCTTTGGCCGCATGAACCACGAAGCATGCGACCGAGCTAGTAACCGTGCATGCAACTTACGCATAAAGAAGCGCACGAGCGCCATGCGATGATGCTGACGTGCTAAGTACAAAGTGCGCCAACAAAGTACCACTTTGCGCCCTTGCGCCCGTGCCCGAGTCGCTAAGCCCTTTCAGGGCTTAGCTCATAAGGAAAACTTTTCAAAGGTGGTGAAAAAATAAAGATTGTCATAATGGAGTTCACACTTAATCCCTCTAGGAAAGTCAACCCATATGGGCCACCACCCTATGTGTATATATCAATACTAAGCATAGCTATATATTGAGATATACACATTGGTAGTTTTCCAATATGGGACTAAAACTTCCAAAGCTAAGTAGAAAACACCAACAATCTTCCACATATATCATAATATATGGTCGAGTGTTCTTCACAGTGACTGCCATCATGCATTAGGATAGATGTCGCCGACGATTTGAATCTTCCCGCATCGGTCAAACAATAGTACGATACAAGAATGGACTAAGCCTTGAATTATGCACCATAGCTGCTATTCTTTCCACTCATAAAATGACCTCAGCTGTGCCATCCGGTTGCACGTTAATGGACATGTGTTGACATGGTCTCAGTGTATGTATCATGGGCGTCTACAAGCGTTCTCTCAAGAGACGTCCTATATCTCTATCCATACACTTAGGTGAGTTCTTCCACTATAGAGAGTTTATTATCCGGCATGAAGTCTTGCGCTTCTATGCGGTGCTATGCCGCATGACATGGCCGCCCAAGGCCGAGGATCCCCCTCTTGTGGTATCATACCACTGTATTATGAGGACACATGCCTCTTAGTAGTGTCATTACTACATACAACATGGAGCCTTACCCTCATGTCTGGTGCTACTTCGTTGTGATATGGCTTAAAGTCGAGGTTCACTCCCTCATGTGGTGTCACCCACTGTAGCATGAGATCACAGGCCTCTTAGTAGTATTGTATTACCTCCTAACATGAAACCTTGCACTTTCATGCGGTGCTGTGCTGCTCTGACATGGCTCGAATCCGAGGTTCACTCTCTCATGTGGTGTCACCCACTGTAGCATAAGGTCACATGCCTCTTTGTAGTATTGTACTATCACTCTCTAACTCTCTTTCAGCAATTGGCTACCTACCTATGTGCGGTGCTACCGTCACTGTGACATGGCTTGAAGCCAAGGTTCACTCCCTCGTGGGGTGTCACTCCACTGTAGCATGGGATACAAGTCCCTTGTAGTGCTGAAACTACTCGTACTTCCTGCAATGCACGTCGGACATTCACTCTGCCCGAGAACTCATTAAGGCGTTAAATCCATCCTCCCACATAAAATATTATGATCAAGAACAAATAGTAGACCACAGTAGTTCTGGGTACATATCCTACAATGTCCCTGAGGACTACCTACTATACCTGATATTCTCCTGGTCAATGGTCCTCCCTTGAACCAATAGCTAGATTCCTGATAGATTTTTCTTTGAACCAATAACATAAAACTAAATGGTAGGATTGCAGATACGCAATACCAGAGGTCCTCTAAGTCCATATCTACTGTGTCTTTGACTATATGAGGTGTTACTGTCGCTGTGATATGGCCTACAGCTGAGGCTTTACCCTGTAAAGGTACCTCATGGTGGTGTCACACCACAGTAACATGGAGAACTATGCTCATTCATAGTGCTTGACGCTGACTATATGCGGTGTTACTGCCGCTGTGACATGGCCCAAAGCTGAGGCTTTACCCTGTCGAGGTACCTCATGGTGGTGTCACCCCACGGTAGCATGGAGTACTATGCTCCTTTATAGTTCTTACGATCAGTTAGCGCTTGAGGCCTATTATGAACGGATCTGCCAGATTTACCTGACTCTGATCATTTAGCTACTGTAATGATCCATGCTAGCTGCGCTCATTCAGTGTTCTATACTGGCCCTTGAGGCCTATCATGAATGGATCCGCCAGAATCATCTGGCTCCAAATATTAACCACTATAATGATCCACGCTAACTGCGCTTATTCAGTATTCTGTGTTTTATCTACACAGTTCTTTTCAGACCTTTGAAAAGATGAATAGATGCCACTGTTGCAGCTTTATAGTTTTCACAGTATGTCGGTATCACCCGAATTTGTGTAATAACTATAGAAAGATCATCTGAGATGTAAACCCCCTAGACCAAAATTTTTATTTTAACTAACCTAGATAGCATGATTAGGGTTTTGGTCCTAATTAGAATTTATTATTTAGTATTAAATAATTGTGCAGTGTTTGTTAATTATGACACCTTACCGTTGTCCCGATATTTAGGACACTACACTAGCTGTTACCCTGAAACAAATTACATACACTTGGCCGAGACATACTAACCTATCATAATGAACCTTGAGCAAACCCCGGATACCGATTTTCGTGCCTAATTTTAGTCGCACAAAAGTCATTACAAACGTCCGTACGCAAATTAATTAAATTGCGTAATTACGTTCGTTGTCCGTTCCAATCGTAATTAAGACCCCACCTCGATCCGTTTTGACCAACCCAGATCATGACATTAATGTACACTGAGTCTACTACACTAATGACCCTTGTCCAACCCAATTCTGATCCCCCAGTTATTTATAATTAATTAAATAACACCTAGTGCATTTATTATGAATTAATTAATGTAGTAACCCAACCTCAATGGAAATAGACCCAACTCCAACCCAAACCCACATCCACACCCACGAGCCTCATACAAAACAATATGCACCATCCTCGTCCAATGAAAAATGCCAAACATGGTGTTTTGTTACATTAAATCCTCAAATTCAGTTATTGTGCAAATACCAAATTGTTCAGGGGCCTAATTGCAAAATTGCAATGTGGTGTCCCCCTCTCATTGGCCCAAACCATCATGGAGAAAAGAATGTCATGCCTAAACCGTATGCATTAATTTCCCCCCCCTATTTTATGTACCTATACAACTTTATTTGGTTACATCTCCACCCTACATTTGGAATGGCCCATTCCTAGCCCTCCACCCATCTTGATGGAGCCTCCCCAACTCCCCAAACAATTTGCACAGCCGGCCCTAACCCCTAGGCAGCCCCCCTTACTCTCTCTCCTACATATACCTCAAGTTACATCACATTAAATGGACACAAACACCTAGAAAACCAAAAATACAAAGGAAAGAAAAAAACCTAGAATTAACTACACTCCACCACCCTCACTCAGCCCATCACACCCCCGACCCCTGCCCTCAGCTTTCCCGGCCACCACCGTAGCCGGCCACCCCCGAGACAACTCGACCTCCGACCTCCCTCATCGGCGTCACCCACTGCAGCCATCATCCGCCGCTGCTCCGCCTCCAGCAGCCACCATCCCCAACCTCACCTCCACGACCCCTCCTTCCCCAACTTGACCTCCGACCTCCCCCCACCGTAGCCACCACCACCACATTCCACCACCGCCACCTTGGCCACCACCCCCAGCTTCTCCACCACCGTCCCCACCAACACCACCGCCCCCTGGCCGCCCTCGCTGGCACCACCATCAGCAGCACCATCAGCAACATCATCCCCACCCCAGCCCGAGTCGACCCCCGACCTCGCCTAGCGCCGCAACCACTGCCCGGCCTGCCACCACCACCACTCGCCGACGACACCCCCATCTCCCCACCTCCGTCCCTGCCAGAGCTCGCCCTTAGCCACCGCCCCCGCCGGCCAGAATCTCAACTGCGGCTGCAACTGCTGTTGTGACTGCTACTGTTGCCACTGCTGCGGTTGTTTCCGAGCCCCCCCGCCGGAGCTCCGCCGCCCCTCGCCGGCGACGTGCACGGCGGACACGCCCCCACCCTCCTGGACACCACAATAGGTATATATTATATATATAAATATAATTAGTTATTGTGTAAATGTGAAGGTATAATTGTATGTGTATATAGTATGTATACGTATATAGTATATATTCATAAAAACTGTATAAACTGTGTATAATTGTATATATATTATATATTTATATATGGTTTAATTATATATGTATGTATATATGTATATTTGTATTTATATATATATATATATATATATATATATATATATATATATATATATATATTTATATATATGTAGGTATATGTATATGTAAATGTAAATATATATACGTATATGTATAAATAAGTATTTGTATATTAAAGTATATATATATGTATTTATGTATATATAAATATTTATATATAAATATAATAGAATATTTTAATTATACATGTATATAGTATATATTTCTATATATATTGCGTATAAATGTATAAACATACATGCGTATATATATTTTGTATGTATAAATGTATTATATAATCTATGTATGTATGTGTATAAATATATATTATAATATATATGTGTGAATATATGTATACTTGTATTTATATATATATAGGTATAACATATATATATGTGTATTATTAAGTAGATATATATGTAAAATTGTATTTATGTATATATAGGTATTGTATGTATTTAGATATATATTACATATATATATGTATATAATTGTATTTGTATGAACTGTGTATAATGTATATATATAGTAGGTATATATTGTATATAGTGTTTAATGCATATATATATGTGTGAACAAGTATATGTTTGTATATGTATTTATGTACGAGTTAGAGTATAGTTGTATTTAAATTTATGTATTTTTTTACTTAATTAATGTGTATTACATATTGATGAGTTGGTACTTATATATATAGGTATAATGTATATATGTACATATGTCTAAATACAGTTGTATATATAAGTATATAGGTTACTAAATTATCTATAGTATATATGTGTATATGTGTTAGGTATGTGTGCTTGTGCTAAGTTAACATAGATAATTATGCACAATGTAAATTAGGGATTTATAATTATTGTTATCTGTTCATAGGCATCCGAGACGGTGCTACCTTGACTGCTGGTTCCGGAGCATTGCTTGTGCACACCAGAGTTCCAGACAAGTATACCTTACCTTGTTATTGCTGTCTAAATTCAGATATTTATCTAGTTGCTCATCTTGTTGTTTTAATATTAAACTGTGCGCGTCCGAGAATACTCGGGTGCAGTCAACGAAGGCGTTGACGTTAGGACTTGTGTCTGACTTAGTGTCTAGTGGACCCACCTAAAGTTGAGGAGTTATCAATATAACTTCCCAGGCCTTGACACGTATCTCAACACGTCACATAGTGAGTTTATGTAGGGATGCGTGCTTCATGATCGACTGGCCATCAGCATGAGCAGCACGTGTGACGGCATTTAGTTTAGTTGTTTATTTCTGTAGCGACTTGCATCTTAGTGTGAGATGTCCACGTCGCATTTGCGACTTGTACATTGACATTGGGCGGGGAAGACAATTAGTAGGCGTATGGGACAGACATTTGGCCGCCGTAGTTTCAGAGTAAACTGCGGGGCCGTGAGCCTCAGTGTTACCCGGTTATGGGCCATGTGTTACCCGGTTATGGGCTCAGGTTCCCGGTTATGGGCATATATGCGTGACGATACATCCGGCAGAGGTTACTAGCTGCGCGCTATCATGATCGGTGATGTAGTCAGCATGTATTCCTGGCGTTCAGCTTACAGCTAATGTCAGGTACTTAGCCTCTGGCTCGACGCTATGCTTTATACCTTTCACCTACCCATACGTACCAGGGTTGTCTTCAAAGTGCATTTCACTTAGCTGGTTAGATTACCCTTGAGTTTACACAGTATTCACTTTATGGCATGCATTTCTGTATACTTGTTACGTCCCTCTGAGGACCTGGTTCTCTTCCAGATCCGGACGAGCACTTGTACCCTACCATCTACGGAGCAGGAGTAGAGACAGGATTCCTGATTGAGGACTATGAGGCATTTCCGGGGGAGTTCCCGTGATCTGGGTACGCAGCTGCATTGGACTAGAGTTTTCATATCTAGCTAGTTGATACTCTAGTCTAGTTATCTTACTTCTTCCTGCACTGTATTTTCATTTCTGTATTTCAGTGGGTTTGTCCCCACCAGACATATTTCAGTTGTACTATGTCAGTCGACTATGTTTCTTATATTCCAGTCTTTCATTTCAGTATTTACTTGTTATCTGTGGATGAGATTAGTCATTGCCTGTTTATGATATTAGACTTGTTAGATTTAGGACAGCGTAGCACGCTTCGTCAGGATCCATTAAATTGGGATATCCTCGAAGACGTGTCAGCTGGCCAATGCCACGTGGCCTGGTCCCATATATTTTGGGACTGGGGCATGACATGGTTTTAGTGGTGGCCCATGCAGGTTCAGTTAATCGCTTGTGGTATGGTATCATGCCCAGCGAGCCTGCAATAGGATAGAAGTTAATAGATCTCATCCACTTTCCGCCTTTGAACCTCCTTCGTATTTGATTTAATTAGATATCTGCATCTTGCTTGTAATTCTATACTCTTCTAAATATCGTTCTATCTCTTACAGCGAGATGAACCTTCGGAGCCGACGTGAGATACTTGGTACCATAGTGCCACCTGCAGCACCGAGGGAGGATACGACTCAGGGACCACCCAGACAGCAGCCTCAGCCAGAGGCAGAGGTGATCCCTCAGGCCCAGATGATGCACTGGCATCAGGTCTCTCCCGACAAGGAGACACAGCAGCCAGAGGGCCAGGCATCACAGACGATTCCGAGGCAGTACTTCGAGGGGCAGACCTCGAGGGCGACACCGATGCCGCAGTACGAGAGGTCGGCACCCGAGGAGACACCGAGGAGGCAGCCAGAGATACCGCTACCACCACCTCCACCGTTTCCACCGCAGATGCCACCAGCAGGAGAACAGCCCCAGATGATGCAGTTCTTTCAAATGATGATGCAGGCTCAGATGCAGCAGACGGAGGCCCTTAGACAGGGATTGATGGCAGTATTGGAGAGGGCACCTGCCCAAGCACCAGCACCAGCACCGGCACCTGTCCAGCGAACAGGCACTGTAAAAGGCTTCCGCCAGATGGAACCAAGAACCTTCTCGGGCAAGGAGATGGCTGAGGAGATCTCAGACTGGGTCTCCAATACTGAGATGCTGCTAGAGGGTTCGCAGCTACACTCTGATCTCTGGATGACTGCGGTGAGGGCCCAACTCACAGGCAACGCCCATCACTGGTGGGACTCTATGGAGCGCAGCATTGGCCGACAGCAGACTTGGGAGGAGTTTCTAGAATACTTCAACATGAAGTACTTCCCAGCTACAGTGAGGAACGCCCTGTACTCTCAGTTCCTGCACCTGGAGCAAGGAAACCTGACTGTGGACGCCTACGACGGAGAGTTCAGCAGACTCAGCCGATTTGGTGCCGTCCTGATCCCCAACGACCTGGAGAAGGCCAAGAGATTCCACCATGGCCTCTCTTTCGAGCTGCAGAGGTACACTACTACTCAGGCGAGAATCTCATACGAGGAAGTCCTATCAGAGACGAGGATCCAGGAGGCTATTAGCAGAGGATCGAGACAATCCAGCATGAATGCACCAGCCAGAGCTCAGTCCGGAGCAGGAGGACCGATTCGTCATCCAGGAGCGCAGACGCAACAGAAGATTGTGCCGTATCAGCAGAGAGAGTCACCGACGTGTCACTTTTGCAGAAAGAAGGGACATGTCCAGAAGGATTGCAGAAGAAGACTAGGACAATGCTTGAGGTGCGGCTCAACCCAACATCAAGCTCAGGAGTGTTCCCAGTATAGCGATAGAGCCCGGGAGATAGTACAAACACCAACTCTAGGTATGTCCGTAGCATTACTTGATTATAGCTTATTATGTGTTATTTTAATTTCGAGGACGAAATTCTTATAAGTTGGGTAGATTGTAAACCTCCTAGACCAAAATTTTTATTTTAACTAACCTAGATAGCATGATTAGGATTTTGGTCCTAATTAGAATTTATTATTTAGTATTAAATAATTGTGCAGTGTTTGTTAGTTATGACACCTTACCGTTGTCCCGATATTTAGGACACTACACTAGCTGTTACCCTGAAACAAATTACATACACTTGGCCGAGACATACTAACCTATCATAATGAACCTTGAGCAAACCCCGGATACCGATTTTCGTGCCTAATTTTAGTCGCACAAAAGTCGTTACAAACGTCCGTACGCAAATTAATTAAATTGCGTAATTACGTTCGTTGTCCGTTCCAATCGTAATTAAGACCCCACCTCGATCCGTTTTGACCAACCCAGATCATGACATTAATGTACACTGAGTCTACTACACTAATGACCCTTGTCCAACCCAATTCTGATCCCCCAGTTATTTATAATTAATTAAATAACACCTAGTGCATTTATTATGAATTAATTAATGTAGTAACCCAACCTCAATGGAAATAGACCCAACTCCAACCCAAACCCACATCCACACCCACGAGCCTCATACAAAATACCATGCACCATCCTCGTCCAATGAAAAATGCCAAACATGGTGTTTTGTTACATTAAATCCTCAAATTCAGTTATTGTGCAAATACCAAATTGTTCAGGGGCCTAATTGCAAAATTGCAATGTGGTGTCCCCCTCTCATTGGCCCAAACCATCATGGAGAAAAGAATGTCATGCCTAAACCGTATGCATTAATTTTTCCCCCCTATTTTATGTACCTACACAACTTTATTTGGTTACATCTCCACCCTACATTTGGAATGGCCCATTCCTAGCCCTCCACCCATCTTGATGGAGCCTCCCCAACTCCCCAAACAATTTGCACAGCCGGCCCTAACCCCTAGGCAGCCCCCCTTACTCTCTCTCCTACATATACCTCAAGTTACATCACATTAAATGGACACAAACACCTAGAAAACCAAAAATACAAAGGAAAGAAAAAAACCTAGAATTAACTACACTCCACCACCCTCACTCAGCCCATCACACCCCCGACCCCTGCCCTCAGCTTTCCCGGCCACCACCATAGCCGGCCACCCCCGAGACAACTCGACCTCCGACCTCCCTCATCGGCGTCACCCACTGCAGCCATCACCCGCCGCTGCTCCGCCGCCAGCAGCCACCATCCCCAACCTCACCTCCACGACCCCTCCTTCCCCAACTTGACCTCCGACCTCCCCCCACCGTAGCCACCACCACCACATTCCACCACCGCCACCTTGGCCACCACCCCCAGCTTCTCCACCACCGTCCCCACCAACACCACCGCCCCCTGGCCGCCCTCGCTGGCACCACCATCAGCAGCACCATCAGCAACATCATCCCCACCCCAGCCCGAGTCGACCCCCGACCTCGCCTAGCGCCGCAACCACTGCCCGGCCTGCCACCACCACCACTCGCCGACGACACCCCCATCTCCCCACCTCCGTCCCTGCCAGAGCTCGCCCTTAGCCACCGGCCCCGCCGGCCAGAATCTCAACTGCGGCTGCAACTGCTGTTGTGACTGCTACTGTTGCCACTGCTGCGGTTGTTTCCGAGCCCCCCCGCCGGAGCTCCGCCGCCCCTCACCGGCGACGTGCACGGCGGACACGCCCCCACCCTCCTGGACACCACAATAGGTATATATTATATATATAAATATAATTAGTTATTGTGTAAATGTGAAGGTATAATTGTATGTGTATATAGTATGTATACGTATATAGTATATATTCATAAAAACTGTATAAACTGTGTATAATTGTATATATATTATATATTTATATATGGTTTAATTATATATGTATGTATATATGTATATTTGTATTTATATATATATATATATATATGTATATATATGTAGGTATATGTATATGTAAATGTAAATATATATACGTATATGTATAAATAAGTATTTGTATATTAAAGTATATATATATGTATTTATGTATATATAAATATTTATATATAAATATAATAGAATATTTTAATTATACATGTATATAGTATATATTTCTATATATATTGCGTATAAATGTATAAACATACATGCGTATATATATTTTGTATGTATAAATGTATTATATAATCTATGTATGTATGTGTATAAATATATATTATAATATATATGTGTGAATATATGTATACTTGTATTTATATATATATAGGTATAACATATATATATGTGTATTATTAAGTAGATATATATGTAAAATTGTATTTATGTATATATAGGTATTGTATGTATTTAGATATATATTACATATATATATGTATATAATTGTATTTGTATGAACTGTGTATAATGTATATATATAGTAGGTATATATTGTATATAGTGTTTAATGCATATATATATATATATGTGTGAACAAGTATATGTTTGTATATGTATTTATGTACGAGTTAGAGTATAGTTGTATTTAAATTTATGTATTTTTTTACTTAATTAATGTGTATTACATATTGATGAGTTGGTACTTATATATATAGGTATAATGTATATATGTACATATGTCTAAATACAGTTGTATATATAAGTATATAGGTTACTAAATTATCTATAGTATATATGTGTATATGTGTTAGGTATGTGTGCTTGTGCTAAGTTAACATAGATAATTATGCACAATGTAAATTAGGGATTTATAATTATTGTTATCTGTTCGTAGGCATCCGAGACGGTGCTACCTTGACTGCTGGTTCCGGAGCATTGCTTGTGCACACCAGAGTTCCAGGCAAGTATACCTTGCCTTGTTATTGCTGTCTAAATTCAGATATTTATCTAGTTGCTCATCTTGTTGTTTTAATATTAAACTGTGCGCGTCCGAGAATACTCGGGTGCAGTCAACGAAGGCGTTGACGTTAGGACTTGTGTCTGACTTAGTGTCTAGTGGACCCACCTAAAGTTGAGGAGTTATCAATATAACTTCCCAGGCCTTGACACGTATCTCAACACGTCACATAGTGAGTTCATGTAGGGATGCGTGCTTCATGATCGACTGGCCATCAGCATGAGCAGCACGTGTGACGGCATTTAGTTTAGTTGTTTATTTCTGTAGCGACTTGCATCTTAGGGTGAGGTGTCCACGTCGCATTTGCGACTTGTACATTGACATTGGGCGGGGAAGACAATTAGTAGGCGTATGGGACAGACATTTGGCCGCCGTAGTTTCAGAGTAAACTGCGGGGCCGTGAGCCTCAGTGTTACCCGGTTATGGGCCATGTGTTACCCGGTTATGGGCTCAGGTTCCCGGTTATGGGCATATATGCGTGACGATACATCCGGCAGAGGTTACTAGCTGCGCGCTATCATGATCGGTGATGTAGTCAGCATGTATTCCTGGCGTTCAGCTTACAGCTAATGTCAGGTACTTAGCCTCTGGCTCGACGCTATGCTTTATACCTTTCACCTACCCATACGTACCAGGGTTGTCTTCAAAGTGCATTTCACTTAGCTGGTTAGATTACCCTTGAGTTTACACAGTATTCACTTTATGGCATGCATTTCTGTATACTTGTTACGTCCCTCTGAGGACCTGGTTCTCTTCCAGATCCGGACGAGCACTTGTACCCTACCATCTACGGAGCAGGAGTAGAGACAGGATTCCTGATTGAGGACTATGAGGCATTTCCGGGGGAGTTCCCGTGATCTGGGTACGCAGCTGCATTGGACTAGAGTTTTCATATCTAGCTAGTTGATACTCTAGTCTAGTTATCTTACTTCTTCCTGCACTGTATTTTTATTTCTGTATTTCAGTGGGTTTGTCCCCACCAGACATATTTCAGTTGTACTATGTCAGTCGACTATGTTTCTTATATTCCAGTCTTTCATTTCAGTATTTACTTGTTATCTGTGGATGAGATTAGTCATTGCCTGTTTATGATATTAGACTTGTTAGATTTAGGACAGCGTAGCACGCTTCGTCAGGATCCATTAAATTGGGATATCCTCGAAGACGTGTCAGCTGGCCAATGCCACGTGGCCTGGTCCCATATATTTTGGGACTGGGGCGTGACATGAGAGCTTCCAGAACCATCCTGTAACCCCCTGATTTTTTAGAAAATTTTAATTTAGATTTTTCATAATTTTCTGTAATTTTCTAGGATTTTCAAGAATTTATTTTAGATTCAAATATAATTAAAAATATTCCAAACTTTTATTTTAGGTTCTAAATAATAAAATATATTTTCTAGAAGTTTTTGGGAATTTTCTGAGTATTTTTAGTATTTATTGGGAGTTATTTAGGCTAATAACTAATTTTTAGGACTTGTAGAATTTATGGTGCAAGCTCAGAAATATAGAATAGACCCACGTTATTTTCTAAGGTTTATAATATTATTATATATTTTCTGGAATTATTTCAGAATTTTTGGAATAATGTTAGTATTTATTTTTAGTTTTATGGCAAAACTAATTTTTAGAGCTTCTCCTAATTATAGTAGGAAATCTGTAAATATATAATTATTCCAAATATTTTTCTAGGGTTTTTTGGTTCAAAATATATTTTCTGTAATTTTTCCAGATTTTTATGATTATTTTTAATGTTTATTTTGAGTTATTTAGATTTAAAACGACTTAAATAATGTTTTGATAAAGGCAAATCAAAATAAATAAATAATATAACCAAAACCATCCAATCAAATCAAGACACGTGTCACCCTATAAACTTTCATTCAGCCTCTCAACATCCCTATATATATATTATTATTATAACCCTAATTATCCCATTATTTTTAGAGAGAGAGATTTTGGAGAATTGTCATCTAGGGTTTCTTCATCTTCCAGAAGCCATTGCGCATAGCTCCGGACTCCAAACGAGGCCTAGTTTCTTGCGTTTGAAAGATATTGAGGTTAGCTTTCTGATTATATAATTTGTTTTACAAAATTATGAGTATTAAATTCTAGAAAATTCGTAGAGCACAGCATGTCTGAAAATAGACGTGTTTCAATGTTTTCATGATTTCGGGAGAACCAGGAATCAGAATCATAAACCGTTTAAAGTTTTGGAAAGATAATATCGATATCATTAACATATGTTTTTATCAGAATTTAATTCAATGTATTTTCATACTGTTAATTCTGTAGAACTTCTAGGTTAGAATTTAACCATCGGTGCACAATACAAAATTTGTATGTGCCATAATTCCCAAACAATTTTGAATTCGGATGAGCCGTAAATTCTAGTATATTTTTGATGCTGAAATCTACAGGAAATCATGCATGAAAGTCGAGTTTGTGTCGGTTGACTTTTTGGTCAACAGATCGCCTCGATTTGCGTGCCATGAGTCTCGAGTTGATAAAATTCAGTTTCTTTGGACAAAACTTAGGAATTAACATAAAAATCAGAATAATAAGATTAAAATAGGATTTTAGAATAATTATTCCAGAATTAAATAAATTAAAATAAATTATCTTTTGACATGATAAATTTGTAATACATAGGCTATTTGTACTGTGACTTGGACTCTGATTCATACCAGCAACAGGACCCCAGGCAAGTGTACCTTGCCATCTCTGCAGTATTGTTACCTATTTTTCTTACTTTATATATTTACTGTGCATGCTTAACCTAGGACCGTTTGACATACTTAGCGTCCGATTATCAGTCGGGTGCCCACATCGTACACGGTGTCGGGTAATGTCATTTAGATATGGACATACGTGACACTTTATATTCTCGTACTTGTCTTACCAAGTACACTTTGACCCAGGACACTGGACACTGATCATGAGACAGGATCTTCCCGAGATATTCGTGGTAATTCTGTATAGGATACAGGACTTATAGAGATACTATATTCTAGATACATTATGACTTGTGCATTAGTTATGACCCCGCTGACATGGACGTGAGACGTTATGTTCATGATTTGCGTGGTTACATTGGGTGGGGAGAGACACACAGACTACAGGCTGATCATATATATACACCCCTACTATTGTGAGGCCCAAGACTCTGAAGCCCGAGCTTGGCCCATTACTCATTATTACTGCTGCTACCGGCTCCCCTACACAGAGCTTGTAGTATGCTTCAGCCTGAGTTCTAGTGCTGCTCTCATCTTGCATATCACTTAGCTGGTTATTTTTAGTATTCCCCTATTTTTCCATCTATTGCTGGATAGATTCACAGGCTACAGGTTGACATTGTTATGCCGGCTACTCAGTCTCCCGCTGAGCTAGACCACCTCCTGATACCACTGCTACCGGCTCCCCTTCACAGAGCTGGTAGTTGTTCAACCTGAGTACCACTGATATTCTCTCTTGCATTTATACAGATGTTACATACTTACCCTGCTTATCTCATTATTTGCTGCACTGTTTATATTCTGGCTTGTATTATTTTCTGTACCTTGCTATGTCCCCTGAGGACCTGGATATGGATTTTGTTCCCAGATTTTGCAGACCAGGTTTACCCCGAGGTTTACGGTACCGTAGCAGGAGGAGCCGATCCAGGAGCCGTACCACCATCTGAGGACGAGGTCTTAGCTGAAGACTTCTCTTGAGCATCCATGTTCATGCTCAGTTTTATTTATTATTTCAGTCTTTCTTTTCTGGTCTGTGGAACCATTGTACTTGATATTTATCGGGTTGTTCCCCGAAGTACTTTGTGAGACTAGCTGATGATTTACATTCCTTATTTATCCTGTGGATCATATTTTATATCTTGTGTGGATGAGATTAGTTGTGCCATGATTGTCGTAGACTTGTTTTACAGCTTAAATATGCCCTGATGGATCCATTATATTGGGTTGGTCCATCGGTGCGTACTGCTGGCCATTGCCACGTATCCGGTCCCATGGTATTTTGGGACTGGGGCGTGACATGGTTTTTGTGGTGGCCCATGCAGGTCTACGACTAAATTGTTCGGTTTCAACTTAGGGACCGAGCAAGCCTGCAAATAGGATTAGAGTATAGGATCTCATCCACAACTGACTATGGCTTCTCCTCCTCCTCCTTCCAATCTATTCCGTTGAAAAATTGCATCCTGCTTGATTCATGTGCCTTCTCATTAGTTCCTTGAGTGTAGCTTTCTTCTATAATATAGGAGTCTCTGTTGATAGAATGATAGGTAGGGTAACCTTTCTACTAAAAGTACAGCTAGGATATTGACACACCCCTAAGTAGAATGCTTAATGAACCCTAGCGTCCCTTACCTATAGAATAATTTACCATTATTTCTTGTTATAGTCATGAATGACCTAAGAGTAGTATAGGCACTGCTAAGAGCTAGTTAGAGATTGGACCCTAATGTTTGACCCTAGTGGTTGACCCCATTTTTGAGGAACCAATAGAAATCTAAGATCGAATGTTAGAACAGAACCTAGTGTGCATAGTGAGATAGTGTTAGGATATAGGTTCTTGTCGTGATATTAGCAGAGGGTACCTCAAGAAGCCCAGAGCAACGAGTGTGATATTTCCCATGAGATCATACCTCAAACACGGAGAATTGCTCGCCACCTTCACCTTAGGAAACTATGATATTATCAAGAGCCCTATATTTTAATTTCATATGTTGTTCATCTGCGACCTTAACATTCGCTAATGCGCAACGACTAAAATATGTTCTTCTTTTCTCCATCTTTCAACTTGTGCCACCTGACACTTCTAATAGTAGGCCAAGTAATTTTATTCCTTGTTAAGGACCCATAGTTTGCTAGGACTATAGTTATAGTCTTGAATTTGAAAATTTTGTGTTTGGTAGTTAGAGTTCGATAAGTTTGAGTTAATCTTGTAGATTGTGATCCGATGATTATCCCTTAGTGTTAAATCACGTAATTTGTACCCCCACCTCGATACAAGTTATATTCCCTTTCCCTTGAGACTAGTACCACATAGTCCACTTGACCCATCAAGGCGGTGTAACTGAATGGCAATAATTGTATGCTAGCATAAGATGACAGTATTTATTCAGACAATAGAAGTTAGAGGTTCATGCCCTATTGGGTCGACTAGCAACTTAGACAAGGAGGTTGTATGATAACTGTAGAGATTGTAGAGTCTTTTATTATTGTTGCTTATTTTTGTTCGTTTTGTGAACTTGAATAATTTGTACCTCCTTTCATCATCATCTAGCGTGCTTATATTTTATATACTACCTTGACTTATTATGCTATTTTATAGCCTAGTTTGCAAGCTTATTCATTATCGAGCTTGTTCATGACATATGTATTATTGGGGAGGCCCACAATAATATATTTCAGAATCAGTGTATTACGGTCTGATCAACCATAGTGCGCTTGATTCGCCATCGTAATAATACCTTACGTGGATTGAGATATGTAGTGATTAGTAGACGAATATACTTGCCCTAGACATGTCTGACATATCGTATCGGTTACATAACTGTACTAATACGAGCAGGCGAACAAAGGATTACCAAAATAGGATTTCAATCCACAACTGCTTTGACAATTTCCAATTGAATTCTTTAAACGCCATGATCCCAATACTTCTATTCTATTACGCTGCCCTTGAACTCTTTATTATTGGTCTCCGTCTTCCCTTATTTCGGAAAGACGAAACCTCATGCTTGGTATAAATTGATACACAGAGAATACTAGATATACCCCATAGGTCGATCACATACTTGAGGATCATTCTTCGTAATTAAGGACATATCATATGTGATATGGTCGGCATTGAAGTTCGAGGATTGAATGACATGAGTAAACATATTAAGGAATATTCTCTTAAGGTATATAGCCTTATGTGATAGATGGGTAAATTCTAAGTTGGGTAGTAGTGCATTGTCAACTCGAGAGGAATTTTTTTTAGATTGTTATCGAGTAAGATTAAATTGGGAGAGGTTCAAGCCATTTTAATTTTGAGAATTTTAGAAGAATGACTAAGATGATGAGGATTAATGAATTGATATTGAGGACCCGATATTTATACCTTAAGTACATGATTTAAACAATAAAGGTAAAATCATCAACTTGAAATTTAGAGGATAAAAAGATAGAATTTCAGACTTGAACAATGGTGGACTGCATTTAAACTATTTTTCAATTTGATGATTTGAGTTAAAATAAAAACTTGATGGTTGGACTACCTATTTGAAATATTAAGGATGTGAATGGAATTTAAGAAGTTGAAGCATACAAAAATTTATAAGTGAAAATAGGAATAATAATGGACTCGAATTACTTCTAGAGGAGATTATGATAATTGGAGATCGTGAGGTAAAATTTATATGCGTATTTAAATCTTGAAGATGATATATGGATTTAATTTAAATTTGGATATGGATAATTTGAAAAAGCGAGAAGAGATAACCATAGGTTGAATTTGATTGGATCAGTGGTCATCTTAACCTAGAAGTGATTGCAATGGATATGATTAGAATTTTAATTATCGCAAGGAGATTGTGATTGACTTGCCTTATGTACACGAAGGATTAACAAATTATGTCTTATTTTAATTTTGAGGACGACATTATCTTAAGTTGGCTGGATTGTGAAACCCCCTCACCTAAGAAGTAGACCTACTTGGCTTAGATAGTGAGACTGAGGCTTGCTCGAATCCACTTAGGAATAGAACACGACATTTTTTATTTAGTTTTACAATATGGTATCCCTCGGCGCGCCATACCATTGCTTCGATAATTGGAGCACTTCCCTAGTCATTGCCTTCCTACAAATTCCACACCTTGTCCTAGACATGTCCATCCTCCAATTTTCATCTTTGTGCAATATTTCAATTGTTGGGCGCTTTTATGCAAAAGAGCATTAAGGTGTCCACACTATTGGACATGACATACGAAGAAACCTATTTTCACTCATGTGAATTTCTTCCATGATTTTCGGAATGTGCAACGTGCAACATCGTCCACTCCGTTAAACCTAGCCTTGCATTTTAATCAATGCAAATCTTAGACCATCCTTGACTTCTACCATGGCTTAATTTTAATTTCGAGGACGAAATTTTTATAAGTTGGGTAGATTGTAACCCCCTGATTTTTTAGAAAATTTTAATTTAGATTTTTCATAATTTTCTATAATTTTCTAGGATTTTCAAGAATTTATTTTAGATTCAAATATAATTAAAAATATTCCAAACTTTTATTTTAGGTTCTAAATAATAAAATATATTTTCTAGAAGTTTTTGGGAATTTTCTGAGTATTTTTAGTATTTATTGGGAGTTATTTAGGCTAATAACTAATTTTTAGGACTTGTAGAATTTATGGTGCAAGCTCAGAAATATAGAATGGACCCACGTAATTTTCTAAGGTTTATAATATTATTATATATTTTCTGGAATTATTTCAGAATTTTTGGAATAATGTTAGTATTTATTTTTAGTTTTATGGCAAAACTAATTTTTAGATCTTCTCCTAATTATAGTAGGAAATCTGTAAATATATAATTATTCCAAATATTTTTCTAGGGTTTTTAGGTTCAAAATATATTTTCTGTAATTTTTCCAGATTTTTATGATTATTTTTAATGTTTATTTTGAGTTATTTAGATTTAAAACGACTTAAATAATGTTTTGATAAAGGCAAATCAAAATAAATAAATAATATAACCAAAACCATCCAATCAAATCAAGACACGTGTCACCCTATAAACTTTCATTCAGCCTCTCAACATCCCTATATATATATTATTATTATAACCCTAATTATCCCATTATTTTTAGAGAGAGAGATTTTGGAGAATTGTCATCTAGGGTTTCTTCATCTTCCAGAAGCCATTGCGCATAGCTCCGAACTCCAAACGAGGCCTAGTTTCTTGCGTTTGAAAGATATTGAGGTTAGATTTCTAATTATATAATTTGTTTTACAAAATTATGAGTATTAAATTCTAGAAAATTCGTAGAGCACAGCATGTCTGAAAATAGACGTGTTTTAATGTTTTCATGATTTCGGGAGAACCAGGAATCAGAATCATAAACCGTTTAAAGTTTTGGAAAGATAATATCGAGATCATTAACATATGTTTTTATCAGAATTTAATTCGATGTATTTTCATACTGTTAATTCTGTAGAACTTCTAGGTTAGAATTTAACCATCGGTGCACAATACAAAATTTGTATGTGCCATAATTCCCAAACAAATTTGAATTCGGACGAGCCGTAAATTCTAGTATATTTTTGATGCTGAAATCTACAGGAAATCATGCATGAAAGTTGAGTTTGTGTCGGTTGACTTTTTGGTCAACAGATCGCCTCGATTTGCGTGCCATGAGTCTCGAGTTGATAAAATTCAGTTTCTTTGGACAAAACTTAGGAATTAACATAAAAATCAGAATAATAAGATTAAAATAGGATTTTAGAATAATTATTCCAGAATTAAATAAATTAAAATAAATTATCTTTTGACGTGATAAATTTGTAATACATAGGCTATTTGGACTGTGACTTGGACTCTGATTCATACCAGCAACAGGACCCCAGGCAAGTGTACCTTGCCATCTCTGCAGTATTGTTACCTATTTTTCTTACTTTATATATTTACTGTGCATGCTTAACCTAGGACCGTTTGACATACTTAGCGTCCGATTATCAGTCGGGTGCCCACATCGTACACGGTGTCGGGTAATGTCATTTAGATATGGACATACGTGACACTTTATATTCTCGTACTTGTCTTACCAAGTACACTTTGACCCAGGACACTGGACACTGATCATGAGACAGGATCTTCCCGAGATATTCGTGGTAATTCTGTATAGGATATAGGACTTATAGAGATACTATATTCTAGATACATTATGACTTGTGCATTAGTTATGACCCAGCTGACATGGACGTGAGATGTTATGTTCATGATTTGCGTGGTTACATTGGGTGGGGAGAGACACACAGACTACAGGCTGATCATATATATACACCCCTACTATTGTGAGGCCCAAGACTCTGAAGCCCGAGCTTGGCCCATTACTCATTATTACTGCTGCTACCGGCTCCCCTACACAGAGCTTGTAGTATGCTTCAGCCTGAGTTCTAGTGCTGCTCTCATCTTGCATATCACTTAGCTGGTTATTTTTAGTATTCCCCTATTTTTCCATCTATTGCTGGATAGATTCACAGGCTACAGGTTGACATTGTTATGCCGGCTACTCAGTCTTCCGCTGAGCTAGACCACCTCCTGATACCACTGCTACCGGCTCCCCTTCACAGAGCTGGTAGTTGTTCAACCTGAGTACTACTGATATTCTCTCTTGCATTTATACAGATGTTACATACTTACCCTGCTTATCTCATTATTTGCTGCACTGTTTATATTCTGGCTTGTATTATTTTCTGTACCTTGCTATGTCCCCTGAGGACCTGGATATGGATTTTGTCCCCAGATTTTACAGACCAGGTTTACCCCGAGGTTTACGGTACCGTAGCAGGAGGAGCCGATCCAGGAGCCGTACCACCATCTAAGGACGAGGTCTTAGCTGAAGACTTCTCTTGAGCATCCATGTTCATGCTCAGTTTTATTTATTATTTCAGTCTTTCTTTTCTGGTCTGTGGAACCATTGTACTTGATATTTATCGGGTTGTTCCCCGAAGTACTTTGTGAGACTAGCTGATAATTTATATTCCTTATTTATCCTGTGGATCATATTTTATATCTTGTGTGGATGAGATTAGTTGTGCCATGATTGTCGTAGACTTGTTTTACAGCTTAAGTATGCCCTGATGGATCCATTATATTGGGTTGGTCCATCGGTGCGTACTGCTGGCCATTGCCACGTATCCGGTCCCATGGTATTTTGGGACTGGGGCGTGACACATCCTGCTTAATATGCTGCAGCTGATAGTACATAGAACTCTGAGAGTAAAGACTACTTCTTCGACTTTCACGATATAGCAGCACCACTCCTGGAGAAATCACGTCCTCATGTGGATCTTTCACTCTTCTTTCCTGAGCACAAACTGGCTTCACTGAAGCCTTCCATCATATCTGGATAACTGCTGTAGTACATGATATACCACTGAGTCCACTTGAGAATAGTGACGACTGTCTTCACAGCTTTTAGTGTTCAATAACACATATACTGCTTGTGAACTGACTCAGCATTCCTACAACAAGAGCTATATCAGACTAGATGGTACTCGCAGCTTGAATCATGCACCGGATTATGCTTGAGTACACCAAATGTCTGATGCTTTCCCTTGGATAAGGCTTCATCTCCATGTCACACCTGAGGAGTATCGTCCCTGATACCCAAATTATGTGATCAGCTCTTCATGCACAGCGCTTGTGACTGAGCAAGCCCCATGGCATCCGAATTATCTTATATCCTTAAGGATGATATCCACAATCCCATGTCCTGAGATTGGATAAAAGAATATCTTTGTTCTAGTGACACTTCTATATCTGCAGCTGAAATTAGCTACTCGTTCACATAGATACAAAAGATGACTCATTTATTATCAGTGAACTTTGTGTACACACACTTGCCTGTCTCGCAGATCCTGCGACAAATTTGACTAGATGACTTGTCAAACTTCTGCTACCACATTCTGGAATTTGCTTCAAGCCGTATTTGAGATATCACTAACCTGCAGACTGTCTTCAAACCTGAATGACAATAATTCTGACTATTGTCCGTGAATCTCTCATGATTGTCTTCCTCCAAGACTTGTTGTATTCCCTTCATCTGATAAACAATCAACTTATGAATAGCAAGTACGATAATCATCATCATGATATATAATACTTCAATGATGTGCCACAAAAATTAGTCCTTTGTATCTGAGAAAACCTTAGGCTACAAGCCTAATCTTGAACTCAACTGTTCTGTCTGCTTCCATTTTCTTTTACTGAAGATATATAATCATCTGATAAGTTTAGCTCCTTTGGGCAGATTGATCAAAATTCAAGTATTGTTATAGGGTCAATCTCTTCATGGACTGCCTTCTCCCAGCAGACCGAGTCCCTGGTCTTCATCGCCTCTTCATTGCTAAGTGGTACAACCTCCATATGATAGGTGATAAGATCATCTTTGGTCCTTCGACCTCCTAACTCTTCTAGTTGACTGCTCTTCGAGTTTTGGTTCAAATATTATCTCTTAAAAGGCAACTCCTTTCTGGATTACGTCTTCTTCTATAGAAGTGCCAACAACTCTGGCTGATACGGTCCTCCGAAACCTCCCACAATCGAACAATATTTATGTGGATCTGACTTTGAACCAGAGTTACATCAGAAGTGACAAACGGTACTAAGAACATGACCGTAAGTGCAACCTTCTCCCACATACAATTTGTAAGGCCCTTTGAACAACAATATAGAAGTCATCATTACTGTTAACTGCTCGTCCTTTATATCTGCACCTTCAATGGACTGGGAGGGTACGAATGTGTCGTTCCATAGTCAATTCAATGTTCTAAGCTAAAGGATGCGAATCCAAAGAATGATGCATGTTCTGTAGTGCCTCGCTCCACGTCGGCACTATGTACAAGAGATATCAATTTGCTGACTCAAAAATAATATCTTCCTTAAGAGCTCCTAGTTGAAATAGGAGATGACTGATCAAGGTGAGTGGGCAGAACTTCATTGCATGCCTTAATAATGAATCTGAGTTTTTGAATGCTTGTTTGCTTAAGAAGATAGTTTCATAAGAAGAATGATATAACCTGACTCTGCATGTTTAATAAGAGAACTCACATAGCTTATCATTGAAACAAACTTTCCTGCTTAACTAAAGTACTTGAAACGCTTGTCTAAGAGTAAGAGATTGCTTGAACATGTTTCACTATCGCTTGTGTTTCGAAAGAACCATATCATGCTTGAACTTATTCAGAGAGGGCGGCTAGTCCGCACAGAGATAGATGGTCTGTTGGTTCATCTCGTCTGTATCCTAGAGTTTATCTGATAGTGTTTTATGCATTCGTATCGGTCAGACAATGGCTATTGGTGAAGAGCTGAACCTTGGTTACGATTGCTACCATGATAGTGAAGAGCAACCATGAGTCACAGCTGCTAATAGCATCAGATAAATGAGTCATTAGTTAGCTGGATTACCGCTATCGATCCTAAGTTTCTCGGGGACCGAAAATCATATAGATAGTTCATCGTGTTGGCTTGATAGAGGATAGTTCCTAGACGGTATATTATTCCTAGAGTCTTTGGGTATAGCTCACGAGACACGATGTGCACACCCTGATAGTAGAATAATCGGCTTGCCTTGTGTGCTTGAATGAATCAAATATGAACTCTGTTTTTTAAAGATATTTCCAAAAGAAGTAATATGACTCCGTTCATGTACTGTATGTAACGAACATAGGTAAAAACTAGAAAGATCACTAGTAATATAATATTTTATCACATGATTACTTAGTGTTGGTTTTAGTGAATGTTGCTTCTGTTCAGTTAATTTTAGACTCGCCAGTACTTTCTCCGAAGTGCTGACCTACCAATAGTTTACTTGTTCGCAGGTGCTGGATCGTCCGAGGAAGCGATAGGCGTGCCCCATCCCCAAGACCCAAAAATCTGGTTTTGATGCCTTGAGCTGTATCGATTGCCTTGAGCTGCTTTCGTATAGAGGGGCATAATATATGGAATGATGACATTGTATTCAGAGAACCATGTGCCTCGATTTGCCCCGTATACTCAGATGGATAAATGCTTGCAACAATATCCCTCCGCTGCTTACTCGATTCGATGATAGCCACAACTTTAATGATGTTACCTTGTGCGGGCGCAACCCCAGGCTCGCACGACATCACATCCCGATGGTAAACGATAATACACGCCCCGCGGGAGTGCCGAGGCCCGATAATTCGCGCCCGGCGGGGTCGTTGTCGGGACCTTCGGGATCGGAGCGTGACATGTTCCATAGTCAATTTTATGTTCTAAGATGAACGATTTGAATCCAAAGAACGATGCATATTCAATAGTCAATTCCATGTTCTAAGATGAATGATGCAAATTCAAAGAATAATGCATATTCCATAGTCAATTCCATATTCTAAGCTGAACCATGTGAATCCAAAGAACGATGTCCTTCATATTTATAACTTCTGAGTCTATTGAGTTATAGATCGGTATCCAAACTTGAAGTCCCTGAGGTTCTTGAACGCTTCATCTTCGAATATAAGATGATACGCGAACGTGTTTCCCATGAAATCGTCAAAGAAAGACGTGATAAACTTTATCCCGGCCCTTTGTGGAGAATAGAAGTCACAGATATCTGAGCGCACCAGCTCTAAATGATCTGTACTTGTAGTCACGAGTCTAAACGGCTTCCTGACTACCTGTGTCTGAACACATTCATCACGTCTCTTTACCTCCTTACCCTCACATCTTGGAGATATCCCTGAACTAGACATCTTTGTTGAAAAGAAATGTCTTAGTCAGATGCGTCATAACTTAATAAGAGCAATCTCTTCCTCAAGCTAGAAGTCCAGAATCATAACCCTGATCCCTAGATCTTCTGCTTGACACTTGTTTGCCATATAGACCTTCTTCTAAAGTGCTCTTCCTTGGTGAACTGCTTTTTCACAGATCATGCGTGGCCGAATGCACCAGTGTCTACCTACCAGTTAGTAACCACACTTGATAACTCAACCTGCACAATCATAGCAACCAAGTTAAGTAATCAAATGAACCAAGTTTTAGCTATACCTTGCTATATTGGTTCGAACTGGTTCTGCTCTCAAGCTCCAATTCCAGCCATGCACCAAGTCCTGTCCAGAGCAGTGACCTTCATGCGCAAAGTCCACCATGCGCCAGTCTTGCCATGCGCAGAGACGTCCATGTGCATAAGCTACTATGTGGCCAGCTCTGCCATGCGCCAAGACCTTCAATGCGCTTCCATGCGGCAAGAGTCTTTATGCGAAAAGAGTCTTCCATGCGGCAAGAGTCTTCATGCGACAAGAGACTGTCATGCGGTGTAACCACCTCATTTTTAGGGCAAGGATATTTTTTGGTAATTTGCTATAATTTAAATTTTTATGTGTATATATATTTAATATGTGACTAATAGGTTATTTAATGAGTTTAGACTAGACTAGTTGAGCCACTAGTTAGTCATAACCAATTTAGGTCCTATAAACTCAATTGACTCAAGAATAGAATATTCCATCATATGGTTTACTTAGATCCTATTCATGAAAGAATGGAGAGGGGCCTTTGAGTCAATTCAAATATTCCTCAACCTAACCCTAACCCTAACCCTTAGAGGAAGCTTATATAAACCATAATTATTCATTGTAGCCTCCATTTGCTTTCCCTCATTAGTTCATCCCCAAATTGAGAAAAAAACCTAATCCACTCATTCCCAATCTCATCCCTCTTATTTTATTTTCCAAGGAGGCTAAGGAGCTTGTCATTGCTAGAAGAAGCTTGGAGAGGAGTCCAAGTGTTGAGGATCGTGACTACTTTGTCTTTCTCGTGTCCAAATTCGGAGTTCTTCAAGAAGGTCACTTAAAACCTAGATAACGCTCTATTTTTTCCCCTCTATTTATGGTTAAGAACACCCATTGGACCTATATGAACCCTCCCATAGGTGGAATTTGATTTCTATGGCTAGATTTAGGTGCTATAAGTCCTCATTTATCTAGATCTATGATTTATTCTTGTGGAATGTTGTTTTGTGCCTAAAATTTGGGAATTTTGGGTCTATTAGTGTAATCCTCCTTAAATTATATTTTTTTCTAATTACTTTAGTAATATGAGGATGTATTTGATATGTAGATATGGTGTGTGTTGGATATTGGGAATTTTGGTATCATGATGGCGGTGTATCATGAGTATCATGGGTTTGAGCACTAGGTGTTTGATTAATTGCCATGCTAGTGTGTGTATGTTAGTGTATATAATAGTCAGTATATGTAGGTGGTGTAGTGTTGGGTTGGTTAGGTGCTGAATGTAGTAGCATTTGAGGAATATAGCAGCAACAGTGGTGCACCTTTGTGCATTGTTTGGAAGCACAGTAGGATGGGGAGCTCGAGTGTTAAGGAAGACATGGGTTTGTAGTTAGGCATGCCAGAGTAGTGGCTGCTACCTAATGCAGCAGGAGGTAGGATTCATTGGTGTGTCTGCAACACCAATTGCTAGTAGTAGATGGGGACTCAAGTGCTGCAATTTGGGCATGAACAAGCAACAGTTGCAGTAGGAGTGGTATTTCAGATATCAGGTACTAGGGGGAGCTTGGGTAAGGTATCAGTTGAAGGCTGATACATAGTGCATCAGTGTGTGGCTGGGATATCATGGTAACGAGGAGCCCTGTGTTCATTAGTAAGTATGATGTGCAGTGCACATGTGATGGTGTGTGCTGCTATTGTTGGCATAATGAGCAGGGGGAATTGAGATACAGGATGTTAAGTGGGACTGCTGCATAGTGCAAGGGTGCACATCGTGCACACACAGCATGCACAAGTCAGGTTCATGACCACAGCAGCAAAGGAAAGTCTGTTCACTGGATTGCAAGTGCAAACCACTTGGGTGCAGTCCAGATTTAGCACAAGGAAGTAAAGGGCTCGGATATATGAGCATGTGGAGTCTGCTATATGCAGGCAACTGGGCAAAGGAGGGAAGAGTATCCAGGTTCATATGGGGGGTCAATTGTACACAGCTACTTGATGTGTTCAACATGTTCCCTATGACAGTGTTAAAGGGAATGTTAGATTTCAATGAGGATCTCGGGTGTCAGATTCTAGGGATGCAATCAGTACCTCAGTTCCAGGAAAGTAATGATGGAGTTCCAGTGAGATATGGGTTTAGACACAAGGGGGTACCTGGGTTCAGTATCAAGTGTATCACAAGAATGAGGTGACCTATGTATCCTGCGTGTAGGTACTAGTGACCATGTGGGTAGAGGCAATGTCAGGTGCCTAAAGGTGTACAAGGAAGTGTCTAGTTGCAACTCGAGATGATTATAGATGGGGTACATGAATGGGAGAAGGTGAGGATGGTAGATTGTGTAGGTAGATGTGGGTATTAGTTCACTTAAGGTGTATCAGTAGGAGTTGTGATTAGTATAGATATACTAGGTATGTTGTGAGTGCTATGTGCCAGTGTGTGGGTGTCCATAGTGGTTGGGTAAGCCAGTGTTGTTTGTGTGGGAGGTATTCCAGTGTATCATGAGGATTGATACACTGGTATCAGTTTAACGAGTGCACCAGTCTTAGGTGGTAAGGTAAGTATCAATATGGAGGTTAAGGTAAGTTAGTATAGTTAGATATTAACTTATACTACTATATATGATATATATATATACACCAGTAGCATCTTGTATAGTTATATTAACTAATAGTAGTTGAGTACTAACTAGTATACTTAGTATAAGACTAGTACGATCTAGAATACCTTAGTGCTAACTAGTATAGACCATTATAACCTAATTTAGAAAGATATTTGGCTAGTTAACCTAACATTACCTAGTATTGACCTAGAAACCTAGTATTGACTAGTATAACTGTTTATGATTCCAACACCTTGTATTGATGCTATATTTCATATTTAGGTCACTTGGACTCCAGTTCAGACTGATTTAGTATTTATTGCTTTCGACCACATGCGAGTACTTCTCCGATAATTTCCATTATTTGATAAATTTTATGATTCTGCTTTATAGTATTGTCTTACCTGATTCTTCGATACTTGGATACACAGATTAGTATTATCTGGATTCACTTTCTTGCGACACGTACATTATACTTGTATGGCCTCTACTTCAGGACTCACTTACTAGCATCACATCAGGACTCGTCTAAGACCTAGCCTATCTCATATTATTAAAATTTAAAGACCAACAAAATATTGTCATACATTTATTTATGGAGACCAACAAAATTACTAGCCCCCTCTGTCATTCCTTCTATAATCTCTACGATCAACTCGTCTAAGACCTAGCCTATCTCTCCTTTCCTCTATACCCTCCGGTGGTGGCAAATATAAATGGGAGTCTGGATCAAGGCTGGCTGAGACAAACAATGAAGTGCCAGTCTCCTGCAGGTAATAATTCCAATCTCATTCTTGAGAAGCACCCTGTGGCGTGGCATCATTACTCTGGGATGTGGTCTCGTAACTCTGGGATGTATCATTGTCATGTTGTGGCCTACCCTCGTAAGGTTGTGACATGCTAGCATAAGGCTGGAAATATCCCTCGTATTGTTGTGGCATGCCAACATAAGGTTGTGACATGCCAGCGCAAGGCTGCGAAGTGCCCTTGTAAGCTTGGGATGTTCCCTCACCAACCTGTAAAATTCGTGCCTCTGTATTGCTCGAACCAGCTCCTCGATCATGTGTCCTACGAGGAAATGCCTGCCTCTGTCTCACGAAGCCTACCGGATGACTGTCTGGTATATCGAGTGGAGTAAAACGGGGACTCAGTGGTGCGCACAGATATTGTACAGTCGTCCCTAAAATCCCTTCTGGATCTCTTTCGGGGTCCTCAACTATATCAGCCAGTGTCTCCGCTTGAATATTTAAATCCACACTCAATGAATATAAAAGTAACATATATAAAGATGATAGTTTATGTAAATAAGAACACATACCACTAGAGCATCGCGTGCCCTCCTGTCACGCAAGCTCAGATCGTCTAAAGCTCGTGGCTGGAACCGAGGTTCTTTAAATTTATGCATCCTATTTTGCACTAGCGGGCATCTATACCAACGTAAAAAATCGGCAGTACCCTCCACTGTAAAATTTTAACACAAAAGAATATGTAAGATCTAATACCGTATAATTTATTTAAAATATCCCTTAACTTACAATCTGCCACCGATGTCATCAATTCGGACATGTGTTCCACGCCATGTGTGATTAATCTGGAATGCCAACCAAGCATATATGTACGAATCCGCTCTTCCATATTTGATTTGGTACTGCTAGAAGCCAAAGGCTCCAGGGGTATCATCTGTTTCAGTCCGAACTGTCGCATAACACGATCCACTGGATGAAACATGATAGATCCGTTGTACATGATATAATACCTATGGAGACTGCGGACACGTTCACCATCTCTCACTTCTTGTGGCACACTTAGTGGTTGCCAAACAACCTATTTGACATTCAGCAAGTAATAAATGGTAGGCACAACAATATTTTTAAAAAAATTAATTTAATAATTATATACTTACCTCATAGGCGGTTAATGTGTCAAATCGATGCCAGTAAAGAGATACCACTTTTGTCATACAATGCACATAATCTTTATTTCCAGTAATCCAGCGAATGCCTGCTGGCCATATTGTTTGTTCAGCTCTATATTTACTAACTGGTATACCAATCTCGAAGTGATCGTAACACCAGAACTACAAAGAAGAACACAAATAAGATCCAAATAAATATAGCATATATTATTCATTTTTATTCATACCTGTATAAGTGTTAGACATCCACTTATATTTCTTGCTGTTCTACCCTGTGATACCTTACTCACAAAAAACGTCATAGAGCGGTATAAATTTGCTAACACTGCTTCACTCCATGCATGTTTTGTGTTGGAATGGATGTCCACAAGAAATGGTAGCAGTCGCACGTTGATCATATTTCTCGTAGCGTCGGGGAATAAAAAAGTACCGCATAGACACAACAAGTAAGCTCTAGTGCAACATATCACCTGAAAATATAATTGAATATTCATACCATTTACATTAAATAAATATTAACAATAATTAATACATGTAAATAATTACCCGCGAATAATCGACAAGAACTGTTGTAGAGCCGATATGATCAACATGCATGAAAGTAGACCGGAGCCAAGTGAGTTTGACAGTGCTGGTTTCTCCCATGTCAGAGGGGGGCTCCACACCGAGGTATTCTCTAACGAGATATTTTGCTTCCAAATTTTCGTCAAAATATATAGGATTACCCTCGATAGGTAATCCTAGAATATGTGCCACATCCGCTAATGTGATCGTCATCTCCCCGAAAGGTAACTGAAATGTGTTGCGTGTTGGCTACCATCGCTCAACGATACTTAATATCAGGTCTCTATCGTGACGCTTAATTTGTATAGCGTCAACAAAGTGAAAACCAAAAGCCTCCACCAAGACCTTTTGGCCTTCAGTCAACTCCCATGATGACCTCCACTCACCATGCTCTCGTAATTTTACATCTAGATAATCATAACGCTATATAATATATGTATAGATATCGTTAGTACAATATAATACGCTTAACAACAATAATATCAATTATCTAAAAATTATATTACCGGTCCTGTGAAAACCAGACTAGAAATGTGAGACTCTCGCTCATGTTCAATGGCCGGAGTTGTAGGTCCACCGGGTATGCGTCCGTCATTTTGAAAAGCCATCTGTATTTATGATTAGGATATTACATGAAAAATTCATAATAAAAGTGCTATTTAACTCTTTTCAAACTCTTGAACTCTTTTACCTTTTTTTTTCTTTTGTATCTTCTTCCTCTTGAACTCTTCCAGCCTTCAGCTTCTCCTATTGAGTTCTTTTACCGGAGAAACTCTCACAAATATTTTTTTTCTTCTCCTTCTGTAAACGGATTTCTCATTCTTATAGATGCATTCCAATGCATTAAAATCAAAAAATTTCATTTCCCAATGCATGCATTCATTCCAATACATTGAAATTATGAGTGGTCACGGACTAATATTAGAGAGAGAGATAGAAGAGGACAGGAGAATGATCACGAGCGAGGCTGGCGGGCATTGGCAAGGGGTCCTAGGTGGTGGACGGTGGCGAGGGTTCCTGGGAGGAGAGGGTGCAGACACGACTTTGATCGAGTCACTCGCCACCGCCTGAGACGACTTCGTGGCAGACACGACTTTGTGGCAAACACATGATTTTTCGATTTCTTGACATGGTTATGAAGCTAAAATGTAATTTTGTTGGACACAGGAACATATTTGTTGGGGACACAAAATAGACACAATTTAAAAATTATTTTACAAAACAAAATTTAAATTTGTTTTCTTTCAAAAAAAATTAATTTTCAGATAAAAGTAATCAAACAAAAACTCAAAATCTGTATATCTAGAAAATAACTTAATGACATATTCTCTGCAAAACTATTTTTAGAAAAAAAAAATCAAAAATAGTTTAAACGGATCATTATTTACTTCAAATTATTTTTATTTCCATTCGAGACAATTTTTAGGTGACTTTTATATGCCATGACCCCCCTACCCTCCGGGACAAACCCCTCAACCATGGTGTCTCTTTTCTCCATTGGGTCATCTCCTTCTCCCCGCTTCCTCCTCCTCCGTCCCACCTGCTGCTCCTCCCCCACCCATTCCAGAGACGCCGCGATCCTCCGGAGAGCGGCGGAGCTGGCCGACAGCTCGGCGGGGCTGACCTCTCCGCACCCCAACTTCGGTTGCGTCATCGCCCGCGGCGGCGATGTCGTCGGAAAGGGATTCCTTTACGGACAGGGAACCGCGAGCGCCGAGCTCCAGGCCGCTGAGATGGCCGGCGAGCTGGCGGCAGGAGCCACGGCGTATATCAACATGGAGTCCGGTGACTGTTCCGGCGACCTAGCCCCCGTCTCCTCCCTAGTCCAGGTCCCTTCCTGAGTGCTACTTTGCGCCCCCCCCCCCCCCCCCCCCCCCCCCCTCCTCCTCTCGAAAAAGATCAAAATTTTTGGTCTGTGTCCGTGTCGGACACGTGCAGGGCACGAAACGGGTTACTCCAAAATACAC